>OY294046.1:13579507-13803068 GCA_958510825.1 Brachypterus glaber
TACCTTACTAGCCCTGATAAAAGGCCAAAGGATACAGTCTCTACACCTTATAAAGGTAGAAAATATTATCTTTAACCCCAACGGTGCTCAAATCCTTATAGATGAAAGGATTAAGACTTCTGGAATTGGAAGGGAACAGCCATGCCTCCAGGTGCCGTTTAACAACAATAACGATGGCTTATGTGTAGCCACTCTTTTATTGGTTTATTTAGAAAGGACGGCCACCCTTAGAACTCAAGACCAGCAGTACCTGTTTTTAAACACTAGAAAGCCGTTTAACCGCGCTTCAAAGCAAACCCTGAGTAGGTGGGTTAGAGACACCCTTTGTAAAGCGGGTGTGGACACGAGAATCTTTGGCTCACATTCAACTAGACATGCTTCGACTTCAGCAGCTCTTAGAAAAGGCATCTCACTGTCCACTATTAAAAGAACAGCGGGATGGACAGAAAACTCGGCTACATTTGCGAGATTTTATAACATCCCACTGTCGAACAATCACCTTTTTGCCAAAAGTATTTTAAACTAATGTTCCTTTTTTTATTTATTATTGTAAGTTTTTATTCCTTAGGAAAAAATTATTTTCGTTTTTTCTTTTTATGTTGGCTTTACTCAGCCGTGATTATTTGTACTGAGATATTTTAGTCATTGATCTCAAGTAGGGGTTTTAAAAAATGGACTCTACTAATAAAAAATGTTCAGTAACCTAACACAATATTGTGTCTTTAAACCTCTACCACTTTACCATAATTTTCAGCGATCCGTTTGGAGAAGAAGTGAAATGTAATTAATCGATCAAACGAACTTACCTGTGAAGTTCGATCGTAATTACATGAACTTCTTCTCCAAACGGATCGCTCCCTCCCGACCCGCTTAAAATGACTATTTTAAGAGAGATCTTAGATCTTAAAAAAGATCTCAAATCTCTAGCCATATGTCAATATTGTGTTAGGGCTTTCCTACACAAAAAGTGTAATGACAAGAAGGGTTGGGTCGGTATAGTAGGACAAATTTTTGCCTACTTTAAACTGATTTGTGCTGCCGTCACGAGATGTCGTTACTACCACTTTACCATAATTTTCAGCGATCCGTTTGGAGAAGAAGTTCATGTAATTACGATCGAACTTCACAGGTAAGTTCGTTTGATCGATTAATTTTAAATAATTCTGCATATTTTGATTGAAAGTCAATGCCCAGTAAAAGAGCTTTCCCATTTTACACCTCCGCGCGTAAAATGGATTTTTTTTATTATCAGATTCACTTTCAGCAACCATAAAAACCTTAATATACCAATTTTCACGAAAACTACCCTCTGCCCCTTTGGGGGTGAAGTTAGAATTTTGTTATAATCAGATTCCCTTTCAACAACCTCAAAAACCCCAATATACCAATTTTTACGAAAACTACCCCTCACCCCTCAGGGGGTGGATTTAGAATATTTTTATTATCAGATTCACTTTCAGCAACCTCAAAAACCCCAATACTCCAGTTTTCACGAAAACTACTCCCCACCCCTCAGGGGGGAAATTAGGGAAAAAAATGTGATAATAAAAATCAATTTCACGCGCGGAGGTGAAAAATGAGAAAGCTCTTTTACTGAGCAGTGTTTTATTATCATATTTAGTTTCAGCAACCTTGAAAACCCCTATATACCAATTTTCACAAAATCACCTCCCACTCCCTGGGGGTAGGGGTAGAGTTAGACCATTTTTATTATCAGATTCACTTCCAGCAACCTCAAAAACGTCAATAGAGAAATTTTATTATCAGATTCAATTTCAGCAACCCTATAAACCTCTATATAGCAATTTTAAATTTTTTCTAAAAAAATGTATTTTTCCCCATTTGCCCCCCTTGCCGCACGCCAATGTTCACCAAAAACAATCCCGAGCGAGAACTTTTGGTAACATACCTGTATGCCAAAATTCAAGTCTCTAGCTTAAAGCGTTCTTAAGTTATCATGCCCACAAGATTTCCCGGACAGACCGATCGACCGACATTTTTTTTTTACTTGAAATTGATTTATATCGACATAAAACGTCATAAAACACAAAAATTTGCAAAAAAAAATTTGAAAATTTTTGCACGAATACAAGGCTTTCCGAAATTTTAAAAATTTTCAAAATGGGAAAGCAATTTATGTTTTACATTCTAGGGACGTTTATTAATTCGCTTTTATAAATTCGCATCTGGTGGTCCTATATAAATAGCATCACAATATTTTAATTTACTACCTATAATCTGCAGTAATAATTGCATACATGTATTTTTTTACCCTTTACTAAGATTTCTTGTATCTATCCCAACTTTTCAACGCACCCTTAATAAAGAACACTAAAGTTACTTACTCCGTAAATTGTTAACGACGTTGTTTGTCACTCTGTAGGACTAGAACCCGAGTAAAACACGATGACCTTCTGGAAAATATTTTATTTTTAATTACAGGCGAAAATTTACCTCATAGTTATTAGATTTGCATTAAGGTGGGCCAGTTTGTACAATGAATGTTAAAAGTTAAAAGCTTCTTAATTTTACTTAATAATTATGACGTATAAATGTTAAGTTGTTTTCAATTTTCCGAAATATTTTTGTTGTTTAGTTAGTTATTTAAACAATACCATAGTTTTTTTTATTCGATTGATTTTAAAAGCAACACTTTTTGTTCATGTTCTACGGGCGAAAAGTTGAACTTTGTGGCCCTAGGGCCAAGCAGTTTTTTCGTCCGCTAACTAAAACTTGTTATTTTTAAGCTTTTTATAAGAAGGTGATTTACCTTTACTGTAATATTTATAAAGAAATATGACCTTTTGGTCACTGTTGGTCTCAAACTATATGTTCTTTTTGACCAGATACGGTTATTATAATCATTTTATACAAAATAAAAATTCCTTCTACAACATAACCTCAAAATATATGTTAACCGATTAATCTATTCATCCACTAAAATAAATTACAAACACAACATTTCGATTGTAAAATCAGTTTCAATATTTATAATATTTATAGAATGGTTTCAGAAGTATTAATATTTTCATAACAGACACATTTTAACTGAAATTAATCAAAACACCAACACAAGCTAATTTTAAAATGAAACCGCACGCAAAAGAAACGATTCAAATGTTTTTTTAATGGTTTGATTGGATAGCAATTTGCAAGAGAGTAAAAAAAATATTTGTTTCAATTTAAAATTAAGTATATTTTAATAACACAGGCACACAAAAAAAAATAAATCTGCGGAGCCAAAAAAGCGACCTACTACAATGTTATATTGTAGTATTGATCCAGCATTGTCGAAATCTGCATTGATTGGAATTTTCTGCTTACCAGTTTTTTTTTATTCGTGTGCTTGTGTAATTTATTATAATTAGTAAACATCGAACAAAAAATATTGTATAATACACGGGCAAAAAGTTAAATTTCGATTTCGTAGGTTTATTACCCTCGGGCCGGCCTCATCGGCCGGCTCTCGGGTTCTAAAAACTTTTGAAAAATTTTACTTTGCGCCCTTGTATTATAAATAACTATTTTGTTATTGTACACTTCAAGGATTGGCAGGAAAAATAGATCAGAGATCACCAGAAAATATTTTAAAAAATAAACAATGGTTATTTGTGTGCCAAACCAGAACTTATTTCCAAGTCTGGCTATCAAAAAAGTCAGCAACGAAGTAGATTTGACAATGATGTTTTTAGACGGCCTCAATAAAAATGATGCGCCAAAATTAGGAATAAAATAGTGTTTAATTATTTTGAGGTTAGGTTATTATCTGTCAAGTCATTGACATTAAACGATTTATGTATTGTACATCGAAATGTACATAAAGTTGCCTGTCATCGATAAACCGAAACTGTTTTTACGGGGCAATGTTATTTTAATTTCGTTACATAATACCGAATCAATATACTTTTCGGTATGGTTTTTGAAAAAAGAACTTTTTAAAGCGGGAATTTTGTTAAAAATTAGATTATAGATTGTTGTTTTTAATGAAATTTCAGGACAAATTTAAAAATATTGTGTCTAATTACTTTGAACAACCTAAAATTGTTTTCTCGTCACGTACAATTAGTTAGTGCCGATTTAAAATAGTGTTTAATTATTTTGAGGTTAAGTTATTATCTGTCAAGTCATTGACATTAAACGATTTATGTATTGTATATCGAAATGTACATAAAGTTGCCTGTCATCGATAAACCGACACTGTTTTTACGGGGCCATGTTATTTTAATTTCGGTACATAATACCGAATCAATATACTTTTCGGTATGGTTGTCGAAAAAAGAACTTTTTAAAGCGGGAATTTTGTTAAAAATTTAATTATAGATTGTTGTTTTTAATGAAATTTCAGGACAAATTTAAAAATATTGTGTCTAATTACTTTGAACAAGCTAAAATTGTTTTCTCGTCACGTACAATTTGTTAGTGCCGGTTTCTTTTAGCTTGTACACCATATAAACTATATTTTTAAATTATCTTGCCGCGTGGTGTACAATACTTGCATTAATGAGAACGAAAAACGTGGAAAAGCTAAATTAGTAATTTAAAAAAACTAACAGTTCTGAATATTAACATTTATACACACAAAAAAGCAATACTTAATTCGAAATTATAAGATGTATATGTAACTTAACGGACAATTTAATTTATTAATTAATTTATTTTAAAATTATTGTAAAAAGAATGTAAAAAATGACATAAACCTATAGAAGAGCTAAGCACACTCTTTATATGTACTGGAGCTCAAGCAGAATGATAAGCTAAAGAAAAAATGTTTAAAAATTTGACAAATTACATATTTTTTTGGAAAATGGATTTTTTTATAATAAAATTAGTGGAGAGCCCCTAGTACAAGTACATGGCTTATTTGGGGCTCTTCAGGGGCTATGAATATGTAACAGTGGGATCACCCTGTATGTATTGGGTATTTCTATTTTTATGGATATTGAACGTGCCAAACTTAAAGCATTTTTCTAAATAGTATATTTGTTATAATTAGGGTTTTATGGAAAGTTTTGGTATTTGGCTTAATGAGAAGCATTTTAACTAAAAAGGGTATAAATTTTTAATAGTCTAATTAATTGGTTAATTCGGGTTTCTTAATTACTAAATATGGGAATATCTTTAATGATGTTGAATTTAGATACTTGGCAATTATTAGAGACTTTTTGTACCAATGGTTTTTTCTACTTCGAATGACATGACATGAAAATTAATATTAAAATAAATTAAATTAATTAAAATATTAAAGTCTTTTAAATAATTTTACAGAATATTTTTTAAAGTTCATTATTCTTCAGTATTTCTATCAATATTTATGTGTCCAATATAATTTTTAAGTGATATTACAAGTTTCAAAATCTTTTTAAGTTTAAAACCTATTTTTAGTTCATAAAGGGGGGGGGGGAACAAAATGAATAACTATCGCCCAATATCGCTTTTAAATAATTTCAGCAAAATTTTTGAAAAATGTATAAAAACTCGGATTTGTGAACATTTAAAAAAAATAGTATAATTTCAAAATTTCAATTTGGATTTAAAGAAAACTCGTCAACTGAGGATGCCATATTTCATTTCACGGACCTTATATTTAAAGCTATCAACAAGAATAAAAAAATACTAGCCATTTTTCTCGATCTACAAAAAGCATTCGACACTGTACCACATAATAAATTATTAAAAAAATTATATGATCTTGGAATAAGAGGAGTTGCATTTGAACTTTTTAAAAATTATCTTACTAATCGTCAACAATGTGTAAACATAAATGGAAAGTATAGCGAGTCGAGGGAAGTGAAGTGTGGCATTCCGCAAGGGACAGTTTTAGGGCCTTAATTATTCTTAATTTACTTAAATGACATATTTAACATAAATCTTAAAGGAAAAATTATCTCATTCGCCGATGACACGGTTTTAATTTTTGAAGGCGATGATTGGACAAGCGTTTTAAAAGAGGGGGAAATAGGCATCTCCAAGGTTAAAATTTGGCTAGATAAAAACTTATTTTCACTAAATGAAAAAAAAACTCAATTTATGAGTTTCTCAGCAACAATAGTTAATCAACCAAATTTTGAAAAAATTAAACTACATACTAACTTTAACTTAGAAAATTGTAATTGCATACAAGAAATTAATAAAACTAGCCAAATAAAATACCTGGGGATGATTATTGACCCTTATTTAAAATGGGATAAACATATTTTACACATAATATCAAAAGTTAGAAAATTTATTCGCATTTTTTATAACATAAGGCGGCATTACAATCTCCAAAAACTTGACGTGGGATCAGCACGTCAAAAACACCCTCCAAATAGCAAATTGCCGCCTCTCCAAACTCTACCCCTTAACAGGCAGAAAGAGTCCCCTATCCATTAAAAACAAACTTCTTCTCTACAACCAAACCCTAAAGCCGGTACTTCTTTACGGAGCCCCAGCCTGGAATAAAATCACCCTTAACAAAGCGCTCTCAGCAAAACTTCAGGCCTTCCAAAACAAGGCACTCAGAATATGCCTCGATGCCCCCTGGTTCATGAGGAACAACCAGATACACAGAGATCTCGAAATGCCCCTCCTAAAAACGGAAATCATCCGCTACAGCACGTCTTTTATACAAGACAATTTAGATCACCCAAACCCCCTCATTTCAAACTTTCTAGATTACGATCAAGAAATACACAACACTCACAAAAAGATCAAAAACGTCCTCAACCAGTAATGGTACCCACTAATACAGGACAGATGCATTCCCAGCATCAGTGAGATAGTCTCACTCCTCCCGCACATCCCTCCTCTCCCTATCACATCCCTCCCCTTCCCCCTCCCACCCACTCCACAGCGCCAAATTATGACAGATGCAACTCGCATCAGTGAGCAGAGACTCACTCCCCCCAAATTATGACAGATGCAACTCGCATCAGTGAGCATAGACTCACTGCCCCAACTTTCAATTCAGATTAAATATTTTTTTAGATAAATGAGCCATAGGCTGCGCCTGTCTCTTAAAGACCCAAACAAACTATTGATGATGATGATAACATAAGGGACCTATTCCCTCAGAATATTTTACGTAACAAATACATGTCATTAGTACAATCAATCGTCGCCTATGGAAAATGTGTCTGGGGGAATACCTATAATACGCATATAGAAGAGTTAAATATTACACAAAAATATATACTAAAGGTTATGTTATATAAAAACAAACTATTTCCAACAAATAACTTATTTGAACTCGCCAATATGATGGACGTAAAAGGCTTATATATATATATATATATATATATATATATATATATATATATATATATATATATATATATATATATAAATATATTAAATGCAATTAAATTTGTTTACAAAAATAAAAACTTGTTGGGGAATATTCAACATTGCCACAATACTAGATCTAACATAAACCGACTAAAACTGTTATAAAAAAATCATTAGCCTATACAGGGCCGAAGTTGTATAATTTATTGCCAGTATCTATAAAAAAACTGAATAATAATAAACTTTTTTGTAAAAAAGCCACTTTATATATAAAATCAAATTTAATCGAATTTTCCAATACCTTAGAACATTAATTAAATTTAATGTTGTAATTTTATAAATATAAAATTCAAACACGTCCTAACTTATAATTTAATTTACATGGTCTCTATATAATAAATGAGAAACACTAAATACTAGATAACAAAACATTTCTCAAAATAGTTAAAGTATTAAAAAAAAGAAGCACAGTCACGATTTTTAATCAGGTGCAATGTTTAAAATAATAAAAATTGCCTTACATTTTTAAAGTTAGCTTAAATAAATGAAGATTAGGCTGGTAGGGTATAAAACTTTGTATTTCTGTATAAGAGGACCAATAAATTTATTATTATTATTATTATTATTATTATTAGTTCAAGAATAATTTTAAAAATTATTCTTAACAGAAACTAAATTTTAACTTTGCACTTTTTAACAGACAGAGACACTCTGAATAAAACTGAATGAATCTCTGAATTTTTGCATTGGTTTATATAGGATTTTTTAAAACAATAAATTAATATAATTACTATTCATGACATCTGAAACGATTATTTTACCAAACCAAAATTAATTGCTTATGTGATAAATTCTGAGTCACTTACAGCTCCCTATTGAAACAGAGTTAGAATTAAACTAGGTCAACCTAAATTTGTCTAAGTAAATCTATTAAAGCGATACTATTTTAAAAATTTTAACACCATATAAAATATGCGGATCATAACACACCTATAAAATTTCTTTAACATTTATAAGGTGTCAATCATATCAAGTTTTGCTTAGGTGCGCACCATTCCCCCACTTTCCCCTATATGAAAATGTTGAAAACAAATGGCGCGCATTCGGCGTGCAAAACCTTAATTGTGTAAACAAGGGTCCACCTTAAACTGGAGTCTATAAGCCAAAAAACGATAAACCTACAAGTAAGAATAGAAATGTCATAATTTCACGGCGACTTGATAATTAAAATGCATTGAAATACCGTTTAAAATGGGCACTTACATTTTATATGCAAATATAAACCGGTAGCAATTAAGTTTAATAACGAGAAATTAGCATAACGATAACGCTGTAAATAACGGCTGCAAAGTAAATTAATTACGAGAAATAAATAAATTGCTTCTCGGCTTTAACCCCTTAAATTACGCCGTTTTCCTAATTTATTATTAATGAATAATTACGAAAATAAATGGAGCATTGTCTAGACTTGATTGTTTACACAGGGTTACAAAAATTATATACCTACCAAGGGAGTAAAGAAGCTTTAATTCCAAAAAGGATTCAATTTCATGCGCCAAATAAACCAAAATTAAAACGCAAAATATAGTCATAAAAACTTTTAGTTTATCTATTCGTACATTGTGAAAAAAAAGATAAAATTGCCAATTATTTTTACCGGAATTTTACTACTTAAATTACTACTATTACTTATTATTGCTTATTATTATCTTAAATACAGTAAAATTCAACATCTATACACACTCATAAACAGTTGATTTGTGTCAACAATTATTTGGTTGGATATGGCCAACTGAATTATTTGATTGTGACAAATAAATTTTACTTCTGTCAAATAAACTATTTTGTTCCCATTAATAAATCATTTTGAAATTAAAATATTTCTTTACATGAACTAAATATTTATTTGACTCAAATAAAATTTGTTACTCACAACCAAATAATTTAATTGGTCATATCAAAATAAATCCTTTTATCAGTTCAGGTAAAATTCCAGTACCAATATACTGCCCTGCTAAGAAAAGGTGTCCTACCTGCAATAATTTTCTTTTTGACTTTTTGAGATAAGCGCACCACTGTATTGCTTTATACTAGCTCCATGTGCCCACTAAAGAGAAATGTCCTATCTAAAACTCAAATCCTAAAAATTAGCCTAAGATGTTAGTCCCATGTGGAAATTTTTCAATGTTTTCTAAATAAAATTGTCTTAACTAGTCTTTACTAGACGAATGAGTCAGGAGCAGGACTAACTTTACATATCTTAGAATTTGATTGGACTTTTTAGATCATTTTGTCCTAACTTTCTCAGATAGAACAAATGCATTTAGTATGACAATTTATTTGTCTGACAAAAAAAATATTTTTTTTTCAAAGGATATCGCCCATTTTTTATTTAAAATAAAGCAGAACCCAACGCCATATTTATTTAAACATGCTTTCAAAAAGTGAAAACCAAACAATAAAAATGGCCATATTTCGAAACATCTAATTTGCAGATAGGACAACTTATCCAGTACGTATGAGTGTCTTTCTATTTTAAGAGTGTAGACGACGTCATGTACAACACACATTTTGTTTAATGTTACTAATTGACAGATGGTAACATAACCTCAGAAAAAATTGCTCTTCCACTAAAAAAACTTGTAAAATTGTGCTGACTGTCGCATGCTGGGTAGCATCGATTACTGCAGGGTAAGAACCTAAGATAGGCACAAATATGCACTTTTTTAACCCATATTGTATTTCACTCAATCAAAAAGCGAAAAGATAACTTTTTGAGATTGTTGTCTAAGTAACTGTGTTCCTAATATTGCCATGCGCAGTAACTGACAACAAAAAAAATGACCAAAATAAAAAACAACGAGAAAAAAGTAACGGAGAAATCAGGGAGTTCTGTCTCTTTGTTCTGCTTTTTATTCGAAGAAAATCACCGATATGAGACTGTAATCGATACGTATATGAAGATTTCGTGGGGCTTACTAAAAACGACAAATTGGTGTTTAAGTGCCAAAATTGTACCTAAAAACAGCTGAAATCGATATCGTGCCAGAATATTTTCTTATTAGTTTGTTAATTTCTTGTAATTTGTTTTTTACTATTATTGCCAGTACCCTGGCAAAATTTAAGATTGGATATTGCCAGTACCCTAGCAATATTTGGGACATGGGTTTCTAATATTGTCAGCATGCAATCTTTTTTAAAAATTAAAAAAGCTATAATATATTTTTTTTAAGCTCCTGCAGTGTGTTTATTTTTTACCCATTAGAATAAAGATATGTTTATTACCTAAAATTAGCTAGAATTTTACATGATTGTGCATGATTATATATATATATATATATATATATATATATATATATATATATATAATGGGCTGTCCATATATTACGTAACGCAATTTTTCAAAAAAATTGACCCCCCCTCCCGCCTGTGTAACAAACTGTCACATTTACCTACACCCCCCCCCCTGTGTAACGCGTAACAATATAAAATTTTTGTTTCGCAATAAATTTAACTGTATTCTCACTATTGATTCGTTTTTCTCGACAAAACAAACATGAACCTAAAATATAGTATAACATAACCTTAAAAAAAATTTACACGAAAAAATCACTCAAACTTTAAAAAAATATTCATAATCAATATCAAACAGGGAAAAAATACTAGGTACCTCTTTTTACACTGAGTGTCACATATAACACGTATATTGTTTACACAGGTACACAAAATAGTACACACATTGGTGTTCCGTGAGTACACATTCCGCGCGAAAATGTATCATCGCCGATGATTCATTGGCAAGATCACGCAAGGACAGGGCCGTAAGATTTTTTTTTAATATCAATGTCAACAGTTTTTTTACTGATTACAGTATTATTTATATATGCATAGTTTCGTCAATTTTTGTGTGAAAAAGGGAATTATGGGCCACTAAATAGTAATTTATGTTGAAATAAAAATACATCTGCCAAGCTTAGGAAATAAACATTAAATTTATTAAATTCCGTTACGTAACGTTTACCTAGACCCCCCCCCTCCCCCCTGTCACAAACTGTAACAATTTCTCTGACCCCCCCCCTAGGCGCGTTACGTAATATATGGACAGCCCCTAATCATGTATGAATTTTAACCATGCATGAATTTTGACCCGGTATGATCATGCATAATTGTGTATGCGTATACATAGACCTATGTCTCATTATGTATAATCATGCATAACATTTTAAATTTTGACGAAGGCGTATCATGCATGACAAAGTTTTTGTAAGATTATGCATAATTTTGCATTAAATTAAGTATAACTATGCATAACTAAGACATAATTATAAATAATATTTAATTTTTTCCTGAGATTTATATTTATCTATAGCCGGGGAAAAAGTTTATGCATGATCATGCATAATTATACATAATGATGTGTATTTTTGCCTTAAATTAGGTAGAATTATGCATGATCATGTCTGAATTTTGATCATGCATGAATTTTGACCCGGTATGATCATTCCTGACCTTACATAATCATACATGATACCGGGTCAAAATTCATGCATGGTCAAAATCCATGCATGGTCGAATTTTGTATGTTCATGCATGATTTTTTTCCACGGGTGTTTATGTGGTAAAGTTTCAGTTAATTTCAAATAAATTTGGACGCAGTAAAAAATAAAATGTCTAAACATGGCAATAATTGGCTTCTCCACCTTGCATAACACTGCTTGCTTAACCCTACTGATCATTTTTTAGGTGTCTTTTGTTCTATTAAGCTATAGTTCAATGCTCTATAGGCATGCAAACGATTGATTTTGATTCCAGATTGTTTTTTGCTATTATTGCCACTAACCTGGCAATATTTGGGTTTGGATATTGCCAGTACCCTGGCAATATTTGGGACGTGGATTTCTAATATTGTCAGTATGCAATCTTTTTTTTTTAATCAATAATATATTTTTTTTAGCTCCTGCAGTTTATTTATTTTTTACCCATTAGAATAAAGATATGTTTATTGCCCGGGGAAAAAAAGTTTATGTATGATCATTATGCATAATTATGTCTAATTTAACCTAAAATTAGGTAGAATTTTACATGATTACGTATACATAATCATGTATGAATTTTAACCATGCATTAATTTTGACCCGTTATGATCATGCATAATTATGTATGGGTATACATAGACCTATGTCTAATTATGTATGCATAACATTTTAAATTTTGGCGAAGGCGGACCATGCATGACAAGGTTTTTGTATGATTATGCATATTTTTGCATCAAATTAAGTATAACTATGCATAATTGATGTAAAATTAGACATAATTATAAATAATTATGCATAATCATATTTAAAATTTTTTTTCTGAGATTTATATTTATCTTTACCCGGGGAAAAAAGTTTATGTATGATAATACATAATTATACATAATGATGTCTATTTTTGCCTTAAATTAGGTAGAATTATGCATGATAAAGCATGATCATGTCTGAATCTTGACCATGCATGAATTTTGACTCGGTATGATCATACCTGACCAAACATAATCATACATGATACCGGGTCAAAATTCATGCATGGTCAAAATCCATGCATGGTCGAATTTTGTATGTTCATGCATGATTTTTTTTCCACGGGTGTTCATGTGGTGAAGTTTCAGTTAATTACAAATAAATTTGAACGCATTAAAAAATTAAATGTCTAAACATGACAATAATTGGCTCACCCACCTTGCATAACACTGCTTGCTTAACCCTACTGATAATTTTTTATGTCTTTTGTTCTATTAAGCTATAGTTCAATGCTCTATAGTCATGCAAACGTTTGATTTTGATTCCAGATTGTTTTTTGCTATTATTTCCACTAACCTGGCAATATTTGGGTTTGGATATTGCCAGTACCCTGGCAATATTTGGGACGTGGATTTCTAATATTGTCAGTATGCAATCTTTTTTTTAAATCAATAATATATTTTTTTTAGCTCCTGCAGTTTGTTTATTTTTTACCCATTAGAATAAAGATATGTTTATTGCCCGGGGAAAAATGTTTATGTATGATCATGCATCATTATGCATAATTATGTCCAATTTTACCTAAAATTAGGTAGAATTTTACATGATTACGTATACATAATCATGTATGAATTTTAACCATGCATGAATTTTGACCCGGTATGATCATGCATAATTATGTATGGGTATACATAGACCTATGTCTAATTATGTATGCATAACATTTTAAATTTTGGCGAAGGCGGACCATGCATGACAAGGTTTTTGTATGATTATGCATATTTTTGCATCAAATTAAGTATAACTATGCATAATTGATGTAAAATTAGACATAATTATAAATAATTATGCATAATCATATTTAAAAAAAAAAATCTGAGATTTATATTTATCTTTACCCGGGGAAAAAAGTTTATGTATGATAATGCATAATTATGCATAATGATGTCTATTTTTGCCTTAAATTAGGTAGAATTATGCATGATAAAGCATGATCATGTCTGAATCTTGACCATGCATGAATTTTGACCCGGTATGATCATTCCTGACCAAACATAATCATACATGATACCGGGTCAAAATTCATGCATGGTCAAAATCCATGCATGGTCGAATTTTGTATGTTCATGCATGATTTTTTTTCCACGGGTGTTCATGTGGTAAAGTTTCAGTTAATTACAAATAAATTTGAACGCAGTAAAAAATAAAATGTCTAAACATGGCAATAATTGGCTTCTCCACCTTGCATAACACTGCTTGCTTAACCCTACTGATCATTTTTTAGGTGTCTTTTGTTCTATTAAACTTTAGTTCAATGCTCTATAGGCATGCAAACGATTGATTTTGATTCCATATTGAATTTTCAATTGAATCTCAATTATCCGTAGGGTAATTAGTTTCCATTTTCCATGAAACTCACATTATTTTCCGCGACGCCATCAAAATACAAATCGATCTCTTTTCCACATGATTAGTAATCAATTTTCCGCTCAAATGTTCAATAGAGTGAATCGAAAATTATAGTTTTAAGTTTTCTTATTTATATGCACACTGAAAATAATTTTAATATTCCTTTTTTATGTTTTATTTATTTCGTGAGTTACATATTCATATGTAATACACCGACAGAGAGGTATATTTTCGATATATCCAAAATTTTCACGAAGTGGTGTGCACTGAAGAAAAAGAATAAGACGAAAAAAATAGAAGAGTAGGCAGAATCCAGCCAATCTGCACAGTTTAAAAGGAAATAAAGTAAGAAAATAAAGACGAAAATTAAAATCCTATTTGAATAGTAAAGCTACGGTTTCCTCCAAAATTCGCAGTCGCTGACGACTGCGACCGGGTAGCCGCGACCGAGTCATTAAGACATCTCCAATGCATTTTAAATGTCTCTGATTTACTAGCTGGGGGCGGCGGTAGCTCAGTTGTGAACGCCGCGATCTAGTATTCGAGAGGCCGGGGTTCAATCCTCGGTAAAATACCGTCGTTTCCCCACCACGTTGGCTTGTGCTGCCGAAGATCTAAGCACACAGTAAAGAAAAAGGTTTGCAGTGGATAATGCCGCATAGCACTCGGACCTGTGATACTACCCGGGTGCACCGAGAGGGAGCAGCAAGGTAGCTGTCAGGTCTGTTGGCCGAGCTCACTTTAAAGACTTTCAAGCAACCAGGATCTGTACTAAGGCTGCAAGCGAAAATGATCCTTAAGCAGTTTGGCGCCGGTCCAAGTGCACTGGCAGCCAATAAACTTAAGGATCAAAGCCGCTCACTTAGCCAAAAAAGCCGACAAAACGAGGTTCGGATTCCTGGCTAAACTGTAGGTCCCGGGGTACAACAACAAAAAATCCTCGTTAGAGTAGAAAAACTAGTAACACAGGGGTAGGCAAAAAGGACCATATGGTCTAGTTGCCAGGCTTGACCTCCCCACCATTACTACTACTACTACTAGCTGCTACCGAGTCGGTACTACTAACTACTGGTCGCCGTTCGTTTGTACGCCGGTCGCTTGACCGCTCCGGGAGCAGAGGCACGACCAATTCGTCACGAATTTGACAGTGTGTGAACAGGTGTGCGCTGTGACAAGTGTTTATTTTTTTCATTCCACAGAAGAGTAGTAATAGTTATGTAATAATTTGTACTTGTAGGGATGTTAAAAACTGTTTTTTTTTAATACTTTGTTTAAAAACATTGTTTTAAAACGTTTTTTTTTTTGGTTTTTTATTCGTTTTTTTATTATTTTTCGTACCCAATGCTCAACAAAAAATGTTTTAAATTAATAAACTGTCTTTTAGTTGGCAAATTAGTACAATTCGTATATTTATATTGTTTTATTTTATTTGGTTTGGCTCAGATAAAAATCACAAATAAGTTAGGTTTAGATCTGATCGTTAATTTATTGCGTTCTACGTTTTGTAAATATTTTATGATTTTGTTCTGATAGTTAATGTACTTTAAGGATCCTGGATGCCAGGAACTGTGCCTGGTTATCCATTGTGGCAGGATCTGGTTATCAATTGGTTGTAAATTTGTATACAGTGCGGTTCAAAACTCACTCCCCCCTTCTTTACTTTTAAACGAGTTGAGATATTGACTTCAAATTTAGAACTGTTAAATAAGACAACTTAAGCTATCTTTTAGCTTATATGTATTACTTTCAGCTCTTAAAATGTGGGCAGGGGGGCATGGGGGAGTTTTTTATCTAAAGGAAGGTCGTGTTATACATAATTTTAAAGAAAATAAAATTCTCTATTCGACTATATATTTTTTAATTTTTTAAACAATTTTTTTAAGGTTTTGATTTTTAATTTTTGAATGTTAACAAATGCGATTTTTTCAGATTTTTTTTTATATTAATAATAATTAGTTTAAAAGTATAATTAGAAATATTCATAATGATTGCAAGGCATAAACTCGGAAACAAAACAACAGCTGTTTATAAAATGGCCAGCTAACAGAATGGCGACTGGCGATTGGCGAGATCGAGGAAAACATCTAGGGTCGTGACGACCTGATCGCAGTCTTCAGCGACTGCGAATTTTGGAGAAAACCGTAGCTTAAGAACAGAAATTATTGATATAGCATAAAATCGGTTAACACTGTCTAGAACTTTTAAATAAGAAATACTCTTTTCATTTTTACATTCTTCTAGGTTTAAGTTTCTAAAATAATTCTTTAAATTCATAATTTTTGAGCTACTCTAATGTGTGTACTTTACAATGTGGCTGCCAATTTGCATCGTTTATAATTTTAATAATTAATTAATGATAATGAATTTTCCACTCATAATACTACTGAATCAGTGTTTGATAAAATATGTTTTATATTACCTAGAATACACATTGTTTATCATAAAATAAGATTAATTTATAACTGTCCCCGGATTGGTGAAACGACTCTTGTAAAAGTTTAAAAAAATCTAGATTTGAATTTTCATTTTTTTTGAGTCCAGCTCTAGAGCTCTGCTTGATTAAAGATTAATTTCTAACATAATTTCAGTTTTAAAAAATCGAGTATACCTTGGAAATGTTCAAAAAAAACTATTTTTCTATAGAGTAAAGTGCCTTTTATGTGGCAAATACAACAAAAACTTATAAGTTATTTATTTATATAATTTTTAATAAAAGTTGTTAAGAATCAACAGCTAGGCCCCTATACCAAATTTCAAAATCCGCGGCCAACAATAATTTTTAAAATTATTTAATTTTTTTTTCCAACATTGTAGCTTTTTAGTAACAGATACGTCAAAAAGTTATTCAGAAAAGATGCTTGAAATCCAAATCTAGGTTCGTATCCCAAATTTTAAAATCCTCGGCCTACTTTGATTGGGGAAAGAAAACTTACAAGAAAATGGAGGGATCAAAGTTGGCCGAGGATTTTAAAATTTGGCATATGGACCTATATTTTGATTTCAAGGGGACTTTTCTGAATAACTTTTGACGTATCTGTTACTAAAAAGCTACTGTGATGGAAAAAAATTTAAAAAAAATGGAAATATCATAGTTGGCCGAGGATTTCGAAATTTGGTATAGGGACCTAGATATTGATTCTAAACAACTTTTCTTGATAACTTTTTGTTGTATTTGCCACATAAAACGAACTTTACAAAAAAATAGTTTCTTTGAAAACTTCAAAGCATACTTGATTATTCAAAACTAAAATTATGTTAGAAATTAATCTTTAATTAAGCAGGGCTGAACCCCAAAAAATGAAAATTTAAATCGAGAATTTTTTACCTTTTACAAGAGTCATTTCACCAATCCGGGGACTCACTGTATGTATACAGTACAACGAACTCTTCTTTCTAGAATACGCATACCGTTAAAATAAAGTATCGCCAACATCTCGGTTTGTTTGTAAACAAATAGTAGGTATATTCAGGCCTGAACAATAATTACCAGTAACTGGTATTGTTGTCTCTGTTAGAACAAAGATGTGCGAGTAAGACAGACGAATGTTTATGTTGCCAACGTTTTTGTCAGTTTTAACGAATGAAATGCCTATTCTAGAAAGAAGAGTTATTAGTTCGTTAATACAGTATATACAAAAATATGTTTTTAAAAATTAACTACAAATATATCAATAGCCAGTATTTTACATCCAGAAAAAGGTGGAACACCCTGTATGAGGTATAACTAAATAAACAGTGGCGTCGCACAAAACTTAAAGTAAAAATTAAACATAATACGGGTACCCGGGGGTATCGAGGAAGGTAAAATGTATAGGTTTATCATTATGGTTTAATTAATATGGGGGATTTATCTAATTGAATTGTTTAAGTCTAAACAGGCCAAACAGGATTTTTTCGCATGACTAACATCTCTACTCTAAATTTCTCTACTCCCTAACATCCCTACTCCATAACATCCCTACTCCACAACAACTATACTCCGTAACATCTCTACTCCATAACATATCTACTCCATAACATCTCTACTCCGTAACAACTCTACTCCGCACTATATGCACTCGATTAGCCACTTATCTTAACTTAAATGAATATTTGTCATGCTAAGTCACTGTCAAATATGAATTTAATTTATTAATTACTTACTTATTAGTGCATATTAAGAGTACGCGGTCATTGTGGCTTTTAGAATAATTCATTTATGATTGTTCTAGATTTGAATTTAAAGATAAACGTTTTCTACGAAAAAAATAAAATAATCTAGAAGAAGAAGAAGATTCTTTGTTCTTTGAACTGCTCATTTATTATTAAGTGGCTAATAAAGTCCTTATAGTGTGGAGTAGAGTTGTTACGGAGTAGAGATGTTATGGAGTAGAGATGTTACGGAGTAGAGTTGTTATGGAGTAGGGATGTTATGGAGTAGGGATGTTAGGGAGTAGAGAAATTTAGAGTAGAGATGTTAGTTTGCCATTTTTTCAATATGAAATTGGAAAAAATACAGATTATTTAAATCATTTATCAACAATTTTTATAAAGGATTATGGTTATGGTTTAAAGATTTCAAGTTTTTTTATGAAGATTAAGTTTGCAACTTTTTTTTACAACGAAAATTCAAATAGTATATTAAAGTACTAGTTTCATAACATACGTTTTTAGCGCACTAGTGCAAGTTCAGAAAACAAGCCGCTTGCGGCGAGTTTTCTAAAGTACTAGTGCGCTAAAAACGTGTTATGAAATAAGTGCTTTAATATACTATTTGAATTTTCGATGCAAAAAAACGTTGCAAAATTCAGCTTCATGTTTTTTTCTCTTTAAGAGTAATAGGGCAGTTTGTCTCGTTATTTATTAAAAGTCGAGCCAACTTCGACAATAATTTTCGTTTAGTATTCTCTATAATAGTTTTCGAAAGTTCAAAAGACTCTTCGCAGTAAAGTAAACTACACTCGACCGCAAAATGAAGGTCAACATTTATTTACAACACTTTCGTTGAAAAAAAAAATTAAAAAAAAAGTAATATAATACAGCAATACCTACTAATTTGTGTTGTGCATGTATCTACTTACCAATTTTATAAATGTCCGCGCTAAATAAAAGCATGTAAAATTTTCATGCAAATTTGCATATGCAAATTTCAAATTTGTGACCGGCGTTACTGTGACCGGCGTTACATTAAGTAATGTTTTTAAATTTCCCGGCTCTACCTAAACACATTTAATATTTTTTAAGGTTTAAAATGCTCAAGATTCTCTGCCGGCACTATGGCATGATGTATTTAGGTTAATTATTCTACTAATTAAGTAAGTATACCCTGTGACCGGTGTTACAAGACAAAAACATACGCTAGGAAGGTTTTTGTAATGTTTTACTTAATTTTAACACAAGTAAGTTAAAAACTTACCTTGGCCATAAAAAACACCACAACAACCATTGGCACAGTTCGATGTATGAGCGAAACTGATAAAACCGCCCCTAACCGTCATTTTTAAAGCGAATTTAGACCGTAATCAGTGTTACCTGTAGTTTTAGGGACAGACCCATAACGTGTTATAAAAAGTTATGAAGAGCAAATAGCATTCGATAAAAACTATTTAAATAATTAAAAATATATTCTGAAACATATTATTTTTACAAAACATCACTTCCAATTGGGAATATTAAAATATAACAGTGCGAACATGAAAATTGTTAGCTGGGGACACGTGACCGGCGTTACATTTGCTTACGGAAACATAAAAAAAATATTTATTATATGGTTACAGCTACAAAACATTTTTTTTAGTTAGACACAAATGTTCTCTTACGAAAGAAGTACATGTACACTTACTAATGTTGAATAAAATGTTTTTGCGAGCCGTAAACTCAAAAGTGCCTGTAAACATATTTTGACCCATTAACCGGACACTAAAAATTTGCCACAATTTTAATGTTGATTTTCTAGCGAACTGCTCATCTGATTTTCTTTATTTTTTTGAACCGTAAGTTGACTCTTTAGTAACTATCCTATGGTAAAAAAAATTATTCTGATTTCAATTTGAGATTATACAGGGTGAAAAAGTAAGAAGTTTTTTTCCCCAAATTTGTGACACCCTGTGGGGTGAATCAGCAATTACATCGGATGTTATTTGGAATAATGTAGTCCTATCTTTTATGAACATTTTGTTTTTTTATTTACGTTATTATCTCTGTTATTAACGAAGATACACTGCTTTAAAGACATGCCTCGGATAAAGCGTTCGCAAAATTAACCTGACACTAGTTTTTTTTTTATAAAAATAATTAATTAAATCATTAATAATGAACTTTTTTTAACAAAAAAAAAACTAAATTTGTCTTCAGTATTCAGTATTTCCTCCTCTAGCTTAAATGACAGCTCTTATCCTTCGTGGCATACTCTGAATCAAAGAAGCAACATGGGAGATTAGCTCAGCGGTCTAAGGCATCGATATAGCATTGACACTGAGCTAATGATCGTGAGTTCAAACCTCACTGGCGCCGATTGCCTTTTTCAGTTAATTAATAATTGAAATTTGGCGAAGGCGTACTCCCTAGATATATTGGTTCGGAAGTCAATTAAAGCCGGTGGTTCCCTCTACTACTAGCCCACACAAGTCCTGGACTTAGGGGATGCTTAATTAAGTAGAATAGTACGAGGTTAAAAATAAACATAACATAAACATAACATAATCCTGAAATATCTGTTGTTCCAGCTTAACTAACCACTGTGTGAAATTCGCCGTAGTTCTGCCTTATCCTTCTGCCCAGGTTATCCGACATATGCTCTATAGGGTTTAGGTCAGGCTCTATTAAATGAATGGGAGCAGATATCTCAAGATTAGGTTGCTTCTTTGATTCAGAGTATACCACTAACGATTAGAGCTGTCATTCAGGCGGATCTAGGATACTTTGCCGAAAATTTTACCGCGAAACTTTTACCGCGAAAACATTTACCGGGAAAACATTTACCGCGCAATGATTTAACCGCGAAAGGTTTCACCGCGAAAAAGTAATTACCGGCAAAATTTATTAGAAATTTACCGCGAAAACATTTACCGCGAAAACATTTACCGCGGAAACTATTATCCCGACACTAAAAATCGCGCATACTTTTACATCGTAATATTATCGCGCATACTTTTGCCGCGCAATAATAAAAACGCGGTTAAATTTTAATTTAAAAAAATAACCTTAAAATATATATTATAATTTTTTGAATGAAACGCTTACTTTATAATCATAATTTTATTTTTATTTTTATCAAAAACAAAACCAAACAAACCAACCCAAACAATTTAATCATATTTATGTTTTTTAAAATACTAAACTTATAACACCAATATAAAGAAATTGGTTATATATTATATTTATTAGTAATATAGTAATAATCATAATTTTACTTACATATATTTTTAAAAACCAAACCTAACAACTGAATTATATTAAGATTTTGTTCTGAAATTATAAAACTGAATTAAACAAATTGGTAATATAATATATTAAACTTGGTATAGCTAACGAAAAAGTATAAATAAAACGTATTTTTATAATTTAAAATTAGACGGGGAATTTGCTTTGCGCGTTAAATATTTTCGCGGCTATTACTTTCGCTATATATTTTTCGCGGTAATTGCATTTCGCTATTAAAACTTTTCGTGGTAAGAGTTTTCGCTATTTTTATTTCGCTTTAATATTTTTTTACGTTAAATTTTTATCGCTGTTAATCCTTTGCGCGGAAAAAATTATTTCGCGATAATTTTTTCGACGAAATATTTTCGCGATATTTGTTTTCGCGATATTTGTTTTCGCGGTAAATTTTTCGACGAATGCTCCTGTTCCCCATTCAAGCTAGAGGAAATACTAGATACCGAAGACAAATTGACCTTTTTTTTGTTACAAAATGTTTTTTATTAATGATTTAATTAAAAAAAGTCCAAACCTAGTGTCTGGTTAATTTTGCGAACACTTTATCCGAGGTGTTGCCTTTAAAACAGTGTACCTTCGTTAAACAGAGATAATAACTTGAATAAAAAAACAAAATGTTCATAAAAGATAGGACTATAGTATTATTCAAATTAATATCCGCTGTTACTGCTGATTCATCACACAGAGTGTCATGAATTTGGGGAAAAAAACTTCTTTTTACTTTTTCACCCTGTATATTCTCAGATTGAAATCAGAATAATTTTTTTACCATAGCATCGTTACTAAAGAGTCAACTTACGGTTCAAAAAAAAAATGAGAATCAGATAAGCAGTTCGCTAGGAAATCAACATTAAATTTTTTGCAAATTTCTAGTGTCCGGTTAATTTTGCGGTCGAGTGTATATTAGGTTAACTTATTTTAACTTATTAAATTAGTTACACACTTGCACTAATACACGTTTACAATATTTATCTACACCTTTTATATGTTATTTTACTTTATTTATGATAAAAATTTACTTAGATTACCTTTTTTAATGTTTTATATAATTTTAATTGTTTTTTTAGTATTCCAGACCATAATTGTTTGGTAGGAAGTTATATCTTTTATACAAATATATATTTTGTTTGGACTTTTATATATACTTCTATAAAGAGAAGGCGCACAAATATAAGAATCCATTTGGACTGTCACCCCCCTGTCCCAAAATTGCTAATTCTATAACCCCCGAGCCCCATAATCCCCTAACCTCATAATACCATAGCCTCATAACCCCAAAACCCCGTAACCTCATTAAGTAGAAAAATCTGGTTCGGGAAAACAGAACAATTACGTGAAATTTTCTTGTAGAACATAGTTATGAATAAGTAACTGTATAACCCTAAAATCCCATCACACCTCCTAACCCCTTCACTCCGTAACCCCATATATTATAACCTCTTAACCCTATCATCCTATTCTGTGGAGAAGTCCGGTTCTCGAAATCATAAGAGTTTTGTGAGTGAAGTCATGAATCAAGGTCTATTTCATTATTTTTTTAACCGGACTTCTCCACAGGTTAGGATAACGGGATTAAGGGGATATAGTATATGGGGTTACGAAGTGAAGGGATTTTGAGATTATGGTGTTAGGGGATTTTGGGGTTATAGAGTTACTTACCTATGACTATGTTCCACAAAAAAAGCTGAAGAATTTGTTCTGTTTCCCAAACCAGATTTTTCTGAAGTTACAGGATTTTGAGGTTATGCGGCTATGGTATTATGAGGTTGAGAATTATGGGGCTCTGGGGTTATAGAATTAGCAATTTGGGGACAGGGGGGTGACAGTGGTATGGCATAGATGATTTTAGCAGTTTCAGTAATTTTTCGGGTGTTTTTTGAGGTTATATCAAAATCCTGACGTGTAGGGGTTAAACCGGTTGCGAATTCAGATTTAGCAGGAAAAAATACATATGAATATCATATTGGAATCCAAGACTCACAAAAAAAAAATTGTGGGCCTGTGTTAGCGTACATAGTTGACCATATAAAAAAAGTCCAAACCAAGTAACACCATGTTGATTTTTCAGAAAACGACCTCAAAGCTTGGAGCTTACTAAAAAGCATGGGCACGTATGTAGGTATGTATGTACAGTATTACACGTATTTTATTTTTTTCGCGTTCGTTAGCCACGGTCTATTTGTCTTGTTAAAACTGAATCCAGCGATATCAAAATCAATAAAAACAAAACAAATTGGACTACTAATCAAAATGGTATTATTTACCGATTGTTAATGTTTCTTAATAATATAATATACTTTAAACTAGATCAGTATTACAACTTAACAACAACTCAAAGTATACCATACTATAAGTGTAATATGCTTTACCAAAAGTTACAGTAATTTTTACTATAACATGCTAGTATTAATAAACACATGTTGGATGGGGATCCAAATGTACCAGCACGTTGTGATGTGTTAGTATTACAACATATTGTATATAATACACACATTGTAGTATTTAATATCACAAGTAAAGTATTAAATACCAATGACGATATAAATAACAAATATGTATTTACAAATAAAATTTAGTATTAAAATTACAATGACATTTTCTGAGTGTGCTCTAGCTCAAAGTACAATTTTAACCCGGCGTCTGACACGTGGGGTGTCACAAACCCCAGAGTCCAAATATTACTCCCTAACTATTTTATTTTCGCGCCAAGCGAAGACAGCGCCTCAGTACCTTTCAATCGCTTTTTACTTTGCACAGTGTAGCATGAACGGCAGTATAAATATTGAAGCATTAGAGGCCACGTCTTTTTGAAGTCGCCTGGGGTTTCTGACACCCCACGTGTCATAATAAGTAACATTTATTTTCCTACAACCTAGCTAGTAGTTAGTGCCTATTTTCCACCCGTTGCCTATGACAATGGTTGAAAAGTGAAAATTAGTTGATTTTTTACATCTGCTGTCAGAAAATGAGTAAACGTGAAACACATAACCTTAAATTGACAAATTAATATTTTAAGACAATTTTTGCGTCTTTTGGATGTTTAGGTCGTAGAAAAAATAGTATACAGACCTCGACGCAAACTATTTCGGTGGACTTCGAAAGATTTTTTACTCGGCTGCGCCTCATAAAAAAATAAGCACTCTCTTGCACTGAAAACTAGGTTCGCGTACTCGGTGCGTAATATACTATTATCTTCCTGTTTCTCCTGTATTTTTCAGTCATATTACGATTACTTAAAGTAATTTATTTTGAACACTACCTATAATATTTAAAAGTTTATAATTTATGTTATTCATTTAGATCTTTGTTTGGCAATTTTAAACGTTCTTTTTTTTTAGTTAATAGAAAACAAAAAGCTTTCCTATTTTTTTTTTTAATTTGATTTATTTTTGTTAACCGATTAAAAATAAACATATATGTATTTAAGATTTTTTAAATTATTTTTAGGTTAATATATTGTATAACTCGAATATTTTACTACATTTTATATAAAATTTATTAAATAAAGCAAAAACGGTCCCATTTATTGTTGGGGTTTATTACACCCCACCTGTCGTTACTTGTAAAACTAAACCACCTGTCAGACGCCGGGTTAAAGGGTGGTAACTCTCTTAGTGATGTAGAATCATCCCTTTTATTTAATGCCAAAAGACTAGAAACACCGTGTATTTTTGATTCTAAAGAGTATTATATTAAATACCAAGCATTATATATTTATACGGCTTGTTCGTATATTGACCTTTAAGTTGGAGGAGTTGTAAAATGCAAATCGCAACGAGACGGCCTTATTAAAATCGAAATTGTTTAAAGTCCCCGGGGCGTAACTCGTGGCAAATAAAAACACATGACGATGAGAGAAAATTTTAATGTTACTGTTTATTATACTATTCACAGCGCCTGCGCTAGAATAGTATTATACCACAGAAAACCAAAATAGCTCGAAACTAGTGCACTAAATGCGAGCTATTTTTATGGTCTAGAAATATCCTTAAAATATCCCCAAATGCCCACAACTAGCCCTAGTAATATAGCTCGCATTTGTATTCCATTTTTTTTTATCCATTTAGAAACCTAAAATAAAAATACTATTTTTGACATATAATAGATCGAAAATATTGACCTAAAATAGTACCTGAATAGCATGCTATTTTTAATCCAACTAAGGTTAAAAATAGCATGCTATTTATGACCTAAATTAGCTCGAAAATATCATGCTAATTTCTACCAAGTTTAGCAGTATATTTTTGATCTATATTTTTGATAGGAATAAAAAAGGTGATATAGGTAAAAACAGGTTATTATTTTTAAACAGGAGGATCAGAATAGGCACAATATATTTGTTTGTGGTTCAGACTTGTATCACAGCACACTTTAGTTAGTTTTTGTTGAAAATTTAAATTTTCACATTTATGTTCTTCCTCACTGCCATTACTTCCTCTTTCACTCTTAATTACACAAAAAATTCTTGAATATAAATGTGTTTCATGAAAAAATAAGCAACTTCAACATGTTCGTCCGTCTGTCTGATGTCACGATTTTTGTGAACACGATAACTCAAGCACGAATAATCCGATCGACTTGTAAATTTCAGGAAAAATCAAGTTCCACCTATTGTTTTAGAAAGTAATCCCCCCAAAAACAAAAAAGTTATGGGGGTTAAACTTTTAAAAAAATCAAACAAATCTGAAAGAAAATTCCCTCGAAAATTCTGTTTAACTTATTTTTTTTAGGAAAAATTACTTTTATTTTAAGGATCAATACTACTAAAAATATTTTTTTTTTAAATTCCCGTATGAAAGTCTTCCAGCAAAAAAAAATTATTAAGTGAGTTTTGTATCTTTTTTTTACGTTTTATGCCATCTCGCTATCTATAGGCTGTTTACATAATGAAAATTTCACCTACTGCTGTTCAATGTTCTATGCTTTTTAAATCCAGTTTTCACTGATACCCACAATTTCTGTAACCTTCATGTCTTGAAAAATAACCGCGGCAAGACAGATTGCCTTAAGCAAAGGTCTCTTTCTACATCTAGGTAAAAATCAAGATATCTGGAGGCTTTAGCCCTGGTACCTGCACTCATTCAGTCTTTGAGGCTAGTAACCAGAGGCCGCTACGCTATAAGCGACCGTCAAATCGATTGAAAATTTTTGAAACGACCGTATTTGGAGGTAATCTTTACATGTTTAATTGTCAAAGGTTAACGATATTTTTAACTGACCAAAATTATCATTTATAATATTATAATCTATAAAGAAATTGCACTGCTCTACTACAGAATTTTCACAATCAATAAGAAAATCCCTACCATATAGCTGCTATTTCACGCTTTTTGCGATCATTTGTGATAATTTGATTTTCCGTGTCGGTACTAGGTGCTGGCTTCGAGACAAATTTTTTGTCCGCCTGTGTATCTAGATATAGATAATTTTCATCAGATAACAGGTCTCCCAACATCTAATGTGCAAACATTAGATGGCGCCACCAATTTGTACGCTCTCGATACAGTTATACTTATTTTCAACAGTCGGTGCGAAAGCCACCATACCAATATATGCTCAGTGATGATCGCAAAAAAGCGTGAAATAGCAGCTATATGACATTTTGGTAGGGATTTTCTCATTGATTGTGAAAATTCTGTAGTAGAGCAGTGCAATTTCTTTATAGATTTTAATAGTTTGCCGTCTATAAGGCACTAAACTTTATTTTCATTTATAATATTATACCTATATATGGTCGTTGGTCGCAATTTTCAGTTCAATTTGACAGCTGCTTATAGTATGGCGGCCTCTCGTTACTAGCCTCAGACTGACTTAGTGATGACACCAGGGAACTAGTTTCTCCAGTCACCTTGGTAAAAATCAACTTACCTTTTTGACAATTCAATAAGTCATCAATTTGAATTGTCAAACTCATTTTTAAATCATAATTGCATTTTTAAATCTTTTCAAAATTTTTCGTGCCCATTAAGAAACACTCCATTAACGTAATAACTTAGATTTACAATGGCGACAAGATTAGGTCATTATTCTTTGTTTAATTCCAATTTTCTTTCCTCCAACCCACGAATGAATCCACTTCGTATGGCATTTTACAAGAAGAATGCCGAGACTATTCCTATAACAGCACTTGCAGTTATTGACATGGGCTGGTTGGCCTTTTGTACTGTTGTTGGTTTTATCAGAACTGATGTTGTTTTAACAAGACAAAGCAAGCAGCAGGGAGAACTATATGACTTGTTGATCCATCCTAGATGTAGAAAGTTTTTGCATTTCAATCAGGAATATCCACCACAGCCAGAACTATATGACGCTTACATAGAAATGGAGAAGGCCCAGAAAGAAAGAAACAAGATTTGTAAGATTGAAGGGAAGGAATGTAACCCTTTAGGAAACTCGGATGAATAACAAGACACAGGAAAAAATTAAGTTGGAAATAATTATGTATGTACGTTAATGATAAATAAAACCTAGTAACTGAACTACTTGTTTATTGTATGCCGTATAAACTGGCATTTAAGATGACCAGATTGGGTCATTTTTCTATATTTAATCTTCTAACTCACGCTAGAATCAATTCTACTTAAAATTTTACAAGAAGAATTACATTACATGTTTGTTTAACCTCGTACTATTCTACTTAATTAAGCATCCCCGGCTTATACTGACTTTCGAACCAGTTTTTTATAGGGAGTGTCCGCTTCACTTACGCCTTCGCCAAATTTCAATTTTTAATTAACTGAAAAAGGCAAATCGGCGCCAGTGAGAATCGAACTCACGCTAGTTGGCTAGTAGACTTGTCATCTACAGACGCCGTTTTAACTATAAACCGCTTATTCGTATTTATCTGGTAGGCCGTGAAAAACAGATATTAGTCAACGCTGTGTCTAATTTAAGTGTGAAAAAAAAGTATGTTTATAAATGTTTCAGAAATGACACGTTTATGTACACGGAAAAAAAATTATAGCTAGGAGCGCTATAACACACATACCAAGCAAATTATAATCGCTTATTATATAAATACAAGGCTTTCTCTTACAATTATGGCAGTCAGTGTAAAAATTTATATGAAATACTTTAATTGTTTAGTGAATAATAAAATATAACAAATAGTATGGCATTTATAGCTTAAATAGATTTAATTATTGTCCGTGCTAATAATTTTTATAATATAATAAAATTTCTGTAAATTTATAATAGTGCCTGTAATAAATATAATCGTGTCTGTAATATATATAATCGTTTCCAATTTATTTTTAACATTATTAGTTATTGTGTCCCTTATAATCTATAGCTTAAATCACTATAATTTGCCACTGTTACCAAATATCTTATAATGTATAGCGCAGAGCCCACTAATTTCTTTCCGTGTAGTCCTGCAATAAAATGTCCTGCAAACTTCATAAGATTCTCCATTCTCGCATTTAAAAAAATTATTATTTTATTATATTGCAGTCTAAATGTAAGGTTGTACGCAAAATAAACATTTTTTTATTGCACATTTCAATTTGTCTATTCTTTATTCTTCTAGTTTCATTAATTTTATTTATTTCTATTTTCATCTGCTTTTCTTGCCGTCTTTGCTTCTATATTATCTGTTTCTTCTTTTGTGGCTTTTATATTTTTTTTCTTATTATTTTTTGGTATAATTGGTTTCCATAACTTTTCAAAAAGTTTAAAAAATAATTAAATGTAATTTTTTAAAAATGTTTGTCAGTTAATAAAGAAATTAGCCTGTTTTTGTAAGGCTTTAATTTAAAGACTATTTCACAAAGAATATATAGGCCAATCAAAACCTTGCATTTTTAGTTTCTTGACCAATCAGATCAAAATAAATCTGATAATTTTTGCACAATGCAATTATCACTTGGTTACTATGGAAACAAGAAACTGACAGTTACTGACATCTTAATAAATGTTATATTTTTGCAAAATTTGTTTATAATTTGTGAAGCTTACCTTTAGTTGATTTATTTTTATTGATAAGCAATATAAATGCTTATTTTATTACCAAAACATCCTAGGTATAAACCCTAATTAATTTCAGATAGTATATTATATTTTATGCACTTTCCATCTTAAAAGCTTTAAATCACTGATATTCATAAATTTTAATTTATTTAATTGAATCTTGGCATTAAAAACAGGCCACTAAAAACTAATTTAAACACTTATTTATTAAAAATATATTTGCAGTAAAGAATTACGGAAATCAAAAGATCAAATGACTGCGCTGGTACCAGTACAGCGTTGCCAAAGTTTATTAGAAACCGACAGTCTGTTTGAGTATCTGATAGAGAGAAGTAGTATTTTTTTATACCAAAAACATTTTTATAAGCATTGATAATGCTAAATCTGGCAACACTGTTTCTATGATATATGTGGTGGTGGGTACTTTGCTGGCATTCGCCCGCGCTGTCCCCACTTCTATCGCTTTTTCAGCTTCACCTAAGGTTGTAATCTCTTCGCTTCATCGCAAACTCACTTAGACTTTTTAAATTCTCTGTATATGTAGCCTCAAATCCAATATCTTAAGGATAACTGACAAGCAATATTGCAATGGATTTGGCAGAGTATAGAAACTGAATTAAACCGTGTACCACCCGTGGCGCACGTCATCGCAAACCTGTTAAGTGCATACAGAAAAAAATACTGACGTGACCCGAAAAATTACAGATTCGAAACCTACGACCCAAAACTGACTTTAAAAAAATGGTCCGCTGCATCGCGATTTCAGAATAGTCATTTTAATTGCTGATCTCGGTTAGATGCCTCGATCAGCAAATTCCATTTGCAGAAATAAGTGAATTTGCGCTCGTAATACAAATAACATTTTTTCTACTATCAAACAAAATTATTAAATAAATACATTTCAGGCAGCAATTTTATAATCTTACAAGGTCGCAGCACTTAAAATTTTCTATAAATCTGGTGGCGTAGAAGAAATTCCTCATCACTATAACTCTTTATAATTCCTTCGTAACAACAAATATTGAGCACAAAAACCTGCCGGTTGCCTATACTCTATACATATAAAAATCACACAATAAGTTATGTAAAATTTCACATAACTCATTGCTATATTTTTCAAATTTGCATAAGATATAACGTATCTTCACATAGCTTATTATGTAGTTTTTAAGTTTCACATAATATATTATTTATTTTCACATAATATATTATATGTTTTTTGGCGCTCACAGAACATAACGTAGATAAGAATATTGCCAACGTTATGTGATTTTTACAGAATATGTTCTGTACAATTTTATTTTACACATTTTTTTACAGAATATGTTCTGTAAAATTTTATTTCACATAAAATTTTCAGTGTAGAGCGCAAAATTCAAATTTGCGCTTGTTGTCATGGTAACAAGCAGAAAAGTAAAATACTAAGGAATAGGTTATTTTGCGGTCTGAAAACTTTTGTTTTTCTAGAAGTATTAACTTCTATTAGGGCCACTTGCACCAATGATGGTTTAACTTTAAACTTGGATTAAATTGACGGCCGACCAATCAGAATACAGCATTTTTAACTTAAACTCGGTTTGGCTGAGATAATCCCGTACCAAAAGTTGGTGCAAGTGGCCCTTAGATCGTAGAAAAAATGTTTTTCTGTTGAACTTTTAATTTTAATTAATTAATTTTGCTTCTTTTATAAATAATACATTTTTATTGCATTCTAGTCAAACTTTAAAATCTGTGAGGTCTACTTTGCTGAAAACATAGAAAACCCGTTTCAAAAAGAAAATATGAGGGCGTTTTTATTAAGCAAGGAATTTAGGTCAACACCGTGTTTTTAAATCGTTAAAAGTTGTGAAGAATTTAATTTAATTCCTACTTCGAAGCATAAAATAATTAGCTTAAGTTTAACAGATGTCTAATAATAGCTTTACTGCACACACTGTTCCTCAGCTAAAGAAGGGTATCGTTTTAAATAGGAGTTTTGGGCTAGATAGGAAAAATATGTTTTTGTTTAAAAAATTGCAAAATGATAAAAAGAAATGATAAAAAACTGTGTTATTTTTTAATAAAGAACAAAATGAAACAAAAATTAAAAACTCAGGAATTATTTGTTATCGAAAACCCGACAACATCGCATTATTCTTGCGCTAAATCATAACGAAAAAAAGCAATATTTTTTGTTATCTAAAAACCAACATAAATACATTTAGGTAGAATGTATAATAAAAAAACACTGTACAATATTAATTAAATATATTTATTTTTAAATAAATATATTTAATTAATATTAAAAGTTAAAAGTATATGTGTAACTTTTTCATAATCTAGTTAAATCATATCATGGAAATAAACTAATTTGACATTGAAAGCCACATTAAATTACTTGTCTTGGATAACAGTGTCCTATGGAACTACATGCTTTGGTTTATCGTTAAAACTGCTGGTTTGCTTACAATGTTTTTATAGTATAAATACCTCAAAAATAACTCCATAATCGTACTGAAACCTAAGAAATTGGTCACATAAGTCTAATTACACATTGAGTTATAGTATATTAAATCCGTAAAAACTAATAAAACCAACAAAATATTTTAATATTATAGTCAAGAGCAGTGAACACAACACAGGCTCTTTCTTTTGGCCCCACTGTAGTAGTAAATGTGCACAGTTATTTTTATTTTGACGAGATGACATTTGACACTTGAAGTTTCGTGCAATGTTTCCAAATCGTACATTGGCATATTTCAAAATTCTTAATTAACATAATTAATTAAAGTATGTTCCGGGATGTAAATAGGGCTGAAATTTTGGCTAAGTATTTATTTTTTATGTATCTATAAGCATGTAAAGTCTTATCGTTGCAGGCGATTTAGCCCAAAATGCGATACCCTTCTTTAGATGAGCAAAATTGGGATAGGAAGGTCTGAACAGTAACAGTAAAAATCCAGATAGCCCAATGACTTTAGATTAAATTCGATATAAGAAAGAAAAAAAAAATTACAAGTTAAAACTTTTGACGCAGTTAAGTATCCTCCTCAGAGTAGATGAAGAAATCAAATTCTTACCAATCTTGGATTTTGTGTTTTTGTCGATTTGCACGCGTATTTTGCATTTGTCGATAAAAAATGTAAGTAACAAAGGAGGGTATCGTATTTTTGGCTAAATCACCTGCAACGATAAGATTGTACATGCTTATAGATACATAAAAAATAAATACTTAGCTAAAATTTCAGCCCGGAACATAATTTAATTAATTATTTTACTTACGAATTTTGACATATGTAAATGCTGGATTTGGCAGCTGCCGCGTGGTTTTATTGGTTAAAACACTCAAATGTTGAGAGAGATGTAGAGATGTAGAAAATTAAACAGGTCAGTACCTGAGTACTTGCGATGAAGCGTACAATGCATTGCAATGGACCGTTATATAGAAATATTTTGTTTTGAGTCCTACCCTGTCACTAAATCCGTTGTTGCCACGTGCGTTTGTTTACACACTTCATTTTGAAGTTGAATATACTATAGTTTCTTAAGTTTCAGTGAGATTAGGTAGCTATTTTTGAGGTATTTATACTAAAAACACTGTAAATCGAGTTACATAGACAATAAATATTATATTATTATAATTTATTTCTCGGGCAATTTCAATCTGTAGTTAAAAAATACATTTAAAAAAATACATTTAATTAATATTGTACAGTATTTTTATTTTACATTCTAAATAAATAACTATGTTGATATAGAATCTATAATTTATTTGAGGCGTATATATATTTACAGTATTATTAATTTGAGCCATTTCGTATCAATGATTATTTATATCGATAAAAAATCATTGAGGCGAAATGGCTCAAATTCATAATACTGTAACTATGTTGATGTTCAGGTAAAGAAAAGATATCACTTTTTGTAAGAATAGTGCGTAGTTGTCACGTTTACTATAACACAAAATTGTGAACAAATTTTTAATTTGATTAATATTAACAAATAAACTTTTTTACACAAATATATTATTCTCATTTAGCCCAAAACTCACCTTTAAAACGATATTCTTCTTTCTAGACAATTTAATTATCTACTATTTTTTTTAATTTTAAGCATTATCTCCCAGAAGGGAACCTCTGAGATTTTACTGTGAGTGGTTCTGTAATGCTCAGGTCTTCCTTTATAAGTATCTGTTTTCTTTTTCAACTGTGTTCATCTAAGGGCCACTTGCACCAACTCTTGGTCTGGGATTATCCCAGCTAAACCGAGTTTAAGTTAAAAATGCTGCGTTCTGATTGATCGGTCGTCAATTTAATCCAAGTTTAAAGTTAAACCATAATTGGTGCAAGTGGCCCTAAGTATTACTGGGGAACACTGTGTGCATACAAATTTAAACCAAAATATTCATTCACAAAGTGTACAAGTCTAAGCTAATTATCTTAAGATTAAAATTGAATTACGCACGGAGGTTTACACGGAAAAAACTAAGCATAAATGTAAATTAACTGAGCATTAGGGGTAGGGATGTTTACAGCGCAGTCCATTACCGCAAAACCGTTACCGCGCATGTACTTAACCGTGCATGGACTTTTTGGTTTGGACTTATTACCACGCATAGACTTTACCGCGAAAACCATTATAGCGAAGAAAATAACAGCGAAGGGGTTAATAACGCGCATGGACTTTACCGCGAAAACCATTACCGCCCATAATTATTTTAATTTTTTTTTAACAAAAAAAAAATAAATAAAAAAATAAATATTTTGCAGAAAACAATAAAACAGTTCTAACTGATACACTTAAAATTTTTTTTATTTTTAACAGTCTTTTTTTTCCTGTATATGAAATGTTTGTATACAGCGAGGTCTTTGCCCCTAGCACTTTTCATTATTTCTATCGACATGGCGATTCGTACTAAACGATTATTAATCAGCGATTAATACAGATCAGTCGATATAAGTTAAAAAAACACACACATAAAAAACCCAAACACAGATATATATGTTCATTTAGTAAACGTTCCACTTTTTCAATAAAAATCTAAACCAAAACTAACCAAACCAAACTGCCATCAAACGGAAATACCCTTACATAAAATAAAAATAATGTATAACGATTTTTGCTGTAAAAGTCATACGTGGTAAAGACCGTTCGCGGTAATGTACTGCGCGGCAATGGTCTTCGCGGTAAAGGACTGCGCGGTAATGGTCTTCGCGGTTGTTGTTTCGCTGTAAAGTCCGGCACCCGAGCATTAGATGTGGATATCGGGATTATAATATGAGATAATAAAGGACATTTTTAATTGTATTGTTTTAACGTTTAAGAAAATAGTAAGCATATTATTATGGAAAATATAATTGCCTAAATAAGATCCTGTTTTTTCTCCGTAGACGCATTTTTAATAAAATAAAATAATATACTTATAAGCATATATTATGGGTCCTTGTCTAAAAAAAGATAGGCACAGTGGAGGGAGTGGTCTGCCAAAAGTTGAAGTCATTTATTTCTATTGTATAGGGGGGTCTAGGCAAAAGTGACGAATGGGGGAGGGAGAGGTGGGTTAAAAATTCGTCCAAAATAGCTTATGTCATTCTTGAACAGCCTCTTATGAAACTTGTACTCTTGATTTATTTATATTTTTTCTATTAGTAAATCTTGAAAAATAGATCAATCAAACAGCAGTATTCAATAAAAAAACAGCTTCACATTTTTCTTCAATTAATCAACTCGAGGCGTTATTTATTTTGTTTAGACGTTTTAGACTCTTCTGTTGTCTGTTTAATAAAAATTTCATTTTTTACTTTGCACTTAACCTGTCTTATGTTTGTTATGGGCAGCATAATAATAGATCCATACTGCCATGTTTAATAGTCGGGAGGATGTAGATGTAGTTAATACGTTAGCCAGGAATGCATTAATGCCAGGAGTACTAATCGCGCTAGCCAATAAACAGAGTCCATATCCATTTAAACACCAGCGTTTCATTGCTAGCGGTTTTAGGGACTCATTCTTCTCGGTCATGTTAACTGATAATGTCCGAAAGACTACTTGAGGAGTACACGGAAAGAAATTAGTGGGCTCTGCGCTATACATTATAAGATATTTGGTAACAGTGGCAAATTATAGTGATTTAAGCTATAGATTATAAGGGACACAATAACTAATAATGTTAAAAATAAATTGGAAACGATTATATATATTAAGACACGATTATATTTATTACAGGCACTATTATAAATTTACAGAAATTTTATTATATTATAAAAATTATTAGCACGGACAATAATTAAATCTATTTAAGCTATAAATGCCATACTATTTGTTATATTTTATTATTCACTAAACAATTAAAGTATTTCATATAAATTTTTACACTGACTGCCATAATTGTAAGAGAAAGCCTTGTATTTATATAATAAGCGATTATAATTTGCTTGGTATGTGTGTTATAGCGCTCCTAGCTATATTTTTTTTTTCCGTGTATTAGTCAAGAAGTAATAAAAAATAGCTGCAAGTTGAAAACTAAATTTAAACAAGCTAAAACCCCTTTTTACCCCTTCTAGATGGGCGGTTATATAAATAAAACTGTAAAAAATTTCGCCTCTAATCAAAAACAAGCCGTGAAGATATGTATTGCTTATTGTTATACATTATACCTATTATGTATACTATTCAAAACGCAAAATAAAATATTGCTTCCTCAACCCGCATACAGTAATCCAAGCTTCATAAAAACCAGTTGTTTCCAAAGACAAAAAAAAATGATTGAAATACAAAAAATAATTCAAATAAAATTATTAATTTTTTTTTCTAAAGACGAATAAATTTAAAAAAATAATTTTAAAATTTGTTTTTGTCAAAAAAAAGTCTTTTTTAAAAAACAAAAGTTTAAAAAAAAAATCAAAAAGTAAATTAACAAAATTTCGCATTTCCAAAAACGAAAAAAAAAATGAGAAAAATAGTTTTTTGAATTTTTTAAAAAGTTTAACCCTTCTTTGTTTTTGGGGGATCAGTTTCAAAAAACAATAGGGATCTTCCGCTTATAGAAGTTGAAATTTTTAAGAAAAATTTTACCTTTTGCTCCCTTTGAATCCCTTACTCTACGCCATTTTTAACCATATTTTACGCAACGCAAGTTACAGACTGACTCATGTTGTTGTACGGTTTACATACAAACAGTGTCCGTCACATATCGATTATAATTAAAATTAAAAAGTTTTCTTTGAAAATTTTTAAAAAACGTCCGCTATTTTGTTATTTTTTGGCCAAAAAAATGTCTTCTAGTTCGGGCTATGGCGATTTCAATACTAAATAATGTCATATTATTTTTAACATTTGAAGGTAGAAAGACCCCTTAAAACTAAAAAATAAATTATTTGATAATATACATTGCGGAACCTTACATTCGTTTATGCTTAACTGGTTTATTTGATACTTCATTTAAATTACACGCGTAAATAAATTTTCCTAAATGAATTCGAGTTCTCGAAAGTCTATTTAACCCTTTCACCACGGCAAAAATTCTGATGATGATGACGACAAAAATTACCTTAAGGCATGAACGTAGAGAATAAGGACTGGTAACTTATAGTTCGATCTGGCTACGTATTGACCAAAAAGCGCTGGTATCTATGAGCGAGATCTGAAGCCTTCTAGATCCTAATTTTAATTTTTAAATGGTGACATTATAAACATATATCCTTGATAGACAAGTATCCCGAAATCCGTTTTTTCTTGTCTTAGGCCGGCAGAATATACATACATGTATACTACCATACTACCCTAAAAAGCAGCAACTCCAAATTTAATAAAACTGATATAATGGCAAAAACAGTAAATTGTCTTAGCCACACCCTTGTGTTATAGCTAGAATCGAGAAAGCGGGCGTATAAATTTAGTTTTAAAGTACCTTTATTATAACACAAGTTTCGCAATTAATTATTAAATAATGAAAAAATCTTGCTGTTAAGAACACTTTAATAAAAAACTAAATATATATATAAACAGTGCCAACGTTTCGAAGGTAATATTGTCCATTCTTCTTCAGGGTAAAAATTAAAAATAGAAATAAAAAATTATATAAATTTAAAATCTAATTGTCAAAAAACCGATGAAAATTAATTAAAATAGGTAAAGGTGTAAAGGTGTATAGATGTATAAGTGTATAAAGTATAGGTATAAGTGTTTAGTTAAGATATGTAAATAAGTAAAAAATTAAGATATGTGAATAAGTAAAAAACCAATTGACAAAAAATAAAAAGAACAAGAAATATTTTAATTAATTATTAATTATTTATTTAAATATAAAATGGCACTTACTGCTTTTTAGCTTAGTATTTTGTAGTCAAAAATGTTAGCAACGCTAAACTTGAAAGCAGTATGTGACAAGATAAAGAGAAAACAACCCAAAAATATAAAAAAATATATTTTTAAAATTTCCTTTTAAAAATTAATTTTACTTTCCCCTTGGGCCCAAGGAATGTGTTCCGTTAGTAAAAAAAAACTGAAAAATTATTATTGCTTTTTTTTTACGTTTCTCGACATTTTATATCCAAAAAAGACGATTTCCCTAAAAAAAATTCTGTCTGTCGGTATGTCTGTCTGTTTGTCTGGAAAATTTGTGACCGCGATAACACGAGAACGCGTTGAGCTAAAGACTTCAAATTTGGATCATTGGTTTATTATCCAAAGTTCTAAGCTGAGATTGTTTTTGGTGGGGTAAAGGGGTAAAATATGGTTAAAATAAGTTTATTAAAAAATATTTTTTTTTTCGAAAAACAAAAATTTTGATTTTTTTTTTTTTAATGTAATAATAATGGAAAAAGAAACTGTTTTAATAATGCTTTACACCCTTCTAATTTCATTTTAATATATTTAGTAATAAAAAACTTATTACTTAAATTTGATTGGTTTAATAAATAACCCATGGAAATGCACAACTAAGTGTAAGGTTAATGAAAATCCAAAAAAATTTGAGTTTCGGCTTTTTAGCTTATTGGGGCAGTATACAGGTTAGAATTTAAATCACTTAAAAACAAGCTATTAATTTATTATTCCATCAATCTATTTTCCAATCATCGTACAGAGTGATATTGGTAGACTGACAGTTGCGGGTTGCTGGCCCTCTTCATTACCAAGAGTCAACTCTGCACGCTGATTAATCAATAGTTTGTTTGGGTCTTTAAGAGACAGGCGCAGCCTATGGCTCATTTATCTAAAAAAATACTTAATCTGAATTGAAATTTGGGGCAGTGAGTCTATGCTCACTGATGCGAGTTGCATCTGTCATAATTTGGGGGGGAGTGAGTCTCTGCTCACTGATGCGAGTTGCATCTGTCATAATTTGGCGCTGTGGAGTGGGTGGGAGGGGGATGGGGAGGGATGTGATAGGGAGAGGAGGGATGTGCGGGAGGAGTGAGACTATCTCACTGATGCTGGGAATGCATCTGTCCTGAGTTAGTGGGTACCATTACTGGTTGAGGACGTTCTTGATCTTTTTGTGAGTGTTGTGTATTTCATGATCGTAATCTAGAAAGTTTGAAATGAGGGGGTTTGGGTGATCTAGATTGTCTTGTATAAAAGACGTGCTGTAGCGGATGATTTCCGTTTTTAGGAGGGGCATTTCGAGATCTCTGTGTATCTGGTTGTTCCTCATGAACCAGGGGGCATCGAGGCATATTCTGAGTGCCTTGTTTTGGAAGGCCTGAAGTTTTGCTGAGAGCGTTTTGTTAAGGGTGATTTTATTCCAGGCTGGGGCTCCGTAAAGAAGTACCGGCTTTAGGGTTTGGTTGTAGAGAAGAAGTTTGTTTTTAATGGATAGGGGACTCTTTCTGCCTATTAAGGGGTAGAGTTTGGAGAGGCGGCAATTTGCTATTTGGAGGGTGTTTTTGACGTGCTGATCCCACGTCAAGTTTTTGGAGATTGTAATGCCGAGGTATTTGGCATGGTTTTCCCAGTTAATGGGTTGGCCATTTATCTGAATGGGTTGGGGTGGGCCTCTTCTAATCCTAGAGATTAGGATGCCTTTGGTTTTATTGGCGTTTACTTTGATTTTCCATTTGGAGAACCATTTGATTAGGGCATCCATTTGGCGCTGGAGGGCGATATGGATGCGCTGGGGGTTTCTGGCTTTTGCTAGGATGCCGGTGTCATCGGCGAACAGGGCTAGTTCAGCGCCCTGTGTTTTTGGAATATCTGCCGTAAAGAGGTTGTACAGAAGGGGGGATAGTGGGGAACCTTGTGGAACGCCAGCTCTGATGCGGCGGGTGTTGGACTTACAGTCGCCTATTTTTATCTGAAAATCTCTGCCTTTGAGGAAGGAGGCTATGAGTTTGGTGATGCCTGGGGGGAGGCCGAGAAAGTGGAGTTTGGCTACAAGACCTTTGTGCCAAACCTTATCGAAGGCTTTTGCGATGTCCAGGAGGATCAGTCCCGCGGCTTCGCGCCTATTTAGTCCGTCCGTTACAGAGTCTACCAGGCGAGCTACCTGGTGGACTGTGGAGTGTCTGCTTCGGAAGCCGAATTGCTCATTTGGAAGGAGATTTAGTTCTTCAACTAGAGTTTGAAGTCTGGTTAGTATGACTTTCTCGGCTATTTTGCCTAGGGAGGAAAGGAGGCTTATGGGGCGGTAGCTTTCAGCAAAAGTTGGATTTTGTCCGGGTTTTTTGATTACTATTACGTCTGCGTTTTTCCAGGGCTTTGGAAAGTGGCGCAGTCTGAGTATTGCGTTAACAATGTTAACGATTTCCATAATGGTTTTCCGGGGGAGTATTTTAAGAATTTTATTCGGTATTTGATCGGGACCGGGGGCTTTCCTTTTTGGGAGATTTTTGATGATGCGTTTGATTTCCTCGGGGGATGTGGGGGTGATAATGTCGTTTTCGACTTGGTTAGTGACTCTATTATAGATGTGGTTTATGTCTCTTTCATGCATGAGTTGCTCGTAGTTCTCGTCGTCCGAGTCGGGCTCGGAGTCGGTCTCTGATTCGGAGTCGGAGTCGGGGGGGATTGGAGGGTTTGGTTGAAATTGTTTCCGCATTGCGTCAGCAAATGCTTCGGCTTTTTCGGGGGTGGAGTAGACGACTCCTCTTTCGCCGTGAATTGGAGGCATGCCTCGTTGGTGGTCGAGGGATAGGGTTTTGGCCATTCTCCAAAGTGATCTATCCTGGGGGTTGAGTGACTTTATTTTTCCCTCCCAGCGGGAATTTGCTAGTACGTTTAGTCGGTCTTTGACTTCCTGGGTAAGTCTGTTTGCTTCGCGTTTAATATGGGGGTCTTGGAGGGTGCGTGCACGACGAAGAAGTCGGTTTTTCTCTCTGATTAAGTCTTTGAGATCTCGGGGAAGGTCCTGTGGGTTTTGGATATCTACTTTTTTGATTAATTTGGCGCTGTCCATTGCGGATTTTATGGTATTGGTGAGGGTGGTTACTGCAATATCTAGTTCTTGGACGGAATTTATTGAATTGATTTTGGTGTTGCTTTCTAGGAGTTCGGATATATAGGAGAAGTTGTAAACGGTTTTTTTGGTGTGATTTGCGGTTGGTATGCCTCCTGCCGTGATAATGATTGGGAGGTGGTCGGAGCTTAGTTCGTGTCTTAGTTCGATGTTAATGTTTAGTGTCGTGTTTTTATACAAAACGATGTCAAGGATATCAGGAAGGCCGTGGCCATAGTGGGTTGGGGAATCGGGTGCGGTAACCATTATATGGTTACGTTGTAATATTTCGTAAAGCCTACGGCCGTTGGCCGTAGTTGTTCTAGAATGCCAAAGGGCGTGTTTGCAATTCAAGTCTCCGGCTAGGATTGTTGGATGATTGTCGTTAAAGTAGCCTTCGAAGTCGGCGGGTCTGACCTCCTTATTTGGGGGTTTGTAGAGGGACACGATCCTGAATTTGGAATTGTCGTGCATGTTGACGAATATGGAGGTAGTTTCGACTTGATCGCTTTGTGTGGGGGGCGCGTGAAGAAGATCGTGAGATATGTGTTTTTTGATATAGATTGCTGTGCCTCCTTTGCGGTCCTGGAGTCTATCGTTACGGTAGCAGGAATAGTTGGGTATGGTACCCCTATGATGTGGTTTAAGACCAGTCTCTTGGATGAGGGCTATATCTATTTGATTTTCGTGTAGAAATTCTATGAGTTCCGGTTTTTTTGAATTGAGGCTATCAGCGTTCCAGGTGACTATTTTAAGGGCTCTAGGTTTTGTTTGTCTAGACATTATGGGGGCCTAGATTGGGTAGTTGAAGGGAGCCAAAAGCCTGCATGAAGCTGGCGAATTCTTGCATGAAGGTGTGGATTTTTGAAATTTGGGATTGATCAAAAATATTGGGGGGATTTGCGCTGGGACCTGGGGCCGCCTTGGGTTGTTGTGGGGTGGCGGCGTTAGTTGCCTTTTGGGCGTAGGAGATGCCCGGGGTGAATTTTTGGGTTGGGGGTATGACCCTTGTACGGGTTGGAGCGATGTTTGATGGGTGTTTGGGGCATTTATGATAGTTTGCCGTGTGGGGGCCCAGGCAGTTGGCGCATTTTGCGTCCGTGTGGCGGGGTTTTTCACATTTTGTTGCGTGGTGGTCTTGTGCGCATTTTACGCATTTGGCCGGGGCATTGCAATTGGCCTGGGAGTGGCCGAAGAGTTGGCATTTGTGACATTGCCTGAATTTGGGTTTATAGGTCTGACTTTCGACCTTTATGACTAGGTGTAAAAGCCTAGTCTCTTTGAATATGGGGTGCTGTTGTCCTGTCACCTTGGGAAGGATGACTAGGATCAGGGGCATGGGGGTTTTGTCTTTAGTACGCGTCATTCTCGCGACTGACGTGGGGAGGTAGCCACGCTCGATAAGAGCGGCTTGGACGTCTGCGACGTCTATCTGGGTGGGGATTCCCCGGATTACGGCGTGGATTGCCTTGTCCTCCGGGAGGGTAAAACTATGATATGGGATTTTTTCGGCATCTAGGTGCCTAGTGACTTTGCGGAAGTCGTCACTGGTCTGTGTGCGAATTTGAACTCCTTCGGAGGTATTTTTCGCGTGGAGGATGTTAACTTTTTGCGAGTTGAAATGGCGGGACAAAGCTAGCCATTTTTCAGGGGCTCGGATGATGATGGGGGGGATTTTGGGGGTTTTGTGGGCTTCCTGGTCAGGGGGGGTTCCTGGGCCAGTAGCTTGGATTTTTGGGTTTACAGGGGCCGTAACGGGGGGTTGGGGCCCTGATCCGGAGGGGTTAGCGACTTCTTCGGAAGCAGTCGCTTTACCGGGGGTTTTTTGGGTTTTAGCGGGTTTGTTTTCGTGGTCTGAATTCAATTTGTGTTTCCTTCTGCGCCGGTTTAGGCGCTTGCGCGGGGAGGCAAGGGGGGATCGGACTGCGTCCGAATCGGTCTCTACTACGGACATGTCCGTTTCGAATTGATCGGGGGCGTCGGAGGGCTCTTGAGCGGGGGTTTTGTCTTTTTGGGCTATAAGTGTCCCTATTTGAGAGGAGAGGCGGGAAATTTCCTCTCGGAGTCCGCTTATGGTTTCGTTTGCGGTGGCTAATTGAGTTTGAAGGAATTCAAGCTGTTCTTTATGTTGTTCAGCTTGGATTTTGAAGTGTTCTGCCTGGGCCTTAATTTGGTCTTGGAAGTAGACGGACATTTGCTGATTTGGGAAATTTGCCATGGTGGCGTCGCTGTTGGGTTTTTCGGGGGTATCAGCCATAGTGATTTTTGATTGGGGAATAAAAATAGAAGTAGAGTTCTCGGGGGCCTTGGAGGCCCCGGGCGGGGGGGGGGGGGGGTGTAGTGTTAAGCACTAATTGTTAGTGGTTGGGGTCTCAGGGAACCTTTAACACACCAAACCGCCAGCCTCAGCGGTTCGTGGGAATTGGCTTAAGTCCACAGTGTGAAAAGGGCTGCAGCACTTAGCAAGCAAGCTTACAAGTGAGCATATGTTAGTTAGAATAATTATATACCAAAATAATCTTACTCAATGGAAATCTGCTGGGCGACGTCTGACCTCTTCACTGTCACTCACTCGACTCGCACGCTGATTAAGAAAACTATTTTAGACTTTATTCGCAAAAGGAATATAGTCATTAGATTGATGTAGACTTATGCACCATCTATTGCTAGATGTAGACAACTACTCATACCTCTCCTAGTCTGGAGACTTTGAATGGTAGCAAGTTGAAGACTTGTGTGTCTCAAGCACATAGTACCACTAACGTGTGGTTAGACGTAGAATTAGTAAGGACAGAAATTTTTAATTTTAAACAAAATTATAAAAATATTAATTTATTATTCCTTCAATCTATTTTCTAATTATCGTACAGAGTGATATTGATAGACTGACAGTTTCGGTCTGTTGGCGAATAAAGTCTAAAAACGTTTTCTTAATCAGCGTGCGGAGTTAACTCTCGGTACTGAAGAGAGCCAGCAGCCCGAAACTGTCACTCTACCAATATCACTCTGTACGATGATTAGAAAATAGATTGATGAAATAATAAATTAATATTTTTATAGTTTTGTTTAAAATTAAAAATTTCTGTCCTTACTAATTCTACGTCTAACCACACGTTAGTGGTACTATGTGCTTGAGACACACAAGTCTTTAACTTGCTACCATCCAAAGTCCTGCGGAATGAAAGGGTTAGGAATTTTTTAACACTAGGTTTTTCTTACTTTTTCTTGCCTTTTGCCAGAATGAAAAGAATGATATATTCCTTAAATTCAAACATTTTTTTTCTCTCGTTTTGTTTTTAGCCCAAGGTTTAGAGATTACAGGAAAAAATAGAATACCCATTTTAAACGCTTGAAAATGTGTTGCATTAGGTAGGAAAATAAAAAATATAAGTTTTAAAAATATAAATTTATTTTTGCAAGTAAAAGAATATAACATTATTTTAAATGTATAGCATACCACTAAAGTGTCGATTTAAACTAATAAAAAAGCAATACAATTGTTGTCGAAGAAAAAGCATATTCTGAAACACGTTTGTATTGTATTTTCTCTATTTGTTACAGAGTATAACATTCTGTTACCATATAAAGAGTGCAATATTTCTAAGGGCCCAAGTACCATATTTTGCGAATTGCGATTTCTGCATAAAATTGATTCTCGTCACGTACTTTATCGCTATATACAGGGTGTCCGGGAATAATGAGCAAAAATCTCGGGGTGATTCTACATCATAAAATATGACAAAAAGTTCCTATAAAAATATTTCTAAAAATGTGTCGTAAATGTGTTTAGAAGACCATTGCTTCCTAAGGATTTATTTTTGGACTTTTTACCTGTACATAAGGTTTTTTTCTTAGTTTTGAAGTAAAATAACCCTGCATGCTTAATTTTTTTTTGTTTTCGACATTTTTATTATTTAATTTTTCTTCCTCGAAGCTTAAAATGAATTTTCCCCGAAAACGGTTAATCCTAGTATTACAACAAGAGTACCTTTTTTTATAAATTTTGACCTGAGGAATCATATTCCAAAAATACAATTACAAAAAAATTACTTAGAAAAAAGTTTGGGACAAAAAACTGATAAGGCCCCCCTGTTTCGCACACCCCTGGTTTAAATAACTACTTGAGAATAACATACAAAGATGGGCCTTATTAATATTAGTTCACGTACAAAACCTCGTTGCTATATCTCAAAGAGTTCCTGAGTTATTGAATAAAAACCGATTTTTTTAGCCACTTTTAAAGGGGCTTAGCTCCCTCATGACTCCTTTCTAGAAATATTTTTATAGCTAATTTTTGTCATATTTTATGATTTAGAATCACCCCGAGTTTTTTGCTTATCATTTCTGGACACCCTGTATAGTTACTATATATAATTTTAATGGGTCACTAAAAATATATGGAAAAAGAAGTTTGGATGTGCCCAAATCCATAGGGACCCAGGCACCAATTTTTACATGTATGTGTGCAGAAGACATTTTCCATTTAAAATACGTTTAAATTACCCTGTTTTGACGTTATCAATTGAAAAATATAAAGTTAAATTTTTAAAAGAGTGAGAGTAAAAAATTGGCATATAGGGGTTTCCGAGGTCGCTGAAACCGCTTCTGGTCGAAAACCACCACCCCGAGGGGTCTGTCCGGTAATTCTTGTGGGCACGATAACTCAACCTCAATCCTTTGAGGTAAATTTCCTTCCTGAAGTTTTCGGTTGGAATTCTTTTTGGTAAAATTCGGGATGAGGCAAATGTGAAATTACCTATTTTTAAAAGGGTTATATCTAAAGAAAGGGATTTCAGAGGCGGGGCCGAATTTAGAGGGAAGCTTCCCCGGGACCCGGGTTCGAGGAGTTCCGACGTCGGCAGTTTCTTTTAGCCTATACTTTCAAATTCGTAAAAATTTTCGCCTTGGCACTAGGTCTTTTAACGAGGCTTTTAACATTTTTTACACTATTAAATTAACGTCAATTAACAGAATTTGTAAAAAAACTTAGTTGATGGGGGGCTGACGACCATTTTTTTGTCGTCACTTTTCAAGTTTGTAAAACTTAACGTTAAATTAAAAAAAATCTCCTGAGGTGCTAGACCTTTCTTGCATTTTTATAAAACTTTGAATGAAGCTCTCTACAACTAGAATTATGAAACAAAAGACGTCTACCCTATCTCTATCTCATTTGTGCTACACTTTCCAGCCAACCAAATAAATCCTGTATTTGTTTTTCATACAACAAATACAGTATTTATTTGGTTGGCCAGAACGAACATAGCTAATGTGAATCTGCAGAATAAGATAATTCTACTAAAATTTAGATGGCGCCAGTAATTTCTTTAACAAAAATAATACTTTTCGCCCGGCCAAGTAAATATTGTATTTGTTCAACAAAGAACAAATACAGAATTTGTTTGGTTGCGTGGAAGTGGGAGTGTATTTATGTCCCAGTCTAATCTAACGGGAGAAATCACCATTGCAATACTGTTTTAAAATTAAAACACACCATAAAATTCTATTTTCCCGAGGCTTTGAATGGCTCGGTTTGGCCCTGGCTAAAAATAGAGTGCTGTAGAATAAGGATTTAAAATAGGTTACCAAATATTTTGTTATAAAATTTGTCATAAAATGCCTAAAATTGTCATAAAATCATAAAAAAATTTGAAAAATTTCGGTGGGAGCCCTGAATTTACCTATTGGAACCACGCGGATATGTAGATAGATTTGTAAAAATTTACTTATTGGAACCACGCGGATATAATATAATTTCCCATATGGAATCATATTATGTTTGTGGCCGATTTCGACACGGTTCAATATGGGGAATTCCCCATATGGTTCCCAATCAATTACTTTCGTAAAAAAAAGATCAACTAGACTCAGGGGAAAATTTTAATTAACCCTAATTATTTTTTCCCTCGCCACCCCCATTGATTTAATTTCATTTGCATGCTTTTATCTGGTAATCTTTCGTTCTTTCTCAAGTCTCTCGTTAAGCCGTGCACATTCAAGTAAATTAAAGCGATGAGTTGTTATTGCAGCCGATATGCGTTTTTTTATATCAATTTTACAAGGCCTGGGGCTTTTTCGGGTAAATAGAGCGAAGGATAATATTAGGAATGTTTGAAAACGTGAAAAATGTTCCACTTATTTTCAACAAAGAAAATACCTTTTGATAGATTTTTAGGTATTTGTCTTCATTTAGAAGTATTACGCAGGTATAACTTATTTTCGTTTAACCGATTTTTTTATGTTTAATGAAAATTTTACAAAATGGTCTAACGGGACAAAATCAAAATAAAAATCGACCTGTCCGAGGAATTTTTCTAAAAATTATTTTTATCAAATTTATTCATTTTGAAAATTCCACACTGTAGATAAAAATCTTTCGATCTAATGTTGTTCGAGACATAACTCAATTTTATGACTAGTTTTTAATATTTTTTCTATTTTGCGACTCTTATAAGCTCATAATCACACGCAATTTGCGTGTTCTTATAAGCCCATAAGAGGTCTGTACTTTTTGTTCTTTTGCGTTGGCAACAGACCTGGCCTATCGCTTGACGTTTTTCGTGCAAATGTCAATGTTGCTTTAAAGTTGAATTTTCTACAAAATTTTGTGTTTAGGTTATTTTTACCATATTAAAATTGTGGCTTGGTTAATTGCAGTAAAAAAGAGAAGAGATGACTATAAAATATATCAAAATATCATTTGTTCTTAGAATTTTAAACATGGTGTAAACTGTAATGCCAATCCAAAACAAAAATCCCTAAATCAGTCATGTAAGTTTTTTTTAATTTTAGAGCAAAATAGAAAAAATTGTATAAAGCTCTCGTTTAATAACACGCTTTTAGCGCACGAGTACAAGTTTAGAAAACGAGCCGCTTGCGGCGATTTTTCTAAAGTACTAGTACTAGTACTAGTACTAGTACTTTAATATGCTATAAGACTTTTAAGGGATTTATAAACCTGATATTTTATTTACAATTTTGGCGAAGGCGCACTTTATAGAATAATACTTGTGGCTTGGTTCTAAAAGGGCCAATGTCGCTTTTTTCGTATTTTGATTTATACCGCCGAATTATTTTTTTTTTCAGATTTTTATAGCCTAAAAAAGCTAATGTCAGTGCTTGTGAGATAAATGTAGACTTTAAGCGGCAAGGGCTGACGTGTGTTTTCAATAAACATTTTTGTTAAACTGCTAAAACGGCCAATGTTTATGGCACTTTTTTCGTTTTTTTCGATATGTTTCATTAAAAAATTTTATAAATAATACAGATACAGCTAAAAATTTATATACATATTTATACAGGGTTATTCAGAAATAATTACGAGAAATGTAAGAGGTGATTCTACATTAAAAAATATGAAAAAAAGTTCCTATAAAGGTTTGTCGGGAAATGAGCCCTAAGGGAGCTGCGGCCCTTTAAATGGGGAAAAAAAGCACCAATAAAATTTTAATGCTGCAGAGCAATTATCCACTTAAAACTAAGCAAAAAAGTATTTTTGCTCCTAGAGTGCCTGCGGCAAACCATCCAATCCATTGAAAATCGTATAATGTGTATACAATTTCCTTTCGGTAATTTACTTTACATACATCATCTAGATAAGCTTATATAATCTTTTTTTGAGGCAAATGTCGGTGAGAAGCAATTCAAAATTTTAATACGCATTTGCAAATTAATTAATTAATTAATTTTATTTTTAATCTGTTTGAATCCGAATCAATTCGCAAATGCTAATTAAAAAGGACTTTTCAATTCGTAAAGACGGATTCAAACAGGTTCAAATGAATTATATCAGATACGCATTTGCAAATAGTTGCTAATTGAAAATGATATTCTGCATATGCGAATAGAAACGAATTAAAACATGTTACGCATTTGCAAATAGTATCTAATAAAAAATGATGTTCTGCATATGCAAATAGAAACGAATTCAACCGAATACGAATTTACAAATAGTATCTAATTGAAAATGATATTCCGCATATGCGAATAGAAACGAATTAAAACATGTTACGCATTTGCAAATAGTATCTAATTAAAAATTATATTTCGCATATGGAATAGAAACGAATTAAAATATGTAACGCATTTACAAATAGAAACGAATTAAAACATGATATTCCGCATATGCAAATTAAAAAGAAATAAAATTTAAATAACAAATGCAAATTATAACAGGTTAACTAATTGAAACGAATTGAAACGGATTAATATTGATAATTTGCTGCAAATAGAAATAATTCAAACTAATTCAAGCGGGTTAAAAATATTTTATTTTTTATCCGTTTAAATTTGAATTTTTTTTTAGGTTGGTTTATAAAAAACTAACTTAATTTTTTTTGTGGTCCTGTGTAATCATTATCTATAAAGTTAAGCGTTCAAAAGTTATCGCCTTACATTACATTACATGTTTGTTTAACCTCGTACTATTCTACTTAATTAAGCATCCCCTAAGTCTAGGACTTGTGTGGGCTAGCAGTAGAGGGAACTACCGGCTTATACTGACTTTCCAACTAGTTTTTATAGGGAGTATCCGCTTCACTTACGCCTACGCCAAATTTCAATTATTAATTAACTGAAAAAAGCAAATCGGCGCCAGTGAGAATCGAACTCACGCTAGTTGGCTAGTAGACTTGTCATGTACAGACGCGGTAGACCATTACACCAATCCTCCCAACGAATATTAATAGTTCCCAGACTATATCTACCTGCATTTAAAAAACATTATTTCCGCAAAAAAGTTTTTCCTCTTATTTTTTCGCCACTCGCTTAGCTAATATAATTTTCTCACGGGAAATGGAAAAAATTTATGTTTCGCGCCTCGACATAACTCAATATCTCAGCGTGACACTTTGCCGACTTTCCGAATAAAAAGATGCGCTTTTATTTACTGATAGGTATTGATAAAACAAGCCCTTAATATAGAGTATTTTTTAGTGATTACCTTTCCCGTATAACTTTTTTTATTTTAAGTTATATTCACGAGATATTAACACGGCACGGTTTGGACTTAAATCAGATTTAAGACCGATTAGTAGAATAGAGTAGAACAGTTTTTATTATTAATGCACTTTTTTGCACTTTCATTTGTTTGTAAAAGTTAATAAAATATTAAGGTTTGTCATGTTAAATGGACCACCCCCTTATATGATTCATATTCATATGATTCATATCAAATAAATACTCACATTTTTACAAACTTTATTATATTTTTTATATATAATTATTAACATGAAAATTTTATTTTTCAGATTAAAAAGTTGATAGAGCATTATATAAAAGGTAAGTTTATACTTAAGTAAAAAAATAATTTTATATAAGACGAAGAGCGAGTTTTAACGGTTAAGAGGCTGTCCATAAATCACGTGATGCTTTTTTGACAACATAATAGCCCACAGTGTGAGGCCCCCACCCAATTGTTACATAAAAAATATGCAAATTAGGTTGGAACCAACGAACTAATAACTCTTCTCTCTAGAATACGCATACCGTTAATATAAAGTATCGCCAACATCTCGGTTTGTTTGTAAATAGATAGTAGGTATATTCAGGCCTGAACAATAACAATAACCAGTATCTGTTATTGTTGTCTGTGTTAGAACAAAGCTGTGTGAGAAAGACAGACGAATGTATATGTTGGCTACGTTTTTGTCAGTTTTTACGAATGAAATGCCTATTCTAAAGAGAAGAGTTATTAGTTTGTTGGTTTTAACTTACTTTTTTGTTTAAAAATAGCAATATGCAACATTTAATAGCATCACTCGCTGACCCCGAATCATACTAAGTAAGGGGTCTACATGTACATGCGAATGTACAAAAATTATCTATAAATAATAAAAATTGCCAAGCATTAACAATCTTTACATATTATTTAATAATAATAATAATAATAAATAATTATTAAATTAATAATAATATTAATAACTATTTTAAATTTGAGTATTTAGTGTAGTGGAAATGTATAATTAGACAGGCCCATAAAATTGACGTTAATTACTTACTCCTAAGTAGACCATATTTTTCTTACCTATTTTTGGGCGCTAAACCCCTTTATTTAATGCAAAAGAGAATATTTTACGAGCTAGCTCAAAATCTTTAAAGTTTTCTAGCATTTTTTTATGGCAGATTCGTGTTCAGGATCCCAAAATACATAGGAATAGGTGGGTCTCAACCCCTGCACAGACAACGTTTTTTTTTGTTGACTCACAAAAAAAAGTTGCTGGGGTTGAGAATAGGTGGTTCTTATTTATTTATTTTGGGAAAAAACGAATCCGATATAAAAAAAGGTATTTTATGGGCTCATTTTTTTGTTACTGAAATAATATGAGATTTTTACCATTTTAAACAGTTTTTTCAGTGTAGCAAAAAAACTGAGCCAATGAAGTGCCTTTTTTCTGAAAGATTCGTATTCAGCGTCCCAAATTACATAAGAATAGGTGGGTCTCAAAACACAATTTTTTTGTGGGCCTGTGTTATCAAAAGAATAATTAAATAATAATTAAATTAAATTAAAAAAACACATCTTTAAAACTTTTAAAAACACTTGGGACACCTTCTGTATGTATAAATAAAGCCTGAAAAGATTTTTTTGTACAAATAATGAACAAATTCAAATTTTCCACTGGCTTGACTTGATAGCCGAGACACAATGAGACAGAATGGGCAAATACGAGAAAAAGAAAACTCGACAATCTTTCAGTTTCATGAAAAATATACGTTTTGCGAATAAAACGTGAATTAAAATGTACAGATGAAATTAAAGTGTCAAGATGTAAACAATAGGCTATGATTATTATTATTATTATATACTCTTTGCAGCTTCACAGCAGGGGAGTGTCATACACTGAAAAACAGAACATTTCGAATTGTTAAAGTGTAAAAATAAAATTACGTTTTATATACCGATTTTTTTATAAAATTACATATTCCATACCGTAAAGTTTTATATAAATTAAATAATAAATTTTCTGTATTTTCTTCGTAAAATAAACTAGATGAAACGTTGCAAGCACCCTGTCAAAACATCGGCACTATTGTACACTAAAGCCATCTAGTTTGCAAATTTCAAACTAGGTGTTTTGTTTGATTTTAATTTGATTTTAAATTATGTATCTTTAAAACATTATATTCTAGCAAAAAAACTGTATATAACATTTTTATAGAGCTTAAAAAGAGCTTTTATTTAAAATATAATTTTTTGAAATCGGGTTATAAATATGTGAGATATGCTAAAAAAAACTTTTACTGCTTTAAACGCCAATATCTCGAAAACAATGCGTTTTAGGACAACGTTGTTTATAACATTTTTTGACCAATTTAAAATTATCTTTTATCTAAGTGCTAAATTAACCAAATACAATAATAATTGCCTTAATTATAAACAAAAAACGCTAAAAGTTTTACCCTATTTTTACCCCCTTACCCCCAATCGTTTACCCCCAAAATCTAATCAGGTCTTCGTAATACGATGAGAAACAATATGCAAAAAACCCAAAGTCGATATCTCATGTAGAAATGGAGTTAGAGAGTTTACACCCAGACAGACAGGCAGACAGACAGACAGACGGACGCAAAATTCTTTTTTACTGATTTCGACTCGTCTAAAACGTCGAAAAATGTGAAAAAAACGTGGTCAAAGATTTTGACTTTTCGGTGAAGATTTCAATACATCGGCACTCTTAGTAGCACTAAGTGCCGATGTAAAACATTCAGTTTGTACAAAATTCCTGTCCACATAATAGGTTATTTTGTTGCCCATATGTATACCGTAATGTTTTATTTCTTATGCACTGAAAAAACGAACATCTCGAGGTGTAAAAGTTTAAAAATAAAATTTGAAAAAAACCCTAAAATCAAAAAAAGTTATAGGGTCCTAGGGTCTTAACTTAAAAAAGATCAAAATCCAAAAGGATTAATTTTACCAAAGAAAAAAAACTTCACCAGGAAAAACAATTACTTGCAACTGCGAGGAGTATGCTATTGAATGAAAAACATTTTATCTTTACTACTTTATTACAAAATGTTGTGTAAAGAAAGACGAATAAAAACAAATAATTATTATTTATGCCACAACAAAGCTTTTCGAACCGGAGTGAATGATTGATTCAGTTGATTTTTGACTTTAACTGAGCAACTTATGTTTTAACATTAAACCAGTTACGAATCACAACATCACGTAGATGTACTGTGTGAAAACGAAGAAAGGTTCCAAAAACAGCGCATCAAGTAGGGTAAGAATCAACTAAAATGGTCTCGGCAAAATTTTAAGTATTGTGTACTGTATTTTAGTTAATTCTAACCTTATTTGATGCCCTGTTTTCGGAACCTTGCTTCGTTTTTTTCTATCAGCTCGTTCTTTTTAGATATAGCTCACAGTTTTTTTTGCCTATAGTTGTAGTACTAAAAAATACTTTAAAAAAATAATTAAGGTCTAATTAATTTTTTTTGTTGTTAAATGATTCTGTATTAATATGGCTCTAAGAAAAAAAAAACGGGTTTAAAATATCTTTATTCGTATATTTTTTGTAGGCTTCTAAATTCAAAAAATTAGATTTTTTCTATTTTTTTCTATATATTTTGATGAAAATTGTATATAAATACTAAAGATATGGCTATGATTTTTATAAGTAATACCAATATACATCTGCGGTTTGTAAAAATAAAAAAGTTTTACATTGAATACAGTAGATAACGGAGATTTTACAGGAAAGTAGTTCAAAGCAGAACAACAATATTTTGAATTATTTAATTAATGTTTACTTTAAATTTAAATTAATTTTTAATGCAAGTATATTTTTTTTATTTTATTTTTTTTATTATTCTATTCACAGACTTTGAATCACAGCGCAAGCGCTATTATACAGTAGTTTCGAATGTCCTAAAATCCAATTTCCCAAAATCGTCAAAAAACGTCCTAGAAAAAATGGATATGTTTCATAAAAAAATAAGATACTTTGAAAATGTTCGTCTGTCCGTCCGTCCGTCTGTCCGTCTGATGTCACGTTTTTTGTACAGACGATAACTCAAGAACGAATAATCCGATCGACTCGAAATTTTCAGTAAAATTATAGTTCTATGAGGGTAAGATTCCTATTAAAAAAAAATTTAAAAAAATCGAAAAAAGCTGAAAGAAATTTTCAATTAACATACCTATCATTGATCATTTTAGACCCCCCCCTGTAACTCTATTTCCTACCATTAATATGGGCGTAACACTCCAAGCGCAAGCGCTATTATACAGTAGTTTCGAATGTCCTAAAATCGGATGTCCTAAAATCGTCAAAAAACGTCCTAGAAAAAATGAATATAAGTTTCATGAAAAAATAAGATACTTTGAAAATGTCCGTTTGTCCGTCCGTCCGTTCATTTGTCTGTCTGTCCGTCTGATGTCACGTTTTTTGTAGAGACGATAACTCAAGAACGAATAATCCGATCGACTCGAAATTCAAAAAGTCAAGTTCTATGAGGGGAAGATCCCTATTATTTTTGAAAAAAAAAATAGAAAAAATCTGAAAGAAATTTTTAATTAACGTACCTAACTTAACTTTTTCAGGAAAAAATAGTTTTATTATGCGGATCAATTTTACCAATTCTAAAAGTAATTATGGGGGGTTACACTTTTTTTAAAAATAAATCGTCGGCTTACAAGTAAAGAGCACTAAGTCCAAAAACATAGTTTTGAGATATTGACAAATTTAACTTTCATTTTTGTTTTTTAATTTTTATAATAATGGTTTTTGGAAAAAAACTACCGCAAATTGCAATGACATGTTTGGACATAATAATGTCTCATTTGAAGTTAAATAAAAAAAAAATTGAAGTAGTTTAATTCAACTAAATTTGAAAATAGACATGGACTTTTATTTCCATTAATTTTATATTTTGTTAAGATTTTATATACTGTAATTTAAGAATCTATAATTGTTGTAGTTCTTAATTTAGATATTTATTATTATTATTATTATTTTTTTTTTTCTCACTACACGGGCTTTTGCCTACAGTGAGCAAATTGTAAAATACCATATATAATTTTATGTATTAAATAAATAAATATAAACAAATATAAATAAATATAAACTTAGTGCCTTTTACTTGTAGGCCTACGACGTCGGCTTACAAGTAAAGAGCACTAAGTCAATAAAATAATATAAAAAACAACTATTTAAAATTAAAACCTTTCTATTAATTAAACATAATGTATATAAAGTAGAAAACAAGATGTTTACATAAATTTTCAAAAACTAGATTTTTAAAGAGGGTTTGGACTTTTTAATTGTTTAAAGAACGTTTCCAAAATTAATAATAATAATTAAGTAGTATTAATTATATGAAACTGCTTACTATGCCAGAACTAAGAGAGTTTTCAGAGGCCATCGGCTGTGCCGGCAAAGAAGCATCTCCTAAAGTCAATAATTATAATGAATCATAATAATAATTTTAATGATAAAACACTGCACGGTGCAATTCTAAGGGCTGTTTTCCGAACTTGCCGCGAGCTTTAGTTTTTTTTTATATTCCTGTTATTTATGTAGTAACCAAGGATGTAAGAGCAAAATTAAAAAAATCTATCAGTTAGTTTTTTTTATTTATATTTTTTTATAAAAATCTACACCTATTCAATTATTTGTCTATATCTCGGCTATTTCTAATTATAATAAAAATTTATTATTCCATCAATCTATTTTCTAATCATAATAATAATAATATTATTTTAATGGTTAAGGTAATTTTGATAGATAGAATTGTCAATATATTTTTATAATAAATATTATAGCAGAAATCCAAATAATAGTTGGAAATTATTATAAATACCAGATAAAGCTTAATCTAATAAATTAATATTTTTATAATTTTGTTTAAAATTAAAAATTTCTGTCCTTATAATAAAAATATTATTATAAATAAAACAAAGATTGCTTAATTTTCTAGAAACAATTAAATACCATTGTTTTTAATTCTTTTGCCGTTTTGGCACAATACGCGATTAAAGTTTAAAGTAAAACAAAAAAGTTCATCTTTATATTTATTAAAATAATAATATAATAAGCCTCCTTAGATAATTCTTAATAAATATAAAGTTTAATTTATACTTTTTTGTTTTACTTTAAACTAGAATCGCGTATTGTGACAAAACCGCAAAAAATTTTAAAAAATGGTATTTACTTTTTTTGTAGAAAATTAAGCAGTCTTTATTTATTTTTTAATAATATTTTTATTAAATAATTAGAAATAGCTGAGATATAGACAAATAATTAAACAGGTGCAGATTTTTATAAAAAAGATCTAACTTAAAAAAAAAACTAACCCATAGATTTTTTTTTTTATTTTGCTCTTAAATCGTTGGTTATTACATAAATAATAAGAATATAAAGAAAAACTATAGTTTGCCGCAAGTTCTGAAAACACCCCTCAGAAATGCACCGAGACTTTGAACTTTTTATAGGCTTCAAATTTAGTTTTGAAATATTATTTGATAATAAAAAAACCAATGCAAATGAAAATTAAATTATTACCTACACATCGAAAGTACACGTAAAAAGCATTGTCATTTTACAGGTAAAGCTATGTTTCTCTGTTCTGTCTCTATTCCATCAACTTTAACATAGCAAAATTTGAATGCGTTTGTCAGTACAATAAATAACGCTATATTGTATCATATAAATGATTCAAGCAATGATATTTTTATAAATTAACTCTTTTTAGAAAGTCGCTTAGTGCAGAAACATTTGAAATAATCTACAAGTAAAATGCACTAAGTGACTTAGTGCCTATTGCCAGATAAAATTTTAATCAAAATGAAATTGGTGCGTTTTGTATAGTGGGTAACTCCCTTGGCAGTCCACCTAGAAGTTAGTTCGGTTTACCTATACATAGATCATCAAAAATTCCATTTTTGCAAAAAAGTGACTTAGTGCCTTTTACTTGTAAGCCGACGAAATATTAAAAAAATTATTATTTTTTTTTTATTTTTCGTTTTCCAGAAAAATATCTTTTTTTAATTTTTATTTTTGTTTTGTTTTTTCATATCTGGACCCCGGAGGTAAACGACACAATGTCACAAAAACTTTTTTCAGGAGAGAAAGTCTTCGTTTCTTTTTCAACATTAAATGCATGGGCATGGTTTTGTTTTCCATTGTATTATTTCCGTTATTTATAGTAACTGGACATAGTGCCCTGTACAGGGTGTCCCAGAATATTTCCAAAATCTCTTAGGGAAACGTTCAAGTATTACTTAACGCGAAATTTGGTCATTTTTGACCCCCCCCCCATGTAACGCGGGGTAAAATTTTCAAGAACCCCCCGTCCTCCCCCCCATTTGTTACGTAACATTTTTATTTTTACAAAAAGTAAAAAAAAATGAAAGGAAATTTTGCTTTATGGTTTAAACCGGTTTTTAACCGGTTATTGCTTCCGTGTTTTAATTCAAAACCGGTCTGATGTAATTTCCGCAACCGGTTAACCGAAAACCGGTTATTGGCTATGGTTTTCCATCTCTTATTTGTTTTTGTTTAGAGGATTTAGTGAACTGTTAACCACGCCGTGTGCAATAAAATTTGCAAGGATTACGTCTCTTTAGATCATTGTTAAAAACCTGATCCAATAAACATGTTATAAGTTTATATTTTTTTAAGTGTTACGTAACATTTTTGCTGATTTTTGATTTTTGATGATTTTAACAGAAGTTTCGAAAATTATAAGAAAAGTCAGAGGCGGACTTCCGTTATGGTTCCAAACCCCTAAGTTTTTTAGGGTTACAAATTTTATTTTTATTTATTTATTTTTTATTTATATTTTTTTTAGACTTTTGATTACTTTTTTTACATTCTGTGAGCAATTTTAATCAAAAAAGTACATTTTAATGTAACGTAAGTAACGAATTCCCTTGTAACGTAAGCAACGGATATTTAATTTTTTAATAGATAATTCAGAAATTTATTTAGATTTAAAACATTATAGCCTGACTTCTAAAACATTCTCAAATCCACATTTAGTTTCAAAAAATATATATAATTTGAAACAGAACAGAAATTTAAAGATACATGTACCTAAGTGAAAATCTATGTCTCAAAATGTAACGTAAGCAATACTACATAAAATTATAAATTTCTCAGAAATTAAAGTTTTTATACTAATTTTAAATATATGTCTTGTTACTTAGTTATTTACTAAAAATTAATATTGTATTTAAATATTATGTGTTTTAATATAATTGATAAATTTATACATTTAAAAGTTAAAATATGAGGTAAAATGTAACGTAAGCAACCTGGTCTAATAATACGCAAATTTTTTAATATCAAAAACGATTAGTCTGACAGATTTTTTTTTATTTACATAGAAATATTCTATAGGATCACATTGATAAATTTATGAAAAAAAAAAAATAGGGTTGCAAGATAACAAAACTAAATCCACCCTGAAGGGCGCCGTGTACATGTATAAAGATTATAACTGGAGCACGAAATGTAGAAAAATAAACTTAATTCGGTTTCTATATTGCAATGCCACATTGTGACATATGAAACTGATTCGAAATGCCACAAGAAAATAAATCGCGTGTTTGTTGTAGACAGTTAGTGTAAATTGAAACTGAAATACGAAAAAGTAGACATTGTTTGGTTTTTATTAACTTACTTTATAAACCTCGTTATAAGAGTATATTACGCAACGAGTTCGTGAACCTAGTTTTTAGTGTACGAGTGTGCGTATTTTTGCTTGCCCATTTTGAACATTTTTAAAATTTCGGAAAGTCTTGTATTCGTGCAAAAATTTTCAATTTTGTTTTGCGTATTTTTGCGTTTTATGATGTTTTATATATAAATCCATTTCAAGTGAAAAAAAAAATTTCGTTCGATTGGTGATTGGTCGTTCTATCCAGGATACCTTGTATCCACGATAATTTAAGAACGCTTTAAGTTAGAGACTTAAAATTTGGCATACAGGTATGTTACCAAAAGTTCTCGCTGGGGATTGTTTTTGGTAAACATTGGAGTGGGGCAAGGGGGGCAAATACAACAATAATTTTTCACAAAAATTTGAAAATTGCTATATAGGGGTTTTTGATGTTGCTGAAATTTAATATGATAATAAAAAATGTCTAACTCCACCCCCACGGGGATGAGGGGGTAAATATTTTTAAATATTTTCAATATTTTCGTCAAAATTGGTACCTATATAGAGATATTTTTGGGGACGACAAAACTGAATTCCATAATAAAATATTTCCAGTTCCACCCCCTAAAGGGTGAGGAGTAGTTTTCGTGAAAAATTGTATATAGGGGTTTTAGAAACGTTCAAGTATTGTAACCCTTGCCTTGGTGTTAAAAAAATTGTAACCTACAATTTATAAAACATCCAAGGAGAAAGGCTGCATACCACGGAGCTATTAAAGTTTTTTGGAGAGCGTGGGTCGCGGGTGGAGTTCCTTATAATTTTTGATTATAACCAGTCGTTATATTTGTGGGCGCCAGTCTAAAATAGACAAGTGAGGGGGCATAAGCTTTATATCAAAACAAAACACAGCTGAAAAATAGATTGACAAATAATGCACAAAAAGTTAATTAATTATTAGTTTTATTAACAATAGTGAGACAAAAAAAAAATAAATATTGATTGATAACAAAATGTTACAATAGTTTTTATCCGTAGGATCGTGCCGCACAAATGTGAACTTTCTCTGAAATAAATAGCATTTCCAGGTTTTTTGGTATGCACCCCAAAGTAAACTATTTAATGATATTCACTCCAGAGCAAGTAAATTAGCAAATGTTTTCCTTTAATGGAAATTTGGATCCTACAGACAAATTTTAAGAATCTATTTAACCTTTAATAATGAGTACTCATGTTAAGGCCGGCCGATAATAAGTATAACTTATTCATAAAATTAATCTTAGACATACATTAAACATTTTAAAAATACATTAGTCGATATCAATTTACAATTACAAAATAATCCGGTGATGATACAGCTCCATGAAGGGAGACAACATTTGGTTTTTCGCTTGGAATCTCAAACGGAACAATACAAATATGCTTGATAAATACCTTAAAAATCCATAGAGTCACCTTGGCAGTTAACTAGAAGGAAATGTGTCCCACCTTGGACATATGACGATTTCCAACTATTGGAACCCCAAGAATCCACTAACCAGAACGAATAACTGGAGTGGTACATTCAGAGAACCAACAATACAGGATACCAAGCTTCATCTCTACTAATTAGGTGCTTCTCAGAAATCGTATCAAACAAACGACCAAGAAATCGATCGAAATTCGAACCGGCGTGCGACCCAGCGTGCGACCCAGCGTGCGACTCAGCGTGCGTCTCAGCGTGCGACTCAGCGTGCGACTCAGCGTGCGACTCAGCGTGCGACTCAGCGTGCGACTCAGCGTGCGACTCAGCGTGCGACTCAGCGTGCGACCCTATAATTGGAAAAGAAGGAAACCCTTTTTAATTCCAAATATACTTAAAAATAAAGTAAAAACAAATAAGAATAGATGGATAACTTACGGTTTTATTCGCCAAACCGGTGGCTTCCAATTTCGTTTCTTGTAGAAAGGTTTTTTATTCCTACATAAAAAATATAACCGTTAAAATCGATCATGACACAAAAATAACGATTTGCTTACCTAGGAGTGTTTTATCTATCCATTTTGTACTTAAATTATAGAATACGCTTAAACCAAGCATTAACATTCATTTAATTAAGTGAAATACACCAATTAAAAAGTTTGTAGACACTTTCTACTTATTGCGACTTGCTGCCTCGCCCATTTTAACAAGAAGGACGCTATGAAGATAGCTTCGATCTGTCAAAAACAAATCTTAAAAACTTAATTTTATTTGTTTTGAAAATTAATTGTTTTTAGTTAAAAGGTTCATTAAACTGGCTTAAGAATTATTATAATTAACTTTGATTGTTTAAATTTCAATAATTATCAAAAATATGATTTCCTGGCATGAAGTTAGCAACTTATCAAATTAAAAAAAAAACAATTTTACTGAAGCAAAATTAGCTAATACTATTTTAATACGTTTTACAATACATTTTAAGCAATTTTAAATGCTCTAAATAAAACTAAGCCCGAAATATCTTAAAATAATCTTTTTACAAAATATTACGAAATCTGCATACTAGCGACATCTATGCGCCAAATCCTGCACACCACTTGCGACAGAAGCCTGAAGCTATATATTTGGTTTGTAGACCAAATATTTTTGACAAGTGAGGTTATGTTTAATTTTGAAAACTAAATATTAAAGTTTATTTAGTTTATCTTTATAATTAATGTATATTTATGGAATTCCAAGCCTAGAATAAGAATTGACAGTGCTCCTAGTGATCCTACGATTGTGGCATGTTTAGAAATTCTGCTTTCGGAGAATACCATCCTAAACATGGGCCCCCATAAACATAATATGAGACAAAATACTTAAAAATGATACCTATGACGTTCTAGGAAATAACAAACAGGTAAATTAAACAAGTTTAATTGTATGGGGCTACCATTACAATATAAAATGTTATAATTTAGTAAACCGAGCTAAAAGCAAAGGTTACACACCCCCCTAACTTACGGAAAAATATTTTTACTTTAGTAAAAATATTTTTTACTGTCCCAACACGTACGGCACGTACTCAAGGTATATACCTTATTAACGTTATATGACTAGACTTAACAAAAAAACTACTTAACTACTAAAAAAAACTAGCCTAGGTTTTTATGAACGATCCCTGCTAAAATCGTTATTGCCATTCAAGATGTAATTACATACATTGAACGCAAGGGGACAAAACAAACCGGTACTCATCTGAAGTTCGGGGTTAGCCAGGACATACAGAAAAAATACCTAACTTCTGAAAAATCACGGAGAGCAGGTTGGGGAATTAACATTATGTTAAAATTGTTCTATCTACGGATATAATGTGCACCCTGGTGCTTCTGTCAACTGCCTGTTCCTTAACCCTATCGCGGGTTCTAACCATGGCTATCGCCTGTTGGTGAACTAAACAATTAGTACTGACACAACTGAGCTTTAGCGTCAGAAAGCACACTAAAATTCCACAATGGAACATTTTTTTTATCAAATGGTCCATCCAAGTTTAAACGTCACAATCGGGAATTTTAAAAACCTAATTACAATGCTGATCTGATGTATGTACCTAACCTGAAAAAAACGATAACCTAACATGATACCCAAATATCAAAACTAACAGTACATATCACTCAGGCCAACACCATATTCCAAAATCAAGTGATACCACAGTATCAACAGTACATAAAGTACGTCACAATCGGTAATTGTCAGAGATACCTTCAAATAACGCCTGCGCCAAACACAGATATTCCCGTACGCAGAACTCTATGCCAGCTTATGATTGGAATAAAACCACGCTAATATTCATACACCTCATTCAGAAAACCCGTCGGTTTTTGAAACCCATTCGCTACATTCAACACATACTACCTATGCTTCAGTTTCATTCAAATCATCGACATCATCCAAAGTATCCCCATATGGCTTAAGATCCTTGACATGCCAGTCACCGAGATCTTTACCATCTAAATCAGTTAATTGATAGACCAATCCACCCTTGGTCTTCTTAACCAAACACAACACATATCTAGGTGCCAATTTTGCAGAAAAACGTTTTCCCGCATCACTTAATACCTTATTCTTTTTCCAAACTTTATCACCAACATGATAAACGTCCGCAGGGCGTTTTCTTAAATTATAACTCTTAGCATTCTTAAGATAAGCTTTCCTAAGATGTTCCCTAACTACTTTATATATCTCCGGCAGTTTAGAAATATTTTCCGCATAGTCCTTTATGTCAAAATTGTTCACATTTACATCCTCTACTTCATTAATATCTTTGTAGAAATCACCACTGATCGGTACATGCCTTCCAAAATTTAAAAATGTTGGGGCATATCCAGTTGCTTCATGCACAGCTGTGCGTATAGCATAACCAATATGGTGTATTTCCTCATCCCAAGTGGTATGATTATTATCAGTGATGTATGATCTCATTGCCGCTCCTACTACTTTATTTATTCGCTCTACTGCATTATGCTGAGCATGAAATTTTTTGAATATAGCCAGCCTCTTAGACCGAGGTACTACTATTTTCCAATCCGGAACATTCGTATGGAAACCAAAATCAACCGGTATATGCTTTTGCAACAACCCATCTTTTACACGAAATTCAGGAAATTTATCAGGGCTATCCACAACCCTTTTTACCATATTTATGTACCACGTATCACCCTCAAGGTCATTGTCACTAATTTCAATTGTGGCAATCTCTACAGGAGCACGCGAAAGTGCGTCTGCAACAACGTTTAAAGCGCCTTTTCTATGCATTATAGTCATATTATACTGTTGCAGCTTAACTGCCCACCTTGCTAGTCTGCCTACTGGGTCTTTTAATTGGTTTAGCCATAAAAGTGAATAATGGTCAGTAATAACTGTGAAAGACTCCGCGCCCTCAATATAAGGTCTAAATTTCTGTACCGCAAAAAGAACTGCTAAACACTCTAATTCTGTAACAGTGTATTTTCTTTCTTGTGCTGTTAAAGTCCTTGAGGCATAGGCAACTACTACCTCTTTATCTTTAACCGTCTGTGTGAGTACTGAACCCAGGCCGACCCTGCTAGCGTCTGTTTGTAGGACAAAAGGCTTTGTAAAGTCTGGGGATGCTAGCACAGGTGCTGAAACTAATGCCTGTTTTATATTTACAAATGCTTTCTCAGCCTCATCATTCCAAATGACCTTATTTGCTTTCTTTTTACCGTGAGTTAGAGCATTGATGGGAGCAATTAGAGTAGAGAAATTATTAATGAATCTGCGATACCAGCTACAGAGACCCATGAACCTTTTTATTTCCGTTACCGTAGTAGGTCTAGGAAAGTCAATCATGCATTGTACTTTTTCTGGACTTGTACGAAGCCCTTTGTTATCTAATACAAAACCTAAATACTTTAAGGAACTTTTACAAAATTCACACTTTTCCAAATTTATAGTTAAATTTGCCGCCTTTAACCGTTCAAAAATTTTATTCAAAATTTCAACGTGTTTCTCAAACGTCTCAGTAACCACTATCACGTCGTCTAGGTAAACGAACACAAATTCTTCAAATTCAGGACCCAAAAGTACATCCATGAGTTTCTGTTGAGTCTGCGCAGCATTGCAGAGACCAAAAGGCATTACAACAAATTCAAATAAACCACGCCCCGGTACTATAAAAGCAGTCTTTTCGCGAGATGAGTTTTCTAATGGTATTTGCCAAAATGCAGAATTAAGGTCAATACTGGAAATACACTTTGCTTTACCCAACCTATTTAGAATAAAATCAACTAGTGGCAATGGATAAGCACACTTTTTAGTTACATTGTTAAGTTTTCTACCGTCAAAACACATTCTATTCTCACCAGTTTTCTTTTTAACTAGAATTAGAGGACTAGCCCATGGACTGGTAGAGGGTTGTACTACATTTAACTCCAACATTTTATCTAATTCTTTATTAAAAGTTTGTAAAACATAAGGACTCATAGCATACTGTCTTTGTTTTATAGGTTCTGCGTCTCCAGTATCAATCTTATGTTCAATTAAATTTGTTCTACCCAGTTTACCATTAGACAACTCTTTAAACTTCTCTAATAAATTCTCTAATTGTGCCCTTTGCTCTATTGTTAAATTATCTTTACTTTGAATTACGCTTAATTCATTTACTTCACAAGGCTGCCCTAGAAGATAATTAAAAACATGAGTCTTGCCATAATTCCCTTTTATAAACCAAGTTTTACTTCTAAAGTCTATTTGCAAACCAAATTCCCTACATAGGTCACTACCGAAAATAAAACTATGTTGCAAAGATGTTACCACTATGAATGGTATTGTCTTTCTTATTCCATCCAATGTGACTGGAATATCTACCGTTCCCAAAACATTTTGATTTGACCCATCCGCAGTTGTAACTACTAAATCCTTGTCTATTTTAATTTTTAGATTAAATTTATTAACAATGTGCAGCGCTTTAGCCCCCAAAACAGATCTATTTGCACCAGAATCTAACATTGCTATAAATTTCTGCCCAAATATTTTAAAATCTACATAAGGCCTAATGTCATTACCTACTTTAACAAAACAAGGAGCTACATTAACCTCTTTCTCATTTTCTTTAACCTTAACAACATTTGTTTTATTTTCCGCAACACAATCAGTGACTTGCGCTGGTCTTTCAACCCTAAAATCACAAATAATATCCTTATTCCTATGGATACTATTTCCCGCAAAAGCTCTACCACTTTGCGCAGGTTTTTTAACCACTTTGACAAAAGTTTTATTTTCTGCAACAACAGCATTGTTTTGCACTGGCCTCTCAACCCCATTTATAACCGCGTCATTATTTTCTGCAACAACAGCAATGTTTTGCACTGGCCTTTCAACCCTATTTATAACCGCATCATTATTTTCTGCAACAACAGCAATGTTTTGCACTGGCCTTTCAACCCTTAATACAACCGAATTATTTTTCGCTAAACTCCCTTTTATTTGAACTGGTTTTTCAACCTTACCAAAATCCTCAACCGTATTATTAAAAACTACCCCATTTTTAATTTTACTACTTGAAACTTTAAAAAATTTACTTACTTTGCTTTTCCACTGATCCCAGTCCCTTTTATCAAAAAAACTTTGTTTGGCTTTTGACTTCACAGAGCATGCGCCAACACCATGCTCCAAACTTACTAGTTTTTTGCCTGATTATTATCATTACCCGCCCCTTTATTTGATTTACTATTGCATTCACAAACAGAAGGTTTGTTTTGAACTGGCTTTGACTTGCAATCTGGACAGTTAGGTTTTATTACATTTATCTTATTACAACCAAAACATCTTATCTGTTTTTCCGTGCAATTATTTTTTATGTGACCGAATTTGTTACAAGACCAACACTTTACTTCATTAATTTGTACTTTTGGCTTAAAATTTTGTTGAAAATTGTTACTATTGCTGCTATTATTGGTTTGATTATAATTAAACGGTTTTAAATCATTTTCTAAATTTCTGCAATATGATAAAAGTTCTTGAACTGAATTAATTGTTATAACAGACAGAGGTCCTACATAACAATGCAACAAATTCTTTTTAATATATTTAATTTTTGTCAATTCATCTACTTTACCCGATAATCTATTAAACAAATTCCTAATATCGCTAATAAATAGTGAGACCCTTTCTTTATAACCTTGTTTCCTATTTTTAATTTCTGTCCATATTGCATCATCAAAGTCCATTGGAAGAAAATCCTGTTTAAGTGCAGTTATTAACTCATCCCAATTTTTAACATTATCCTTTACCGAAATAAACCAATCCCAAGCCGAATCTGTAAATAAATCAACGGCCGAATTAAACAAAACCTCTTTAGCAGTATTTCTAGCCAACCTAACTTGTTCTATTTTTTCTAAAAATCTAACAGTATTTTTTGAATTGCCATCAAAAGTTATTTTCCACTTATATACCGGTACACTACCCTGCGAAATATTGCTAACACCACTACTATTTAAATTAACCAAGTTATTAGTTACCATTTCAGAATTAAAACTAGACACAGTGACCGTTTGTGCGTTATCCACTTTTTGTTCTAATTTTTCAAGGTAATCACATTCATATGAAAGTAATCTAATTTGGTGGTCATCAATGAAATCTTGAAAAGTCTCTAATTCATCCTGCGCTCTATAAGAAGGTGCATTATTTAACCTATTTTTAACATGAAAAATTCTAGAGTCAATTTTCTTACGATCCCCCCCAGCAGATTCACTTAAATTATCAAATTCATTTATTAATCTAGATAAAGCAATTTGACTTTGCGTAATTTCCGCCCTTTCTCTTTCAACTTCTATTTTTGGGTCCGAAAAAATATTAAAATTATCTAATAACAGTTTCTTAAGTGCTTTTCTTTTTACTTCAATATCTAACCGCGTAGACCTTTTTCTGATAAGCAATTCATAATTTACCTCATGGTTCAGCAAAAGATTGGGATCCATATTTAATAAATTTCCCAAAAATTACAAAATAAAAAAAAATTATCACAGAGGCTGGCTATACCGTAAAAAAAAAAACTTTGAAACACAAAAAAAAATCATAAACCGTAACTGGTCTATCAATTACCGATTTGAAAAAATATCTCAATTTTATTCAAATACACTCAAACACAGAAAATGCCCAAAAAATAAAAACAGCTGTATCACCAAAAAATTTACCACAACTATTTTTGTCATTATTTCCCAATCACAGCATAGTCCGTCTTGTATAAAGCTTATAATGGAGAAGGAGGGTGGGGAGAATTAACGACAAAAATTTTACTACAAATTAAGCAAAAATTAAAAATCAAAAATTTCTTAAATTGAACTCTAAAATCCAAAAATAACGTTGGGCGCCATAATTTGTAACCCTTGCCTTGGTGTTAAAAAAATTGTAACCTACAATTTATAAAACATCCAAGGAGAAAGGCTGCATACCACGGAGCTATTAAAGTTTTTTTGGAGAGCGTGGGTCGCGGGTGGAGTTCCTTATAATTTTTGATTATAACCAGTCGTTATATTTGTGGGCGCCAGTCTAAAATAGACAAGTGAGGGGGCATAAGCTTTATATCAAAACAAAACACAGCTGAAAAATAGATTGACAAATAATGCACAAAAAGTTAATTAATTATTAGTTTTATTAACAATAGTGAGACAAAAAAAAAATAAATATTGATTGATAACAAAATGTTACAATAGTTTTTATCCGTAGGATCGTGCCGCACAAATGTGAACTTTCTCTGAAATAAATAGCATTTCCAGGTTTTTTGGTATGCACCCCAAAGTAAACTATTTAATGATATTCACTCCAGAGCAAGTAAATTAGCAAATGTTTTCCTTTAATGGAAATTTGGATCCTACAGACAAATTTTAAGAATCTATTTAACCTTTAATAATGAGTACTCATGTTAAGGCCGGCCGATAATAAGTATAACTTATTCATAAAATTAATCTTAGACATACATTAAACATTTTAAAAATACATTAGTCGATATCAATTTACAATTACAAAATAATCCGGTGATGATACAGCTCCATGAAGGGAGACAACATTTGGTTTTTCGCTTGGAATCTCAAACGGAACAATACAAATATGCTTGATAAATACCTTAAAAATCCATAGAGTCACCTTGGCAGTTAACTAGAAGGAAATGTGTCCCACCTTGGACATATGACGATTTCCAACTATTGGAACCCCAAGAATCCACTAACCAGAACGAATAACTGGAGTGGTACATTCAGAGAACCAACAATACAGGATACCAAGCTTCATCTCTACTAATTAGGTGCTTCTCAGAAATCGTATCAAACAAACGACCAAGAAATCGATCGAAATTCGAACCGGCGTGCGACCCAGCGTGCGACCCAGCGTGCGACTCAGCGTGCGTCTCAGCGTGCGACTCAGCGTGCGACTCAGCGTGCGACTCAGCGTGCGACTCAGCGTGCGACTCAGCGTGCGACTCAGCGTGCGACTCAGCGTGCGACCCTATAATTGGAAAAGAAGGAAACCCTTTTTAATTCCAAATATACTTAAAAATAAAGTAAAAACAAATAAGAATAGATGGATAACTTACGGTTTTATTCGCCAAACCGGTGGCTTCCAATTTCGTTTCTTGTAGAAAGGTTTTTTATTCCTACATAAAAAATATAACCGTTAAAATCGATCATGACACAAAAATAACGATTTGCTTACCTAGGAGTGTTTTATCTATCCATTTTGTACTTAAATTATAGAATACGCTTAAACCAAGCATTAACATTCATTTAATTAAGTGAAATACACCAATTAAAAAGTTTGTAGACACTTTCTACTTATTGCGACTTGCTGCCTCGCCCATTTTAACAAGAAGGACGCTATGAAGATAGCTTCGATCTGTCAAAAACAAATCTTAAAAACTTAATTTTATTTGTTTTGAAAATTAATTGTTTTTAGTTAAAAGGTTCATTAAACTGGCTTAAGAATTATTATAATTAACTTTGATTGTTTAAATTTCAATAATTATCAAAAATATGATTTCCTGGCATGAAGTTAGCAACTTATCAAATTAAAAAAAAAACAATTTTACTGAAGCAAAATTAGCTAATACTATTTTAATACGTTTTACAATACATTTTAAGCAATTTTAAATGCTCTAAATAAAACTAAGCCCGAAATATCTTAAAATAATCTTTTTACAAAATATTACGAAATCTGCATACTAGCGACATCTATGCGCCAAATCCTGCACACCACTTGCGACAGAAGCCTGAAGCTATATATTTGGTTTGTAGACCAAATATTTTTGACAAGTGAGGTTATGTTTAATTTTGAAAACTAAATATTAAAGTTTATTTAGTTTATCTTTATAATTAATGTATATTTATGGAATTCCAAGCCTAGAATAAGAATTGACAGTGCTCCTAGTGATCCTACGATTGTGGCATGTTTAGAAATTCTGCTTTCGGAGAATACCATCCTAAACATGGGCCCCCATAAACATAATATGAGACAAAATACTTAAAAATGATACCTATGACGTTCTAGGAAATAACAAACAGGTAAATTAAACAAGTTTAATTGTATGGGGCTACCATTACAATATAAAATGTTATAATTTAGTAAACCGAGCTAAAAGCAAAGGTTACAGTATTACGTAACGTAAATTGTACCAAAATTCATACATTTCATAGCCCGGTTCCCGCGATATAATAGATTATAGAGATTTCATATTTTGGCTATTACGGGGTTACAATTTGCGTTACGCAATACTTGAACTTTCCCTTTTGAGGTTGCTGAAAAAGTCCAAACTCCACCCCTAAGAGGCGGGGGGTAGTTTTCGTAAAAATTGGTATATAGGGGTTTTTGAGGTAGTTAAAAGTAAATCTGATAATAAAAAAAATCTTCTGCCTCTGGAGGGTGGAGGGTAGTTTTAGTGAAAATTTATATATTGGGGTTTTTGAGGTTGCTGAACGTGGATCTGATGATAAAAAATAAATTTAACGCGCGGAGGTGAAAATTGGAAAGCGATTTTACTGGGCAGTGTATTTTACAAGGCAATCGCCGATTAAAAAAGCATTCGATGCTAAATTTGCCAACTAGGAGCTGGATTTGCCACCTTGAAAAGTTATTGGGGGGCAGGCTGTCCCCTTGGCCCGTCCCTGACAGTTTTTGCTGGAACGTACTTATTTTACATTCAGCATGGCTTCCAATATTTAGTATATTCTAAGCTTTAAACCCGTTTCAGAACGAAAATTATTAGTAAGAAGATTGTTAAATTTTATTTAAAAAGAAGTTATTTGAAAAAATTCAAAAGTTTTTTTTTTTAATTTAATTGCTAATTTAATGAATCAAAAATCATTTATTTTTTAGTGTATTTTAAATTTAATTAATTTGATTTTATACAAAAAATAAGAATCTTTAAAAGGTAAACCTCAGCATCAATAAATAATCCTTAAAGTAATGCAATGCTGTATATTTTATAGTATACTCCTCCTAAACTTTAGGACCTAGGTGAAAAAATTATTACTATGACTAAATTATAAAAAAAACGTCAATTTGATCTAATTAAGTGGACACAGAGTGATTATTTGAAGTTACAACTCCCATGAATTAAACTGAAGTAAATAACTTAGGGGCGGTCCATATATTACGTAACGCAAATTGACCAAAATTTATACACTTTACACCCCGGTTCTCGCGTTATTAAAGGCTGTAGGGAGTTTATATTTTGGCTACCCCCCCTAACACTCCTCTATTTGAGGGGGATAGCCTAAACATGAAATCTCTACAGCCTTTAATAACGCGAGAAACGGGGTATGAAATGTATGAATTTTGGCCAATTAGCGTTATGTAATATATGTACAGCCCCTTAGTAATAAATTTTAAATTTTGAGCTATTTTTGTAAATATTTTAAAAAACAAATATTTTAAAATAAAATCATACACCCTTAAGTTAAGTGTTGGTATATTTAATTTTCGTCTTAACCAACATCTTCCATTTTTTAAATTCTTTTAAATGACGTATCACAAGATGGGGTTGCTATTTAAGATTCTAATGTTGGGTTATCTGGGGACTAGGGGGTAAAATTTACAACCCCCAAAATGTTTTACTTAAATTTCCCTCTCGAAAACCCAAATTAACCTCTTTTTTAGAATTTTTATATTGTTCTTAGTTTGCGAGATATTTGGGGTGGATCGTTTTAAATGATCACCCTGTATATTCTTGAGTAGAGATTTTATGGTGTAGATATTTTTTGAGTAAAGGTATTCGAGGTATTCTGAAGTTAAGATATATTGAGTAGAGATGTTATTATGCCCAACTAATAATTTTAATAATTTTTATTACAGGTGACAAGTCACCTGTAGTAATAAGTTTATTTGTATACTATTTTTTGTAAGCCTTTACAAAAAAAATCGTAGTAAAAAAACTATTGGGGATATTATTGTTGTTTTTTTTCACTAATTTACGTAGAAATGTACAATGCATCCGAAACTCCAAAAATCAAAAAATCGATTTTTTTCGTTAATATACCTTTTCGCTCAACCAGTCACATATAATAAGTTTTAAATAACATAAAGAGCATCCTAACCATCTATTGACATATTTCAATATATTGCTTTCTGGTTAAAATTCTAATTTATGCTAAAAAGTGTTAAAAAATTATTTTTTAAAATTCCAAAATAGTCAAAAAAAAAAACGCCCAGACAAAAAAATCCCCTCCGTCTAACCGTCCGTCCGTCCATCCGTCTGTATGTCACGGTTTTTGATAACACAAGAACTCAAGAACGAAATTTTCGATCGATATTTTTAAAAAAGATCCCTCTTCAAATAAAAAAGTTATAGGGGGCGCAACATCTCAAAAAAAAAATATAAAAAAAGGAGGAATTGTACGATAAACCCAAATTTCCAGAAAAATATACTTGATTTGGCCCGTTCCAAACATTGGAGTGCCAATTTTTCCTACATTGGACCAATGTTGCCAAAACTACATTGGAAATTTATCATTGCATTGCCATGGATTGTCCTTAGTTTGGCCAACGTACGTTGGTACATAAGACTGCGGCCTTAAATTGGCCAATGTGCGATTTTACGATCGAAATTATGGTTGGCTTTAAAGCGGCCTTCTGGTGGCCAATGCAGTTTTGCCAACATTGGCCCGTCGTATGCGGCCTTAGGGCAGCTGATGTCTCCTCAGTATGTAGGCCCAATGTGGGTTTGCCAACGGATGGCTATGAATTCAAATATATGTACTTCACGGCTTGTTTTTATTATAACGTTAATTTATTGCCTAAAGTCACCTTTAGTAGCTTATATTTTACCAAGGGATAAATTGCTGAGAAATGCAGGTGTACAAAATGGAGGAAGTCTTGGAGGTAATATCTGGAGGAAATCCGGGGAACACACATATTTACCAAAAGTGGGACTTTTTTAAGGTTATGTTTTAGGTTTTGTAGGATATTCCAAGAAAATCCAGAGGAAATCTTAAGGGATTACCTTCTAGAAGGAATAAGGGGTACATTTTTTTCTCAGCGGTTTACCCCTCTTATTTTAAAAATTATTTTGTTTTGGTAAAAATGTTGGTAAATTTTCAGTTTTAGGATTATACTCCTGCTAAAACAGTCGTTAAATTTTTGTCATTGAGATTAATATTCGTAAAATTTATGTACAAAAACACCGATACCTAACCTAGTAACGTCAAGTGTGGGTGATTTCGGACACTTTTTTGCAAAGCCCTCTGAATCGAAGCACGTGTGCACAAGTTATGAGGTTGTGTGCACAAGTTATAGAATTAAACCCCACAGTTCGTGCTGCACATAACTCCACAACTTGTGCACCCGTGCTTTGGTTCAGGTTCAGGGTTTTGCGAGAAAGTGTCCGAAGTCTCCTACACCGTCCGAAATCACCCCACTTGACGGTACCACTTATCAACTTACCCCCGAGTATAATAATTATACTCTTTTAGTTCTAGTGTTGCGAAGAGTGTATTGAGGAAAATCGCTTATAAAACATTTTCATTAATTGGCCATAACGAAAAGAGATAAAACCGAAAATTCATTTTATGTCTTCATTGTTTTAAGTCTATTTATAGACTTTCTTGCTGTCGTAAAAAGCCTTCATTAAATCAATTTGTGGATCAAAATTTTATCACAAAAGAACCAGTTTGTGTGGAAACTGCCACAATAGGCCATTTTAGGTAATTAAGGGTACACGGTGTGGATTTATGGATTTAAGTCAAAAGTTTGTTAAGACCAAAACGAAAATTATCCCTAGGGTGCTTTTTGAGAGAATTGATTTTCATCAAAAAGCCAATTGTTTTAACACAGATATAAAAATATATAACAAACCAGGGACCAAATTCCCTAGAGGCAGAACTGGATGTCTGATAAAAGAAATATTTCAGTTGTTATAAATTTTGATGTACGATCGCAATTAAAAAATATCAAAAGAATCTCAGATTTATTGTAGAACAAACCCCCAAATTTGTAAGACCCTCTCGCGATTTCATAGTTAAGGTTAAAACAGTTAAAAAAAATTGTAACAGTATGTTTAAGTTATTACTATGGGCGACATCGAGGTATTAATTGCAGTGAAACCACCGCTTTTTGTAGATACGTTACTGTGTAATGTATTTGCGGGATCTACTTGACTGGTATACTACTAGTATAGTAGTATAATACCAGAATCAATACCTTGGCGTCGACCTATAGTTATTACTTTCATTAATTTTTTAGATAAAGGTTTTTTGCGTATTTAATGTATAAATGGTCCGAATTCCTAACGTTAGTTGCCTAACGTTAGTCATCTAACATTTAAACCACATTCATCTAAGTTATTTTTCACCAGGGCCATACATTGAGAATGTATACAATTGGGGTCGGTTTATAAGTTACGTAACACTATGCGGGTTGGACCCCCTCTTCCCCTAGCGTCATGTTGTTTCTTGAGTTAAATGAGAAAAGCGTTACCTCAGAAGGATCCAGAATAGTAAAAAAAAATGGTTCTACGTAATATATGGACAGCCCCTGCATACTGTATGTATGTATAGTACATGGAAAGAAATTAGTGGGCTCTGCGCTATACATTATAAGATATTTGGTAACAGTGGCAAATTATAGTGATTTAAGCTATAGATTATAAGGGATCCAATAACTAATAATGTTAAAAATAAATTGGAAACGATTATATATATTACAGACACGATTATATTTATTACAGGCACTATTATAAATTTACAGAAATTTTATTATATTATAAAAATTATTAGCACGGACAATAATTAAATCTATTTAAGCTATAAATGCCATACTATTTGTTATATTTTATTATTCACTAAACAATTAAAGTATTTCATATAAATTTTTACACTGACTGCCATAATTGTAAGAGAAAGCCTTGTATTTATGTATATAATAAGCGATTATAATTTGCTTGGTATGTGTGTTATAGCGCTCCTAGCTATAATTTTTTTTTCCGTGTATGTGTAAGTTCAACTATAGTTGTACTAGTTCAGTCAAATAATAAATATAAATTGCAATAAATGTACACGGGCTGATATTTTAAAGGTTAGTAGTGGATGGTAACAGAACACTTCTGGTAGTTTATCACCGGGTGATTTGCGTAAGGGGTATCCGCTATCTTGAATTTTAGGGGTGAGTTGCTTAATATGCATCTTACGATAAAAAAGCTTATGACCAATTTTGTTACCAAGGAAATTTCCAACAATTTTTGTTTGAGTCATTTTTTTTAATACATTAATAACAATCGAGTTAATTTAAAAATAGTCATGTTGGATGTGAAACTGGGTTTTTCCATTTTTCAGCCAAATTACTCATCCGACGATACGATGGTTATGAGCAAACTTGTAGCTCTTGAAATTCTTTATAAGTTTCCTATATTATAAATTTTCATAGGTACTTTGGTACGGTTACAGAGGACGCAACTCGACTTTCAGCGCCCACTGTAACGGTAACAAAATACTTATGAAACTACATAATATATAAAACTTATAGAGAATCTTAGGAGCTTCAAGTTTGCTCATAACTACTTTTATCCTCCCATGAATAATTTGACTGAAAAATCGAAAAACCAGTTTCACCCCCAACATGGCCATTTTTGAATATTTATAAGTCGATTGTTATTAATATATTAAAAAAATGATTTAAACAAAAATTTTTGGAAATTTTCTCCTTATCAAAATTGGTTATATTAATTTTTATGGTAAGATGCATATTTAGCGAGATAACCGCACCCACCCCTAAAACTTAAGATAGCGGACACCCCTTACACAAATCACCCCGTAAAAAATTAACAGGAGTGTTCTGTTACTATCCACTACTACTCTTTAAAATATCAGCCCGTGTACATTTATTGCAATTTAACAAAGGAATTTCTCGTTATTTGACTGACTATACTTAGACTTACCTAAAAAATATTAAAAAAATCTGTTTCTAAAGAGATTCTATTAATAATATTGATATTCATTTAAATGCTGGACTATCAAATCGCATTCTTTATAAAGCATATATGCATATATGCTTTGACTAAGTCAAATTGACTTTCAAAACGCAGTTTTTGTTTTTTTAATATACATATTTTTTAGTAATTAGTGAAAGTGATTTGATTCGCCACTGTAATTAAACTATTCTAAAATAGATAATACCTGATGTTCATTGATAATATAAAAACTGTTATAGTTCCTAAATTTATATTTGCTTAATATCTCGGAATGTGTTATTTGTCAAAAACTGCATTTTGAAAGTCAACTCCATATGAAAGTATTGAGTTATTCGATCTATACCGATAATTAGACTGATTGAATATTTAACTCAGGTTTTTTTCAAAATATAAAAATTTAGTTTTTTATAAAATAAAATTATTTTTTATTTAATTATATATTTTACAAAATATTTGAAATCTCTATAGATAAAATAATAAAATTAAGACTTAACTTAAGAAAGCCATTTAAAAAACACTCTTAATTTTTTCGCACTCGCTCAAATTACAAAGAATTTCACTAGTCTCCCAAACCTTCTTACTGAGTGCCTCATCTCTTGCTTGAGGAGGTAAGAAAAATTCGTGACAATCCCAGAAATATTTTCCAGAAACATTTTCCAGTGCTTTAGAAGTGGCGACATGTATTGTGGTTTGCGCTCCCTCGACAGGACTCTGAAAAAAGTATGATATTGCTTAGTTTCGAAGCCCATTCAGTAAACACCCATTTTTACTACTTAAAACGCGAATTTCCCATGAGCAATGCATTGGTTATTAAAAATATATAATTTTTGACTTGTATGCTGTGTAGAATAAAGTAAAACGAATTTGTATTTCAGCATCCGTGCTAACTAGTTATATCAGCTGGTAACTACAGTCCATAGTAAAATCCCAAAAAAAAAATCCTAAAAAGAAATTAATTTCGAATATTTACCCAAATATTTAGCGAGAACCCGTTCTGACTATATGCATATTAGTAAATATGCGTTTTCCTACGATCCCCTACGAAAATGACATATAGCACACTCTTTTGTTCTTTAGTAAACGCCTTATATCACACTTGTTTGATATTTTTGTATCACCCTAGTTTGATATTTATGTATGTAGTTTTGCCTAATTTCACATATGTAGGTTTGCCTTAATTTACGTTGTAGATTCTACGAATTTAGCTCACCTCGATTTATATGCCATTTTCCACCTGTCATCACAGAATTTTATGATATCTTTTTTGTTTTTCAATCCAAATATTTTTGGTTTTCATGTCAAAAATAAAAACTAACCTTACTAGATTGACCAAGATATAACTTGGGATCCCTATGAAAAATGACCAATAGAAATCAAATACAAACCAATAGAAATTTGTATTGGTTTTTATTGGTCTCTATTGGTTTTATTGGTCTTTATTGGTATTAAAATTAAACTCTATTGGTTTATATTGGTCTGTGTTGGAAAAAATTTTTACTGGTTATTACCAATACAAAACGTATTGGTCTGTATTGGTTCTTTTCCAAAATATATGTTATTTTATTGGTATGTATTGGTTTAAATTGGATATTATATTTATTGGTAAATACCAATACAAAACTTATTGGTCCGTATTGGTTTATTTAAATATTTTTAATTAATATATATTGGTATCTAATGGTTTATATTGGACTTTATATTTATTGGTAAGTACCAATACAAAAACCTTATTTTTGTATTGGTTTGTATTGGTTTATATTTGACCAAATATCGATATTATATTTATTGGTAAATTCCAATACAAAAACTTATTGGTCTGTATTGGTCTTTTTTAAATATTTTTTTTTATATTGGTATCTAATGGTTTATATTGGATATTATATTTATTGGTAAATACCAGTACAAAAACCTTCTTTTTTGTATTGGTTTATATTTGACGAAATATCGATATTATATTTATTGGTAAATACCAATACAAAAACTTATTGGTCTGTATTGGTCTTTTTCAAATATTTTTTTTTATATTGGTATCTAATGGTTTATATTGGATATTATATTTATTGGTAAATACCAGTACAAAAACCTTCTTTTTTGTATTGGTTCATATTTGTCGAAATATCTATATTATATTTATTGGCACATACCAATACAAACACTTATTGGTCTGTACAGACCAATACGTATTGGTCTTTTTCAAATATTTTTTTTTATATTATAATATTAATACCAATTGGTATCTAATGGTTTGTATTGGATATTATATTTATTGGTAAATACCAATAAAAAAAACTTTTTTTTTTCTATTGGTTTGTATTGTTTTATATTTGATATTATATTTATTGGTAAGTACCAATAAAAAAAAAATATTTTTTCTATTGGTTTATATTTTATATTATATTTATTGGCAAATACCAATATAAAAACTTTTAATATTATTTATGTTTGAAACTGCCCCTTGTCTGGGTTGAATCTGCCTCGCTCTGGGGCTGATTCAGCCATTTTGCAGCCTGTGATTTAAACAGCAAAAAAAAATATTAAATATTTATTTTATAAAATTTTTAACTACAGCTATTTATAGACAAAGGTTTGAAGTTTACGACAATGAAAAAATTATTTTGAAATATTTATATTTTACAAAGATATAAATTTTTTGGCAAAAAGCTTTTTGGCTTTGGCACTAGTCGTTGAACCTTCCCCTACAATTTTTTATTGCAATTTCCTAACTTTATGAAGGCAACATTTTCCAACTTTGATAAAAATTACTAAAGTTTAAGTTAAACCATTATTTTTGAATTATTCAAATTGAATGAATATAAAAACAATGGTTTTTTGTTCGCGGTTTCGTTTAAAAAGCCGGCGTCTATGGTTTGGTTATTTCCAATAAGATACATTTTATCTTTATTGGTCCGTATTGGTACATTATTGTACCGGTAAAATCCAATATAAACCAATATACCAACTTCTACAAATTATATTGGTAATTTCCAATAAGATACATTGTATGCCTCTCTATTGGTCTGTATTGGTCTCTATCGGTTATTTTATTGGGAAGCCCATTATAAACCAATAGAAAACGACTTACACAAGATTGTATTGGTAATTTCCAATAATACGTTTTTCGAGTCTCTATTGGTTTTTTTTCGCTTTGTATTCGGTTATTGTACTGGTCTATATTGGAGTTTACCAATAGAAACCGACTTACGTAAGTCGTTTTCTATTGGTCTGTATTGGTATATACCAGTTCAATAACCGAGTACAAACCTCAAAAAAACCAATAGAAAATTTCTTCTGTTCTCTATTGGTCATTTTTCATAGGGATGTTTTATTTATGTCTAGATTTTATAAAAATTACTTAATTTTTGATATAGTTACCTTAAATTTATAAAAAAACATCACGGTCTTTTTCTTATGAAATCGTAAAACAGTACAATTTTACTGTTTTATATGGGAACATATCTAAAGAAATCTAATTTAATTAGTAAACTGTCTTGCCTTGATTTACACAAGAGGCTTGCGTTATAGGCAACCTATTAAACAGCTAGGTATTGTATTGTATAATATTGTATACAATTTAAAACCCAAGAAAAAAGTAAAAGAAAATCATATTTCCTGTTAAACATACATAAATTTGTATGCTATTTTTTGCTTTGTATGCTTTGCTTTTCTCAAAAATTCTTTGAATAAGTAATAAAAATTAGAAATTATTAAATTAAGAAGCTTTATATTTTTTCAGGATCGTAGGAAAAATTTAATTTTGAATTATTTTTCGTTAAACATGTTCTTTATAGCTTTAATTATTTAATTAAAAAATTACGCAATAGAACATAATATTTAAATAATTTCTATGAGTTATATAATATAATTTGTATTATAATGTTATTTTTTGTTAATTTTGACTTGCTAGGGAAATTTATTTAAATAACTTGGTAGAAGAAAGAAAAAAATATTTATAAGATAAAATTAAAAACTTGATCACAAATAAACAACATAAGCATAAAATACTAAAAAAAAATACTAATTTTTTTTGCAATGAATAAACCCTATTCTTTCTATTATTACGTACTTACAGATACGGCGTATTTTTTACGCCGACAAATTTTAAACACGTGAAAAATCACTGTGCAACATACCAACTTTTCTGCTCGGATTTAGGGCTTAAACTGAATGTCCGAAATGTACTGAGACGGAGTTGGGAGAAATCATAAATTGCATACAATCCAAGCGTAAAATCTGTGGTAGAGGGTTAATATTGGTTTTATATTTAAAACAAATTTAGTTGACGTTTTTCAACCGAGGCATCCTGCGTGTGCTCGGGGAGGGGGGCTGCAGCAAGGTAAAAATTATATTTCTTACTTCTGCTTCAATTTGAGTAATGCAATTACTTTGGCATATGAAATTTACCGAAAATTATTTGAAAAATCCTTTAAAAAATGGTCCTTGATATCTTACCTTTCCTACAATGTACAAAAATAATGCAAGGAAGACCTCAATAATGGGGTTGTTTGTGCACATGAACATTTTGTTGTAAAGCCTGGTTCTCGCCAAACCTGTGTATATCGCGTTACTGGTAACACTTGTGCCTTGGAGCCTTTTCGCAAACTCGGCAGAAGTCATAATCGCAGCTACGTTGGAGTTTCCATATGCTACGCATATGTCAATTAGGCTGGTTTGTTTCCAATTCACTGTTGGGTTCATGTTTTCCAATTTTAAATTACTGCTGAATGCCATAATGGCGGATGTAAATATTATCCTGCTGTGTTGGGTTTTTTTCAAAATATCTAGAAGAAAAAATTAAATTTTCTATGTGTAGGGGAACGAACCTGTTGTACCTAGATCCTATTTTTACATTTTGTCATGCAAAAAATAGGCAAATGGAACGAACTTTTTAAAATATAGCCTATTATTTTTTCCTGTGTTTTAGGCTTCATAGTTATATTTTTAAATTTTCCTAAATAACTTTTTATATTTTTCAACACACTTGAAAAAAACATGCTTTTAGGATCAAAGTACAACAGTGGCTTTGTACATAGGACCGGCAGGGGTTGTACCTCGGACCCAGATATTTTAGTTATAACATATGTAACTTGATTATTTAACATTAGCTCTACTGCGCTTCTTAGTTTTTCTTTGCCCTCTTTTTACCATGCTTACTCCGTGGCATCCAAAGACAACTAAAAAAATATTTTAGTTGTACCTCGAACCTGTCCAAAGTTGTACGTCAGACCCGTTCAAGGTACATTTTACACATTAGGCCCAAGGTACAACTATAGGTAGCGATATCAAAAACAATCCATATATTTTTTTAGGTTAGAGTTAAATTTTCCATAGCACATAATATTTGTACTTTAATTACATGTATTTCAACAAAAAATTAAATATACTGGATATGAATCATGTAAAGACAACTACCATAAAAAAAGTCACAGCCAAAATACTTGCTTTTCCATGTAAAATATTAATTAGCGGCATAACGTAAACAGTGTTTATTAAACACGCTTGCCGACAATGTTTTCGATGACTAATGAACTACCACTGTCGATTTGGAGAAATTATACCCGGAAATTTAAATTTAAGTGTAGGTACTACGTACAAATACGCCCAAGGTACAACTGTTTCCCCTACATAATATGTATGACTAAGTATACAGTGCGGTCCAAAAGTCACCCCCCCCCCCCCCTTTTTAACTTTTGAACGAGTTGAGATATTGACTTCAAATTTAGAACTCTTAAATAAGACAACTTAAACTATCTTTTAGCATATATTTGATATTTTCAGCTCTTAAAATGTGGGCAGGGGGGCATGGGGGGACATTTTTTTAAATGGAAAGGGGGGTCGTGTGATACATTATTTTAAATCTCATGAAATTCTCTATTTAAACTAACATTTTTAAATTTTTTAAAAATGTTTTTTAAGGTTTTGATTTTTCAGTTTTTTGTGCTAAAACATTCTATTTTTTCATTTTTTTTTATAATTTTTTATTTATGTCAACTAAAATTAGTTTAAAAGTATAATTAAATTTTTTTTATGATGAAATTAGGCATTTTTAAAAAATTATTTGTTTTGTTTTAGAGGAATTTTGACATTAATACCCATTTTCAACCCCATTTTAAACCCATTTTTTTTTTTTAATTTAAAAATATGGAGTTAAATGGAGAATTTTATAAGCTTTAAAATGATGTGTTACAGGAACCCCCTTTCCATTTAAAAAAAATGTGCCCCATGCCCCCCTGCCCACATTTTAAGAGCTGAAAGTATTAAATATATGCTAAAATATAGTTTAAGTTGTCTTATTTAAAAGTTCCAAATTTGAAGTCGATATCTCAACTGGTTCAAACGTTAAGAGGGGGGGTTGATTTTTGGACCGCTCTGTATTATAAAATAATATTATCGGGCGTTTAGGATTGCTTTTTTATATTTTTGACACTTTTATTCTTTTTCCAAAAAAAATCAAAATTATTAGATGTCCTCTCGCTTATTCGAGACAGATGTTTGTAAAAGTATTTAAGGTCGATGCAGGCATAATTATCACTAACTACACTAGACTGAATTAAGAAATTAAAAAATTAAGATAATTAAGAAACATAACCTTAAATTTTATAATAAATTTTCCGTGGTATGCAACAATAAGGTAAATGCCAAATAGATAATAAGCATGTGTAAATACGACTGAATAAGTAAAAAAAATAATATCTATTGCGCAGGAAAATTATTAATATATTTTCAGTTGTTGGGACTAAAAATCGTGCTTTTAAACCAACTTATCTCCAAAAGTACCTTTTATTTTCTTATGTAACTACTGTGTTTTTCCTTAACACAGAAAATGTACGAATTGTTAAAATACAGAGGTGTCCCCATCTTTATTTTTATTTTTACACTTGGATAACGATTGTTTATAAAATTTTGCACTAAAGTTTGTGTATTTCAGAGTTTCTTTTTATATGGTGTATTTTAAGATTATATCATTATTTTATGCTATATTTTATACTTTATCTTAATTGTTGGATACCACGGAAAATTTATTATAGAATTTGAGGTTATGTTTCTTAATTTTATTAATTTATTAATTTCCTAATTCAGTTTAGTGTAGTTAGTGATAATTATGCCTGAATCGACCTTTACATAAAATAACTTAGCACTTTTTTCTGTTTGTTACCTAATAAAAGATGTGTCAGCAAAAACGGGCCATATTGATTAATTTGAAACACTTCATTTAAACCATCTTCGGTGGTAACATCATCGGAGTGTCCTGCTCCTGCGTTATTTATTAAAATATCCAATCGAGTTTCTGCTTCTTTGAATTCTTTCGCAAATTTCCGGATAGAATTGAATGAAGCCAAGTCTAAATGTAGATAATGTACATCAGAATTGTTTGTTTCTAATATAATTCGTTTTACGGTCTCTTCGGAGTTTTCTTTGTCAGCTATGATTACCTTGCATCCTCGCATTGCTAGATCCAGACAAATATGGTATCCAATACCTTAAATGGAAAGAAAAAATAACAAGGTAAAAAATTTTCACTGCAAATAGTGCACTGGTAAATAGTAATTATATACCAAGGTAGAGAAGACATTTTTTATAGCCGAGTGTATTAAATCCCGAGCTGTGTATCAGCAAGGGATTTAAGAGTGCGAGGCTATAATAGTCTTCTCTACTGTAGTTTATATATTATTTTTTTCACTACTAGCACTATTTAACTATTTTTATTCAAGTAATAAAATAAATTATTAATAGAAATTATATTTTATGAAAAAAATACTTTGAACTGACGTTTAAAAATTTAGTTTTTTTTTATTTTTTATTTTTTTTTTCATAATATTTAGATAATTATTAATTGTATTAATTGGTAATAATTATAATTAATTATATTTAATAAATAGAAAGTTATTTAAAGCTATTTTCTTGGGTTTAATTACTAAAAATTGCACAAAGCACTGAAGCATCTAAAGTGACATAAATCAATTGTTTATAAAATTTACTCCTAGTAGGAGAGAAAAAATTATTATGGCTATAGGTGAAGAAAATTGATTTCACAGTCTGAAAACATGATAAATAATAGTATGTTCTAAAACTAGTAGTGAAAAATAGTATATTATTTACCAAGTGAGAGAAGTTTAACATTTTTGACCTGCGTCAAATTGCGGGATGAGCGCGCTAGCGCGAAGCCCGCAAGACGCGGTCTAAAATGTTAAATCTTCACTCACGTGGAAAATATAGTATTTTTTTCACTACCAGTACAATTAGTTAGCTATTTATTTATTTTACTAAAATTTAATGAAAAAGATTATAAATTTAAAATATCACGCTGGCCGTTCGCGGTCATTAAAAAACAAATGAATAACTTGACATTTCTGGCAGAAATTTTCTGGTGATCTGCTAAAATTATTAAGTTAGAAAGTGTTTCCGTGTTAAGTGTAATAAAATATATAAAAATGGAAAGTGAAATGCAAAGTGATGATTCTGGTACTCCCCCAGAAATAGGGGCAGGCGAAAACTGTGAGGGAGAATCTGTTGCCTCAAAAATCAATATATGGGGGTTGTACCTCTAGTAATCTATGATCCTTACGGTAATATATGGGTTGTATAATCTATGGTTGAATATGATGGACCAATGATTTTCACTTTTTGAAGTGTTTTTTTGTAAAACATTTTTTATAGGTGCTAATTTAGTTAATATTTTTATAAAAAAAACTAATTTTTTTTTCCTTAAATCATTATTTTTTCCTGATCGTCGAGAAAAATCAAAATAAGCATTAAAAAAATTATGTATGTCGGTCTGTCTGTCTGTCGTTCTGTCTGTATACACGATACGTTAACAACGCATAGAGTTAGCGACTTGAAATTTCGTATGCAGATGTATTTTTATATTATCTTGGACAAGTTCGTATTTGAGCAAAATCGGTTGTGGGAAAGGGGGGTTAAATTTTTGTTTTCGACGTATTTTTTTATCATTTACAATAGAAAAAAAATTATGAACCACATAAAACGTTAAATAAAACTACATAAAAAATATTATTATCATTTTTTTCTAGCGCCCCCCCCCTCTCCCTCAAAATGTAAAAAATTGTTTCTAAATATAACTTTTTTACTATTCACAATGGAAGAAAAATTTAAAAACCACATAAAAGGTAAAATAAAATTACACAAAACATGTTATTATTATTTCATTTCAAGCCCCCCCCCTCTCCCCCAAAATGTAAAATATGTTTCTGGACATAACTTTTTTATTATTAAAAATAGAAGAAACATTTAAAAATCACCCGAAAGGTAAAATAAAATTATATAAAAAATTTTGCTATCATTTTTAGACCCTAAAAGGTAGATAACTTTTTTAGTATTCCCAATATACTATATATAGTATTATATAATTCTATAATTATAGAAGTAAGGGTGGATTTTTTAAAAATAAAGTGTGAAATCTAATGAAATAAAAAATACTTTATGGGAATGTACAACAAGAAGTAAGTAGCAACAGTTCTATTTTAATGCAACTATAAACAGACAGTTCTTAACTGTTTAGTCACGCAATTTTAATTAGGTATTAATTTATTGATTTAATTTCATTTAACCCTTTGTTGACGGACGGTACTCTGAAGTACCGGTTTTTTGTTAAATCATATAAATTCCCTATTACCTTGAAAGCTTCTTATAGCCGACTGGTACTCTCAATCCCTCTTTGAATAGATGATATAACCTATTCACAGCAAGAGGGCAACACTTTACAACACAATATCATGATTTTTATAGACTCGTGCAGTGACAGTTGGCGTTTTTATAGTGAGTTAGTTTGTTTGTTTTTTTGTATATATTTTTTATTTACTTGTGTGAAGTTTTTGGTAAGTAAGGCATTATTATTCACCTGTGGGGACGTTCATAAACCTACAAAATTACTTGTTTTTTTTTAAGGGGATGGACCGACTGCTTTAATTTGCCTACTTTCTTCTCACTCAAATTTTTTGGAAAGCTTTTCCAAAAAAATCTCAAAAAAATAATGTATGCAAATTCTCATACTCTAATTACTTGGAGCAAAAACAATTGTGAAATAATCGTATTTTTGATTAGTCAGGCAACAAAGGGTTAAGGAACTTAGTAGGTGTAATTTGTGAATAAAAAACTAACCTTAATTTTAGTTAGTTTAGGTGGTGTTAATGATTGGATAAACTAACCTTAATTGTATTTATTTTATTTTCAATTTGTTTTCCCATTAGTGAAAAATAATTAATGTTCAAGTATTATTCTCCGTAATTTTAAATTAAACTAGAAGGCTTATAATTTAATAAAATTACTTAGGCTTAAAATTTAATAATGCACGTTAAAATTAAATGTTTCGAAAATAATATATTTTACATACACAGCATGGGCTTTTAGCACTTTTATTACTTGTACAGCTTATCGCAAAATAATTATTTCTGGTTTCTTTAAAAGTAATTAGGATTTAAATATCCCAGAATAAGGTTTTAAAATTACCATATTATTTTAAAAATATGGTATAAAATTGGGAAAATTTTGCAGTTTTAAAGTCTAAAGTTGGGCTGAAAAAGGTTTAGTTTAAATTTTTAAAGAAAGGCATGTCGATATCTCTGTGTATTTTCTGAACCTGGAACGGTCTGTTTTTTTGTTAAATTTTAATAAAATAATGTTTGTTCCAAGTTGCGGCTTAATAAAGAAATACTAGCTTGAGAGTTTAATTGCGGAAAAGTTTATTTTTTATGGATAGAGGACTTTGCCTATCTCGTAGGGGTATAGTTTGGAAAAACGATCGTTGGCTACTTGGAGAGTGCTTTTGAGGTATTAGTTCCACGTAAAGTTTTGGAATAGGGTAATGCCTAGGTATTTAGCATGGTTTTCAAAATTAATGTTTTGGGCTTCCTAATATTCTTATATACACCTATATTAAGGGTAATATTTTATAGTGGGATTATAATATATAATAAAATAAATAAATTAATAAAATAACGACATGTATCTGTATACAGATACAAATAAGTTATAGAGATATCGTTTTTAAGTTCGGCGGTAGTGACTTCATATTCAATAAAAAGCCATCTATTGACTTTTTGGAATAATATTTCTGGTCGTGACATATTTATCTTGCAGGAATAAATATACACTTAAAAAATTTCGTTGAATTTTTAATACTGAATGTTATTTGTTAATACATATCTTTTATTTATATCGCCACCATTGGTATGTAATATTTTACTTGTGATATTAAATACTGCAATGTGTTATTTGTATACAAAATGTTGTCATACTAACATTGAGAACGTGCTGGTACATTTGGATCCCCACACAACATGTGTTTATTAATACTGTAACATTTGGTAAATTATATCACAGTTACAGTTTGGTATACTTTAAGTTGTAGTTGTTATGTTATTGATCTAGTTTAAAGTATGTTACAGTATTTAGTAAAATAACAATCGGTAAATAATACCATAATTTTGATTAGTAATAATACAGAGAAAAGTAAAAAAAGGATCGATTATTTTGTCAGTATGTAATTGTGTGTGGTTGAAATCTTGATATTATTACTATTCAAAATTTTGATATTTTTTACCGATTGTTAATTTTTCTAAATACTGTAACATACTTTAAACTAGATCAGTAATACAACTTAACAACAACTCAAAGTATACCATACTATAAGTGTGATGTGCTTTACCAAATGTTACAGTAATTTTTGCTATAACATGCTAGTATTAATAAACGCAAGTTACGTGGGGATCCAAATGTACCAGCACGGTCTCTATGTTAGTATGACAACATTTTGTATACAATACACACATTGCAGTATTTAATATTACAAGTAAAGTATTTAATACCAATGGTGGCGATATAAATAAAAAATATGTATTAAAAAATAACATTAGTATTAAAAATCCAACGAAATTTTCTCGGTGTACTATAGAGGTATGTAATAAATAATAATGAACTACCTACCTTCATTACCACCCGTTACTATGGCAGTTTTTCCCACCAGGCACGTTGGATTTTTCGCTACACCACAAGTAAGCCTAGATAAAACAAAACAAATAAATAAAATTATAGCGCAATACCATACAAAACTTAGTAACAACCCCAACATATTTTATATTTTAAATATAACAATTACTGTTATTTAATTTAAATGACTATAAGATGAATACTGACAGAAAATTCTTGGGTTTTCTGTTATTTATTGAGATTATTCAGCTCTTCGTAACTAAAGGCTGGTTTATCTACAATTATAAAAGTTGATTAAATTAAATTAAATTTTATTCAAAAATTAACGAAGCTAACAATATAGTTAATAATATAATAAATTAATAATTAATTAATTAACAATATAGTTAATTTTATGTCTACACAGCCCATGTTGTTTATAATTGAAGTGTATAAGTTCTTAAGGGTCTACGTGCCAAAAAATTACATCTATATAACCTTTATAGTATTATTGCCAACGAACTAATAACTCTTCTCTCTAGAATAGGCATTTCATTCGTTAAAACTGACCTAAAACGTCGGAAACATAAACATTCGTCTGTATAACTCAAAATATCTTATTCTGGCACATAATTTCTCCAAGCATCTATATCTATTTTAAAAATTTATTTAATATGGTTAAATTAGATTAAATGCCCTACTACACGATGGTTAAAGCTAATCTAAGAGAACTATATACTTAAAAAATGATAAAGAGGTATGGTTTAAAAACCGCTTTTTATTTAAAAAGTTGTTAATATATTATTTACTTTACAACTTTTAGGCCTAGTTGTACAAACCTGGTTTAATTTTGAGCAAGGCTCCTTTACTATGGGAACATTTGTTGCAACAATCTTTTTCATGAGAGACAGGGTAGGTTCTGATTTGAGAAAAGTTTTTACAACCGGGCCTTTGTTGTACATCATATAATGCAGGCGGCCCTGCTTGTTTTTATAAAAGAAAAAAATGTCTGATGAAGTTTGGAGTTTCACAAATTTGAAGTACTTGTCAAACTCGGATTTATTATTTTTAATATGAGTCTTTTTAATGAAAAACACCGAATTTTTGTAGCATTACGAACTTGAAATATAGTGGGGGTAACGATATATCACATTGATAGAAATATCTAAAATTAGTACAGTCAAACGTTGTTGTAACAAGTTTGAGGTATATAATACCATTTTACGATTATTCTAAAACATTATAACGTTATATTAAATACACTATTCATATTATTTAATAATACAACAACGTTGTTGTAGTTTTTTGAGGAAGGATGATTAATAAAGATGGCGACAATCAGCTGATTCTAATAAATGCTTTACCAAAATATTGAAAATAGTAATTTTGGGCTAAAATTTTTATGTGCATAAGTATACCGAACGATAAGCATGTACATTTACATGTAATTACATGTGAGATGTAGTTTCTATGTGCTAAATATTTAAAATACATTAAACCAAATTTGTAAATACAGTAGAGAGTCTTCCAGGGTCTCTACTAGCCAGCCGGACGGACGGGTTAGCTGAATTTCCTGCGTTTTAAAGCGAGGATCGTGATATAGGAAGCAGCGGCAAGTCGACCCTGCGGATTTTCAAGTCACGCCTATCCCGCTCTTTGCGAGGCAAACAAAAATCTGATCGCTTAACAGTTTGTTGTCGTAAATCAAACAACTGCACAAGTTTGTAAATACCCAACACGTTTAATTTTTTATTGTTGTATTCTATGCAATATATAGTGGTTGGCGCATATACAACTATTTATTGTTATATACTATCACCTAATTACATTATTAATTACGCTAGTTTTCTTTCTATCAGTGCATAATTATTGCGTTATTCAAAGTTAAAATCCAGGTTAACTTTTTCTGGAATTGCCCAGCTAATTTTAATTTTATAAAAAATGCTTTTGAAGGTAAAGACGAAAATGTACACAAAAAAATTAAATCTATTTTTTTTTATTTTAGCCTTCGGCGTATAAGTCATTCTGGTCTCTTGAGAGTATATTTGTAAAGTATACTATGAAATGCTATGCATCTATTATACCTGCTTAATTATTTACTCTGATTTAAATTATGATTTTTGAATAATTTAAAATGTTTAATTTTTACAAAGAAAAAGTTAATTTTAATTTAATAGATGCATACTAAATATTTGTCTACAATAATATTTTCTACATTAGGGTTATCCATGAAATGGAATCCAAGAGGTCCTATCCCTCTTTGTTCGTAAATTCTTTGCGATGAGAAAATAACCTTAATTTTTTTGGAAATTATTTATGTCACACGTTTTTGAAATATTTTTTAGATAAGAAATTAATTTTAAAGTAATACATATACATATAAAGTTGTTTTATTGTTGATTTTTTGAATTTTTTTTTAATTTAATTTTTTGCCAATAAATTTTGATTGAAATACTATGATATGGGTATAAATCTTTTAAGAAAAAAATATGTGATTTAATGGTTCTACGGTACCAGCACCTTCCCATTGAAAAAAATTGAGTTATATTGAAAAAAATTATTTGCCTAGTTTTAAAGTGTTCCAAATTGGTTAATAATTAAATAAAAGGTTGTTTCATATTTTTCTTAAGAAAATTAAAAAGCCAAGAATAATTTTGCATATTTCAAAGCTAACTAGATTTAAAAATAAAATTTAATTAAAAAATGACGTGTTCTGTCAAAAATTGACAAATTATACATTGTTGTACTCGGAATTAAATTTTGAATCAAAATATGTAAAAATATACAGGGTGTTCCATTTCCATTTCCGGCGAAACCGGAAGTGACAGAATATTTTTTACAATATCAAAAAATGCAGTTTATTCAATTATTAATTATTAATAAGTTAATAAACAAAAAAGTTATAGGGGTGTACCACTATTTTGTGGCACCCGGTATATATTATAATTAATAAATTATGTTAAACAATTAATTAATTGGTCTAGAATTAAATAGTGTTTTTGATTAACACTTTATTCAGAATAACTATTTAATATTTATTTATTTAATACATTTTATTGGTAAACGTCATGTTACATTTACATTTATTAAAATCAGCATTAAAATAAGATTAGATTAAAATTGGAATTTAAAGTTAAAAATTCAAAATATAGGTAGACTAACATCTCTATAGAATACACTACCCAGTAAAAGCGCTTTCCCATTTTTCACCTCCGCGCGTGAAATGAATTGTTTATCAGATTCACTTTCAGTAACCTTAAAAACTCCAATATACCAATTTTAACGAAAACTACCCCTGGCCCCTCAGGGGCTGGATTTAGAAAAGATGTATTTAAGATTCAGTTTTAGCACCCTCAAAAACATCAATATATAACTTTTCAAGAAAACTACCCCCGCCCCTCAGGGGGCGGAGTTAGAATTTTTTTATTGTCAGATTCACTTTCAGAAAACTCAAAAAATCCAATATTCGAATTTTAACGAAAACTACCCCCGTCCCTCAGGGGATGGAGTTAGAATTTTTTTATTATCAGATTCACTTTCAGCAACCTCAAAAACCCCAATATACCAATTTTCACAAAAACAACCCCCCGCCCCTCAGGGGATGGAGTTCGATTTTCTTATTATTGAATTCACTTTCAGCAACCTCAAAAACCCATAAATCAATTTTCACTAAAACCACCCCCACCCATTAGAATTAGAAAAATTAAAAATTAGAAAATTTTTATTGTCAGATGCAGATTCGTAGACCCCAAAAACCCCTATATACCAATTTTTACGAAAAAAATAAAAGTATTTAAAAATATTTACCCCCTCACACCCTCGGGGTGGAGAAAATTTTTATTATCAGATTCAATTTCAGAAACCTTATAAACCCCTATATAACTATTTTCTATTTTTTTAAGTATTTTTCTTCATTGCCGAGCGAGAACCTTTGGTAAGATACCTGTATGTCAAATTTCATGTTTCTAGCTTAAAGTGTTCTTAAGTTATCGTGTTGACAATATTTCCCGGACAGACCGACCGATCGACCGACCGTCAATTTTTTTTGCTCGAAATTGATTTATATCGACATAAAACGTCATAAACCGCAAAAATAAGCAAAAAATATTTTTGCATGAATACAAGGCTATCCCGAAATTTTTAAAATGTTTAAAATGGGAAAGCAAAAAATTAAGACTATAGTCTCAATTTTTTTCTATTCGCCATAATATTCCTACTCTACAACAACCCTTCTTCGTAACATCCGTTCTCCCCAATAGCCCTTCTCCGCACTACAGAGTGTTTTCAATATTACACCGACAAACCCTATTTACTAGATTAGCTACTTGACTTAAAAATATATATTTTTCATGGTAAATGAAAAACATGTATTTAGTTAATTACTTATTTATTAGTACTACACGTTAAGAGTACCCACAAGGACAAAAAGAGTATTACAATAACAGATTTGCGATTAACTATTCTAGATCGTCGCAGCCTGATATTTGTAAGGGACGGGTGTGACCGCTTTGGCGGATTTATTCCAGCATCAGCATCGCAATCATTGATATGCACAGGACTTGATTATTGTTATTTTTTATTTTATGTAATGTCGTGAAAGTGTTCGTTTAATTGTAAAGTTTTAAGTGAGTTGTGGTTATTAATATGTGACGATAAATTTAAATTTAATGTATTTCGTTGTACACGTGGATATTTTTTATGAATTTCAAAGAGATAATTTTTTTATAAGTTGGCGTCTGCGCAAACATCACTACAGAGGAGACGGTTTTGCGTAGACCGAAAATTGTACTAGATCGAGCTGGCCAACTACCCAAAGGGAAAAGCCATACTGGAATTGGATTGGATTGGAACTATTCTAGATGGATATTTTTATAAAAAATATATATACAGGGTGATCAGTAACTGGCATGCCAAAGTTTAAGAGGTGATTCTGCATCCAAAAATATCAAGAAAAGTTCCTATAAAGGTTGGTCCGCAAATGAGCACTAAGTGAGCTACTGCCCTTTAAAATTGTAATAAAAATAAGGTTTTTATTTAAAAACTCTGGTACCCTTTAAGCTAGAGCGACGAGCTTTTGCATGTATACTAGTATTAATAAGGGCAATAAGTTTATGTTAATTTATTTTTTTTGAATTTATTCAGAGGCGTCACTAGACGGAAAAATGTATTAGGCTCAACACATTTTTGCCCCAAACTTTTTTATGTGTACTTTTTTGGATGTTTTGTAAAAGATATGTATTCCTTGTGTAAAAATACATAAAAGATGTCATCTAGTGTAACACTGTAGGAGCAACTGTTTTCAAAAAAAAAATGCAATTAAGGAAGTAACATTTTGTGCTACCAAAAACGTTACTTTTTAAAAGGCTATTACTCCTTTAATATTGAATTTAGGTGTTTTGGTGAAGAATACTTTTTTTCTCAGTTTTAAATGAAGAATTACCCTGCAGCATTAAAATTCTATTGATGCTTTTTTTTGTTCCCCATTCAATATGTCATCTTCGAAGGACCGTAGCCCCCTTAGGGCTAATATTCGGACCAACCTTTATAGAAACTTTTTCTCATATTTTTTAATTTTGGCATGGCAGTAACTGATCACCCTGTATATATCTAGAAGAAGAAAGTTCTTTTTTCTGCGAACCACTTACTATTAATTGGACAATTAAGTGCATATGTTATAGAGTAGGATTATTAATAAGTATGATGATTGGGAGTAGGGTTATTGGGAGTTTGGACTTTTTGGGCTATAGATTACCAGCCAAGTTACGCTGTAGAGTAGGGATATAACGAGTAAAGATGTTAGGGAGTAGGGAAATTGACAGTGATGTAAATCTGCCAAAAATATAACTGTTCAAGGATTATAAAAGATGAGCCTGGTCATTAAATGTATTTAATAACGTCATTATTAAGTTCAGGTTTTTCGATGACAATAGTCAAATTTACGTGGCGTCGTTAAATAAAATTTATTAACGAGTCTCATACCAGAATATATTGTATCACGAGTTATTTATTCTCAAATTTAAAAAAAAAAATCTATAGAAACGAAATCGAAAACGTATTATCGAATGATTTACTATTTTTATATCTTTCGGCATTACATAACTCAGTTTCATATCCCGTTGATTTCGTATAAAATCATATCGCTAGCCAAAGCACAAAAGATATCAAATTGGCATATAAAAATATAGTATGCTCGAAGTTTATAAAGTTTACAAAGTATATGATGTTTATAAGGTTTAAGTATAAAGTTTATAACGTTTATAAAGTTTATATATTTTATAAAGTTTTTAAAGTTTATAAAGTATATAAAGTTTATAGAGTTTATAAAGTTTATAAAATTTATAAAGTTTATAAAGTTCATAAAGTTTATAAAGTTTATAAAGTGAATAAAGTTTATAAAGTTTATAAAGTTTATAAGGTTTCTAAAGTTTATGAAGTATAGAAAGCTTATAAAGTTTATAAAATTTATAAGATTTATAAAGTTTATAAAGCTCTTAAAGTTCATAAAGTTTATAAAGTTTATAAGGTTAATAAAGTTTATAAAGTTTATAAAGTTTATAAAGTTTATAAAGTTTACAAAGTTTATAGAAGTTTTTAAAGTTTACAATGTTTATAAAGTTTATAAAGTTTATGAAGTTTATATAAAAATCTATTTGTCGTTAAAATCAAATGGACAGGAAACAGTGTACCATTTCATCTTTTTTGGGAATCATCAGCACTGTGTATCCTGTATGTTATTAATATTTAAATAAAACGTTAGATAGATATAAAAGGATGGTGCCATCTATTGATGTGGTCACTGTTATCTGTTCAGTTGTTCCTAAAAGGCAAATCACCAAAATTTAGGGTGTACAGTAACGTGCATTAAAAATTCCACGGACCTAAACCATTTTATGAACCTTTAGCCGGTTAAGCAAAGTTTAATAAATTAAAAATTGACACTATAAAAAATCTTATCGGATTACAGGTCTGCCAACATCTAATGTAGTACTTCTGTGTAAGCATTAGATGGCGTCACCAATTTGTACGCTTTCGATACAGATATACTTATTTTTAATATTAAGTATTTTTAAATTTTCAACAGTCGGTGCGAAATCCACCATACCAATATATGCTCACTGATGATCGCAAAAAAAGCTTGAAATAGCAGCTATATGACATTTTGGTAGGGATTTTCTCATTGATTGTGAAAATTCTGCAGTAGAGCATTCAATTTCTTTATAGATTTAAATAGTTTGCCGTCTATAATTTATATAGTATAAGGCACTAAACTTTGTTTTTATTTATAATTTGATTTGCTGTGTCGGTACTAGGTGCTGGCTTCGAAACAAATTTTTTGTCCGCCTGTGTATCTAGATATAGATAATTCTTATCGGATTACAGGTCTGCCAACATCAAATGTAGTAATTTTGTGCAAGCATTAGATGGCGCCACCAATTTGTACGCTCTCGACACAGATATACTTATTTTTAATAAGTATTTTTAAATTTTCAACAGTCGCAACTAGTCGGTGCGAAAGCCACCATACCAAGATTTAGATTTAAATAGTTTGCCTAGACGGCAAGGCACTAAACTTTGTTTTTAATTTAAAAAATAGCTGTTTTGTGTTTTACTATTGATGTAACTGCCCCAACAAGATGTTTTTTTTCAGTGTTGTAAAATATAAGGATTCCAACGTTAACCAATACTTAATCTGTCCAATAAATTTAACCGTGCATTAAAAAACTAACCCTTGAAAACAAAAACAAAATAAAAAAAAACTATTGTTTGAATAAAATGAAACCGTGTGTTGGAATAATCCTTAAATCCGTTACCCGTAAATATTATCGTATGCTAAAGTCCAAAGTTAAATCTGACTTTAAATGTATTGGAAAATACTGTACACGTGGGAAAATATTTATTAATCGAATTGTTGGAAAATCTGTTGAATTTTGTTGAAAACCGATAAATATTTATAGCTACTTTCTTTCAAAAGAATGCATTGCATTGGTTTGAAATTCAAACTTTGAATTAAATACAACACGGTAAAAAACGAATGAAAAATAATGTAAAAATACCTTAATCTACAGTCAATTTACTATGCGACTTTGAATTCATCAATGTGTGGTAAAATATTGTAAAACCTAGCAGTTTTTTGTATAATAATAATCTAAAATTTTGTAAAGCCTGTAAATTAATTCTAATCTTTGTAATATAATTTAAAATTGCGCAAAATTACAACATTCATGTAAAATTATTTAAAAATTAAATTAAATTTACCTAGATTTACATTGATTTAACACGTTGTTAAAAACTGCATATAACTATAATGGACTAAATATTTTAAACATGCGCCATTGTTAGAGACAGCAAATTTTTACAATGACTACCAAACTTACATGAAAAGAAACAACGATAAAAAAGCTACCTTTTGTTGTAGATACTGTAGATACTGTAAAGTCCAAACGAAATGTTATGGGGAATTTAAATTCATTAAAGCACCGCATTTTTGGTTGCATATCTTGATTTTATATTCAAATTATGTGAAGTCACGACCGTGGCGTAGATTCGTTTGCTCCTTGTACAGGAAGTGTCATTTTTGTTCTCATGCTTTATGTTCTAGATGCTGAAACTATTTCATCCTTTGGATGTTAAACTACACTTAAATGTAGTGTTAAAAATATGTGTGTCTAGCTGTCTGATGTATACTATCATATATCATACCAGTTCAAGTCCTTAAACATTGTGCCGAAAACTTGCTAGAGCCATTAACCCATATTTTTAAGTTCTCTTTAGTTTCTTCCACACTTCCTAATGCCTGGCTTACCGCTTCTTCCACTCCAATTTTCAAAAAAGGATGACAAAACTGACCCTAAAAATTACAGGCAGATTAGCATTATGTCCCTTTGTTTAAAAGTTTTGGAAAGAATTATAGTGTCTCAACTTATGCAGTTCATCTTAGATAATAATATCCTTCCAAAATCACAGCATGGGTTTGTTCCAGGTAGGTCCACTACAACAAACTTACTTTCAAGCCTAAATATCTGGACTAAACTCATTGACCAAGGATTTCCAGTACATGTTCTTTACCTCGATTTTCAAAAAGCCTTCGATAAAGTACCAAAAAAACGCTTACTAAAAAAATTAGAACACTTTGGAATCCGCGGTCAGTTGCTTAAATGGATTAAAAGCTATCTAAGTGGCAGAACATTCTCTGTTCGAGTCGGTTCTGAGCACTCATCCCTGTATGATGTTCTATCGGGCGGGATCAGTGCTCGGTCCCATATTGTTTCTTATTTACTGCTCCGAAATTGATCAGGTAATAACTGTACCTCATAATTTCTACGCTGACGATACTAAGTTCTTTGGAAATCCCCTCGTGCAGCACAATGACATTCAATCCAGTCTTAATGCAGTTGCTAATTGGTGTGATACATGGATGATACCCCTTAACATATCTAAATGCTCAGTGCTTCACATAGGACATAATAATCCACGTCTTATATATACCATTAACAGTACTCCTCTTACCCCTGTTAGTGAACAAAACGATTTAGGTGTCACAATCACTTCAAACTTATCATGGTCTAACCACATTACAAAAATCACCAAAAAAGCTAATCAATCCTCCTATGTACTGTCTAAAGCCTTCCAAAATCCTACACCACAATTATTTTCCCTTTTATTTAAATCCTACATTCGCCCACTTCTAGAACACGCCTCACTTGCATGGTCTCCACACTTAATTAAGGATATTAAGGCCCTGGAAAATGTCCAAAGGCGCACTACACGAAATGTACAGCTCCTTAGAAATTTAGAGTACCATGAACGTCTTAACTATCTTAATCTCCCTTTTCTGCAAGATAGAAGATCTAGAGGTGATATGATCTTTACCTACAGGATTTTTGCTGGTCATTTTAATGAAGAAATGAGTGGCCTGTTGGATGATAATAGAGACCTTCGTTTACGAGGCCATCCCCATATGCTGAAAAGGGAACATTTCAAGACTTCCATCAGGCAAAACTTCTTTTCAAACCGAATCTTCAACAAGTGGAATTCGCTGCCAAGTGATGTAGTAACTGCCCCTAGTGTAAACTCTTTCAAGAACCACTTTGACAAATATTTTTCGAACTCTATGCTATAAACTATCATTTTATATTTGTATCTGAGCTATAATAGGTCTTACCTCAGCTCTTAATGTATAATAATAATAATAATAATAATAATAATAATAATAATAATAATAATAATAATAATAATAATAATAATAATAATAATAATAATAATAATAATAATAAATAATATAGCACAAGCAACAGCTTATTGGAGGTTCTCTGTACTGTATCAAACCTAAGATTAAAAAAATATGAATAAATAAAATATGTTTGTAACTTTGATTGTTTTATATCTACTAATTGTAATTTTGCATAGTTTTTAGTGTTGAATTGTGCATTATGTGCGTGCATAAACACCTCGAATATCTCCTTTTGCTCGCAAGATATTCTAGGTAAAACTTACTTCAATTCAATTCAATTCAATTCAATTTATTTCAAAATATACATCAAATACAATAAATAATAGTACAATAGACCCGCCTAAACCATGGTTTGTGTGCGGTATCTCCTTAGTTATTTTACATTAATATTAAATATATAACAGTTTAAGACAATTGAATAGATAATAGATGGTGGTACAAGAAGAAAGATTAAAGGTACATATTGAAACAAAAAATAGGTAAGTAGATATCTACCTATATAGGTAAGTAAAATTATGTATTTTTGAATATGGTGTTTTGTATGTTATGAAAGTTACTAGTTATATATAATTTTAAATCTTTTTTTAAAATAGTTTTATTTTTAATCTTTTTAATATTTAAAGGTAAAATGTTGTAAATTTTAGGTGCAAAGTATGAAATGGAGTTCTGGGTATGGGATCTTGTAAAGAAAGGTATTAACATAGGAACATGAGTTTGAGTTCTTGTGGAATACAAGTGATGCTGTCTTGGTAAGTTTTCCGGTTTTGACAAAACCCATAAAGAAACTTGGTAAGTATATAATTGTTTAAAATGTAAAATATCTTAATCTTTATAGAGTTTTTCTGTAGGATAAAGGTTTTCTAAATAATATTTTTAACAAAGTATTCTGTGTTACAATAGATTGTTTTCAAATAGCCCACCCCACAATAAGATGCCATACCTAATTATTGACTCAGCCAAGGCACTGTAGACCATATTTAATAGTTTTATATTCAAGATATCTCGGATTTGATAATAATATAATAATACTTATAAAATCATTTCTCTCGATTTCGATCACGAAATCCACTACTCACAAATGTTTTTTTTTTTAATGGGAGTCGTTGGTTTACGTTAACAATGGTCTGGTTTGGTAGTTTGCCGGTTTGGTGTTTTTTTTTTTAATGGGAGGCGTTGGTTTACGTTAACAATGGTTTGGTTTGGTAGTTTGCTGGTTTGTTGTTTTTTTTTAATGGGAGGCCTTGTTTTACGTTAATAATGTTTTTTTTGGTAGTTTGGACTTTCCAATCCACTACTCACAAATGTTTTTTTTTAATGGGAGTCGTTGGTTTACGTTAACAATGGTCTGGTTTGGTAGTTTGCCGGTTTGGTGTTTTTTTTTTTAATGGGAGGCGTTGGTTTACGTTAACAATGGTTTGGTTTGGTAGTTTGCTGGTTTGGTGTTTTTTTTTAATGGGAGGCCTTGTTTTACGTTAATAATGTTTTTTTTGGTAGTTTGCTGGTTTGGTGTTTTTTTTTTTTAATGGGAGGCATTTTTCAGATTTTAGTTTTGCGTATCAAGCCAATCTTTTTAAATTTTTAAAAAGCGCGCGCTAAAAACAATTGCTTTAAATTCTGACACAAACGAAAGAGCTTCTGTCAAAAGTTGATTTGTGGTTTTCAAGATAAATTACTGTTAAAATTTAATATTTAATATAAAAAGTAACAAAATAAGCTTATTAATTGTTTGCATTAGCTAAAAAAAATGGAAAAGTATAGATTTACACTTGTCAAATTCTTAGAGGAAGCTATTTTTTCCTAAATTAACTTGGCCTTTATATTTTTAAAAATTGATCAGAAGTCCGTGATTTTGATAATTTCACACGTAAAATTATCAGTGTAATTCGAATCTGATTAGTTAAAAGTAAAAAAATAAAGGGATTTGATTGGTCTATTATAAGTTTGTAAAATAGTCATACTAAATTTTTTCCGCAGCTGCGCTAAGGGGCAAGGTTTTGTGGATTTACCCTAAATGAATTAAGGGCGTAATCGCTGCCCAAAATACGTTCCAGAAAATCCATTCATGAGTTTAGAATTTATACCAAGCCGTAAAGACATGTTTTAGCTTAGTATTCTATAGTGTAATCTTCGCACTATATTTCGTAATTTTCAAAAAAAAAGTTGTCATGTTATGGGTAATACTAAAAGCACTAGTAGGTATACTTAAAAAAAAAGATCAAGATTTTATTATTTATGTCTCATTTTTTATAGACTTCTCGCTGACAAGCAAAAAAATATATTTGGACTTTTTGGTTTGGTTTTTTTTACGATAGGTGAGGCTTAATTTAAGTTAAAGAAGCTTTTGTAAAACGACATAAAAATTCTAAACTAAAAAAAATCTAAACTAGAAGAAAAAATTCAACAGATATTTTTTTTTCATCAACACAAATCAAATTTAAAATTTGAAATAATTTTTTTTTTATTGGTTTTGAACAATTTTGACACATTTTTGTTGAATGATTTAAGCATATTGTCAAGAGTTGGCTAGGTAGCCATACAGGATTTACCTAAATTTCATAAAACAATTTTATTTATTATTTATAAATTAGTACCTTGTATTGCATACAGATGTTTTGCACACCAAGCATTCTAGTGTTATTGAAATTAAATAAACTAGGTTTGTTTGTAAAACATCTTGGTATAAATACGATACTTAGATCAAATGATGGGAATTGGAATAGTATATTAAAGTACTAGTTTCATAACATACGTTTTTAGCGCACGAGTACAGTTTAGAAAACGAGCCGTTTGCGGCGAGTTTTCTAAAGTACTAGTGCTCTAAATACGTGTTATGAAACGAGTGCTTTATATAAATTTTTCTATTTTGCTCTAAAATTTAAAAAACTTACATTTAAATTGATGACTGATTTAGGGATTTTTGTTTTGGTTTGTCATTACAGTTTACACTATGTTTAAAATTCTAAGAACAAATGATATTTTGATATATTTTACAGTCATCTTTTCATTTTTCACTGCAATTAACCAGTCCACAAATTTAACATGGTAAAAAATAACCCAAACACAAAATTTTGTAAAAAATTAAACTTTAAATCGACATTGAAATTTGCACGCAAAACGTCAAGAGATAGGATTTTGTATGTTGCCAACCCAACAGAAAAAAAAGTAGAGACCTCTTATGGGCCTATAAGAACACGCAAAATGCGTGTGATTATGGGCTTATAAGAGTCGCAAAATAGAAAAAATTAGTTTATCAGATTGAATAGAGTAGAGTCGGTAGTCGGGTAGTCCCCAAAGTGGGCAGTGCCCATTGGGCAAAGTAACCAACAGTGACATCTCTTAAACCTAAAGTGGTAAAAACGTGTTTTATAAATAAGAGTTTAATTACCCCAAACCCGGATCCGAAAAATGAAGAGGAAGCATCATTATGAGTTTTATAGATACTATTGACTAATTAACAGCTTAACTGACTTAATTTCATGGCATCATATACCAAACACCTCCAACAAGGCAATCCGGAAACGGCTAAAGATTATTTGTTAACATCGCCTGCATCTGTCACATGCGCGCGGGTATTCGAGGGTTAATAATATATTAGGCACCGAGTACACGAACCTAGTTTTTAGTGTGTTTTATTTTACGAAACGCAGCCGAGTAAATAAAGCACTCGATGTGCACTGAAATGGTTTGCGTCGAGGTATGTATAATATTTTTCCTACGACCTAACACCTGAACATCAAAAAGACGCAAAAATTATCTTAAAATTAGTATGTGTTTGACGTTTACTAATGTTGTGACAGCAGACATGTAACGGGTGGGAAATAGCTAGTGCCTATTCCCATGCCTATTAGGCACTAACTACTTTCCATGCCTATTAGGCACTAACTACTAACTAGGTCGTAGGAAAACTGATTTTTTTTTAATTGCTCAGAATTTATTAAAATACAAGTTTATAAATAAATTTTATTAAAAATATATATATATATTTTTTTAATAAACGTAAATATTATTTTAAAATAAACAACCACTTTTCCTTTAAAAAGCGAAGTTTATGAAAAATGAAGGAAAATGCATTGGCGAAATTGTTAAGTCTACACCAGTGTTTTTAATAATAGAAAATTGAAATATTTCGAAATAGCACAATAAAATTATGCGAAAAATATACATTTACACTGAAAAAAATGGCATAGAATTAGATTATCACGATCCTTACAGCCAACCCTGTGACACTCCGAAGCTTTAACTAGCTTTTTTGTGTTACGTAATGACTGAAATCCACCAGATGGTAAAATAGTCTACGAGCGCGAGCACTCTAGATTTATGATTTTATAAAATTCTATGACACATAACCTCAAATTTTGTTTATGTTAGAAATAAACGTCAAAATATCTTATAAGTTGCTACTAAACTAAAATACTTTTATCGGTATTATGTAATTACTTTTAGTATTTTGGTTTTACTATAGTTTGGTAACATTAAACGTATTTATAGTTGATACAAGAAAATATAGTACTTAGTAATTCAAGATTAAATCACCAGAATTATGGCTTACAGTTTTTGATGTGCCACATATAAAAATTTAGAGACTTGATTGTTATTTCTAAAGTCATATATCTATAACTTACCTTAGAATAACCAAAAAAGATATTCTCATAAAAACACACACTAAAAATAAACGTCACTCTGAACATATGTTTATGTCACTGTTTACTCATGGCGCCATCTAGCACCCACCGACTAACTACCATTTAAAAATTAAAATTACGATCTAGAAGGCTACTGTGTTTTAATTGTTTTTTTGCTGCATTTGTTTATAATTTTAAACATGACCTGTATTGTTGCTTTATGTAAGAGCAAATTGGCTACACCTCGAAAAATTCTTATAAAATGATAAAAAAATGAACTTTTTCGACCTTTTCTCGTATTATTGTATTTATTGTTTTTTGTTGCATTTTTTACAATTTTTATTTGACACATAAAAGTAAGGTTAAAAAATACTTGTCAAAAATAACAATAGTAGTGCACATGTGCAAGTTTATCGCAGATGCGCAAGGCCCATTTATCACAGTATTCCACAACGGCTTTGGAGGTCTTTGCTTGTCTATGGCATAATCATATATGATAACGCCTTGGTTTTTATTGGTTAAAATCTGATATTATTTATGATAGTTGAAAAAAATAGTCGACAAAATGCATCTTATTGCACTTATTTGCTACATCGCATTTCACTTACCAACAAAACTGCAAATATACACTCGCAAATTCGTAGAATAGAAGAAAATAACAAATGTAATGCAGGTAGAGTTTGTTACGCAAAAAGTCAGCACGTTTTATATCCCATACAATGCGTGTCAAACCCCGCCCCACCCCTTAGCTTTTGAACGGCTTAAGATATCAACTTGAAATTTGAAACACGTAATAATAATATAATATAAATTATGTTTTAAGCCACGATGAAAATACCTTTTTATTTTTAGTTTAAATTAAGTTAAATTTAAGTTAAACTAAGTTACCGCGACTGGGAGTTTATTATATGCTTTAATGCCAGTATATCTCGAGATTTTTTCACATTTAGTAGGTCTGTGTAATGTACTACTAAGAGCGTAGTGTTGCCCCGTATCAATGGATCTTATATTACCAATACTATAGTTATTTTTGTATTAGCTTCGAATTAATATCGTTAAATAACTGATTTCTGCTTGAGCGTAAAGCCGATATCAACAGTCACGTGAAAGAAGAAATTATATTTTGCGCTAGTAATACAAAAAATATTTTTCATAAAATCCAAGAAAAATTTCAAATTTCTGTGTTAAAATATATACAGTTGTCATGACAGCAAGCGGAAAAAAATCTTTTTGCTTGTTGTTAGGGTTTGTTTACATTAACAACGAGCGAAAAATAGAAACAGCGAAAGGATAAAAGGAAAATTTATGTTTAATCTTATGTACAAAAACTAACAAATTGTATTAACTTAAGAGGTAAGACAAAAAAATCTCTGCGAGCGTTGAAAAAAACCTATCATGTATTTCGACTGTTCCATGTGGGCTAACTTCATCCACAACCAGTCGCAGTCTATTTATAAATTCGTTTTTAATGTAGTTGCATTTGACATCAAACTTGCAACTGTAGTTTTGATGAAACTTATATAAATGTTATTAAAATATTTTTATTTCGTTTAAGTTCACTTATTTTAATCTCCGATATTTACACCTTTGGGAACGTTCAAGTATTACGTAACGCTAATTTTGATTATTTTGGACCCCCCCTGTAACGCTATTTTTCTATACCATTTACATGGGCGCAACACTCCAAAATGACTGCTACCATAAATAACAAAATCATAAATACAGCCTGTTCCAGAACTCGCGTACCGAAATTTGAGGGTATATTAAAAACCCTCTGGAATATATGAAAAAAATTTAAAAAAAAATCCATCTTCGTTCAATTCGAAAATAAGAACGCTTTAAGTGGACCAATACTGTTGCTGATTATAAATTACCATTAAAGGTTGAATTTGTAGCTATGGAAGCAAATTTAATTATTGCAGGTACATATTCTGTAGGTTGACATGGTGATTAATGTGACATAAATATTAATTAATGTCATAAAAAAATATCAAAACTTTCATGATGTTTACTTCAGAAGAGTATTGCGAAATGCTAATTTTATATAGCGAGTGTGGCCGGAGTGCTTCAGCTACATCTGTAGAATATTCTATTCGTTTTCCCAATAGAGAACATCCTAGCAGAAATGTTATTTTAAGATTGGTGCAAAGGGCAAGAAATTCTGGAAATTTAACTCCAAACAAAAAAGAGATTGGAGGCGCTCCGCGAACTGCAAGAACTGTTGATAATGAAGAAGCTGTCATTCAGGCTTTTAAAGAAGAACCTGAAACAAGCCTTAGTATCGTGGCTAGAAATCTTGATATGTCTAAGACCTCTGTTCAACGAATTCTAAAAGATGAAAAAATGCATCCCTTTCATTACACTCGAGTACAATGCTTGACACCGGAGGACTATCCTTTACGAGTCGAATTTTGCACATGGCTGTTGCAGAAACATTAAGAAAATGAAAACTTTGTAAAAAGCATTCTTTTTACGGATGAGTCAAAGAGATGGTTTTTTTTTAATTCAAGGAATTCTCATGTTTGGGGACAGGAAAATCCCCATGCCTTCAGGCAAGGAAATCCCCAACGAAGGTTTTCCTTGAATATTTGGGCCGGAAATTGGGAGATGCTATAGTAAGTTATTTTGAGAAATAAACCACCATAAAATGCTTAAAATATTTGTTTTTAGGTTGGACCCCATGAGTTTCCTGGCAGATTGAATGGCGAAACCTACACTAACTTCTTAAGGGATGAAGTGGAAAATCTTATTGATGACATCCCACTTCAAAGGTTGGCAAATGTGGATAACATCTGGTTTCAACATGATGGCTGTACAGTGCATTTCTCAGAAACGGCAAGAAGCCAACTCGACATCAGTTTTCCAAACAGTTGGATAGGCCGTGGGGGTCCCAGAAGGTGGCCTCCTAGATCCCCTGATCTCACTCCAATGGACTTCTTTTTATGGGGCCATGTAAAAAATTTAGTGTATAGAAATATGCCAGACACTGTAGAAGAACTAGAAGACCGAATACATGAAGCGCTTGAGTCAGTAACTCCAAATATGATTATTAATGCCAGGAGAAGTCTGTTAAAAAGAGCTGCTTTATGTGTTCAAGTTGGTGGAGGTCATTTTGAACATATTCTTTAGCATGCTTCATACATTGAACGCGAGTTTGCTAAAAATAATGCGTTTCTTCATCTTTTAGAGTTCATTAAACACAGGACAGACATATCAAGATTTCTTGCCACGATACTAATGCTTGTTCCAGATTATTCTTCATTTCGCGAAGTGTCTCCAACCACTTTTCTGTTTGCGTTTAAACTTACAAAATTCCTTGCCCTCTGCACCAATCTTAAAATTACATTCTAGCTAGAGTGTTCTCTTTTCGGAACACCGATAAAAATTTTTCCTATGTTCATTACTTTGAAATAAATAAATAAAATTCAGTTATTGTATTTTTATTTTATTAATTTGTATTAAGAATTTATAGCCAGATCTGAGTTTCTAATAAAAAAACACTACATTCAGCGCGCTGAATGGAGTTGCAGCGGCAGTTTGTTGCTGCCGTCTAAGACGGGTATCATAAAACCACCGCCGGATGGAGTGACCCTATAAAAATAGAATATTTGATAGCCTCTGTCGGTTTTGTCAAAATATAATAACCTAAAAAGATTCTAAAGTTGAAAGTCTTAAACAATGCACGAGTCAACTATTAAAATGCAACCATAGTTACTAATAAGTAGGGAAAAACTAATTTTTAGGTAATTTAACATCAGCAACAGGATTGGTCAGATTAAATAGCTTCCTTTTTAATTAGTATTGAAGATGGATTTTTTTTTAAATTTTTTTCATATTTTCCAGAGGGTTTTTAATATACCCTCAAATTTCGGTACGCGAGTTCTGGAACAGGCTGTATATTGCATTTTCTATTTTACCACCAACAAATATCGATTTTAAGGGAGCTACTTTTTAAAACCCGGTATAAGGTACTCTTAAAACTGGATTTTGAACCTAGGTGTACTAACTATTTTATAGTTTTTAATGTTTAATTGTCCTGCATTATTGAAAATGTTATTACGGCAATTTTTAGTTTCCATTTTTGATTCTTAGAACGTGAAATTTTCTTTAACTGTAATTTGCTAAGAAATGGTTGGTTCTACGGTGTTACACTAAGAGTACCTTATTTATGTATTTTTAACAAAGGAATCATAGTCTGTTGATAAAATGTTACCAAATAAAAAATGCATAGGATGATAGCCTTTATCAATCTTAGGGTGTGTGCAAAAATTTTGTACTGTGGTTTACAAGATTCCAGATGGTATCAAAAAACAAATATTTTTTAGACAAACCCTTAGAAGGGCTTACTGCCTCACTAAGCTAAAAAGCCGCAACTCCAATTTTTGTGGATTTTTCATTAATCTTACTCTTAGTTGTGCATTACCATGGGCTATTTATTGAACCAATCAAATTTAAGTAAACAGCTTTATTTATTCAGTTAAGGGACTGTTACTAAGCTAAAAAGCAGTAACTCCGAATAAGTTATTTATTACTAAATATATTAAAATAAAATTAGAAGGGTGTAAAGCATTAATAAAACAGTTTCTTTCTGCATTATTATAGTTTTTGTATGACGCTAGATTTTCCAGGTATAACTAAAAAAAAAACTGGTGCCAACAAAATAATACTTACCTCTGTAAGTTTTGATTCATTACTTAAAATAATTTTTTTGGAAAACGAAAAAATATTGAAAAAAAAAATTCAAAACATTTTGAAAAAAAAAATTCAATTTAAAAAAAATGCATTTTTTCTTAATGTTTCTTTTTTCGAAAAAGAAAAGATAATAAAAAATAAATGTTTTTCAAAAAACTTGTTTTAACCCTATTTTACCCCCTTACCCCACACCGATTTTTACCAAAAACAATCTCAGCCTAAAACTTTGGATAATAAATCTATGATACAAATTTTAAGTCTTTAGCTCAAAGCGTTCTCTAGTTATCGTGGTTACAAATTTTCCGGACAAACAGACAGACCGACAGACAGATTTTTTTTAGGGAAATCGTCTTTTTTGGATATAAAACATCGAGAAATATGAAAAAAATCAATAAAAATGTTTCAATTTTTTCTTACTTACGCAAGATTTTTCTTGGGCCCAAGGGGAAAGTAAAATTGACCTTTAAAAGGAAATTAAAAAAAATATATATATATTATTTGGGTTGTTTTCTCTTTATCTTGTCACATGCTGCTTTTTAGTTTAGCGTTGCTAAAAATTTTGACTACGAGATACTAAGCTAAAAAGCAGTAAGTTCCATTTTCTTTTTAAATAAATAATTAATAATTGCGAAACTTGTGTTATAATAAAGGTACTTCAAACCTAAATTTCTACGCCCACTATCTCGATTCTACATATAACACAAGGGTGTGGCTAAGACGATTTTTGCCATTATCTCAGTTTTATTTAATATGGAGTTACTGCTTTTTAGGGTAGTAGGGCAGCGTAGCTCTCTTATGGCTCATTTACGGACTAAATTTTATAAGAACTTTTTTTCATGCTTTTAAATGTTAAATTACCTCTTAAATTTTTTTCCGTCAGTTCTGAACGAATTTAACTAAAACAAAACGAGTTAAGGGCCAAATAAGAGCTCATAAATAAGCCACTTTGAGGAGTCCTAAGACTTATTTGACGCCTAGCTCATTTTATTTAGGTTAAATTATTTTATATGATATAATGAATTAAATAAAAATAAATTCAGTCCGGTTTGATACATTTTAAAATGTTAAAATTTTTGTTTACCTTTTGGTATAAATTCCTAAATTTCAGTGTTTTAGGAGCCACTTTGGCAGATTTCAGGCACGGGTTAGAATCTTTTGATCGTTTTAAAATTTTGCACATAATTTTTTATGCTTAAAAGGAAAAAATAAAATTTCAAGCCCTTTATATTTTTCACTTGTACAAAAATTACAATTTTCAAAGATTTTTTACGATTTATGAGTAATTTACGAATTTTAGGGGCCCAATTAGGACCCTAAAAGATGTTTGATCACTCTTATATTTTCATAATTCATGGTTTTCTTCTTCCATCATTAAAAAAATCAGAGATAAAACAAATGCTTGGAAAAAATATAAAAAGAGTAATAATTCAGAATTCCTTAATCAGTTTAAGGAATTAAGAGCTTCTTTAAAAAGAGACATATCTAATGCGTATAATACGTACATTAAAAACATGGACAACGATATCACCTCTGATCCTAAAAAATTTTGGTCTTACATTAATCAAAAGAAATCTTCCTATGGTATTCCTTCTGAAATGAACTTCGATGGTAATGTCGTTAACTCTCTGCCCGATATTTTAAATTCATTTGCAACATTATTTCAAGAGTCTTATACCATACCTGATGACCCTAATTCGGACTTTATTCAACAAATCAGCAATCAAAACTTACTTACAATTAAAAGCTTTTCCAAAACCGAGGTGTGTGAGGCTACAAAAAAATTAAAGCCTAAGCTTACCATGGGCCCTGATGGTATTCCTTCTTTTTTAGTTAAAGATTGTGCTTGTATATTTTCCAAACCTTTAGCTCTCCTTTTTAATCTATCACTTAAAACGTGCGTTTTTCCTGCTTGTTGGAAAATATCAAAGGTTTGTCCAGTTTTTAAAAAAGGAAACAGATCCGATATTCGTAATTACCGACCTATAGCTATAATAAACAACTTCTCTAAGGTGTATGAAATTCTACTACATAAAAATATATATTCCCATGTTAAACATCTCATACATCCGAGCCAGCATGGATTTATGGAAGGTAGGTCCACTTCTAGCAATCTTGCCTGTTTCACTCAGTTTCTATCTGGGTGTATAGACAATTTTCTTCAAGCTGATTGTATATACACTGACTTCTCTAAGGCTTTCGAAAGACTAGACCACAGAATTCTTATCATGATGCTCGACATATTCGGTTTTTCAATTCCTCTCTTATGTCTAATGATTACTTATTTATATAACAGAATGCAATATGTTGAGTGCAATGGTATAAAATCCTTCATATACATTGCAACGTCGGGTGTTCCGCAAGGATCCATTATGGGTCCACTGTTATTTATCATTTTTATTAATGATCTAATAATGATCCTGATTAATGTATATGGTCTTCTTTTCGCAGACGATATGAAGTTATATAAGATAATCCAAAGTTTAAATGATTGTATTCAACTACAAGATATCTTAGATACTGTAGTTAAATGGTGCAATGGACACAAGTTACCCTTAAATGCTGATAAATGTCACATATTCAGTTTTACTACAAAATTAAATGTCATCACTTTTGACTACACGATCGATGGGCACAGTTTGGACAGACCTGATACCATCAAGGATCTTGGTGTCACTTTTGACAAAAAATTATCTTTTCATCCACACATAAACAACATTGTATCCAAAGCTTACAAATCACTTGGGTTTATTATTAGGAATACTAAATGTTTTAGCATTAAAACTGTTAATTTGCTCTATCTGTCCTATGTCAGATCACATTTGGAATATTGTTCGGTAGTTTGGTGCCCTAATTATGCTGTTCTTATTACTGCTTTAGAAAACGTTCAAAGACATTACCTCAAATATCTGTATCATAGGAAATATGGTGAGTATCCAGCTAGAGGGATACCTAATGTGAATTTGCTAAATGATTTCTCGTTTCAATCGTTATCTGTAAGACGTCAACAAGCATCAATTATATTTTTGTATAAATTGATCAATAATAAGATTGACTGTATAGAGCTATTAAACTTATTGCAAATAAACGTGCCCAGAATTTCTGCTAGAATCTCTCCATTTTTTTATGTTAGAACGTCCAGAACTAATGTTTATCTGTTTTCACCTGTGATTCTTATGTGCAATTACTATAATATTATTTGCTCTAGGGTCGATATTTTAAATACTTCTATTTGCAAAATAAAAAACTTTTTTGCTGCACCTGCTGGTAATGATCACTGATATTGTTATCAATCTACTTAACATAACAAACTCTGTAATTGGGGAAACCTGTGTGAGTTTTTGAATAAATAATTAAATAAATAATTTTCTAGTTACACCTAAATAAAAATTTTAAGAAAAAATATAAGGTTGGGGTTGGGGATATCCCGTAGCAACGTCCCTGGTTTCTCAATGCTCCGGTCACTTAATGCGTTATTAAACTGACCTAGTTTCAAGATGCAACAGTTTAGAACTGATGTACCGATATGATATCTTTGCAAATATAGAATCATTTTACATATATTATTAAATTTAGTAGTAAAGGAAACCCGTATCTACCATAAATTAAATTACTACATTTTCACAAGTTGTAAATTTACAATTTATTGGAATAATAAAAATGTCATACGTATTGGCACTATATGCACTAGGGAGTCCAGAGATTTTTTTAGGTAAAAAAATATTTAGGGTACTGAAAAAGAATACAGAATAACAATTATAATATATTCCTTTATAATTATTTATTAAATATTTTTCTTGTCCATTATTTTAAACTATTATTAGAATTCAAATTATCCCATTTGATTTTTTTTATGCATGCGTTTCAGAAATAGTATATTACATAACTAGTGTGGAAAGTGACATATTTCACGCGAGTGGGAAGGTTTACGAACGAGCCGTCAGGCGAACGAGGAAACCCCACGAGTGTAAGAAATACACTTTCCAACGAGTTATGTACACTATTTTTCCTACGATCCCAAAAAAATATAAAGTTTAAACTTTAAAAATTCTTAATTTAATATTTTCTAATTTTTATTACTTATTCTGCGAATTTTTGAGAAAAGCCAAACACAAAATAGCATACAAATTTATATATCTATGTCAACAGGAAATGTGTTTTTTTATTTACCTTTAGTTTTCTTGGTTTTATATTTAATACAACATGTTATGGAAGCTCAACACTATTTAATGGGTTACCTAACCGCCAGCATATTTTAAATCAGGAAAATTTTATTTCTGTGGATATGCTACCACACAAGACTGTAAAACTCTACAATGTTTTACATTTCATTATTGATTATTTATTGATGTTTTTTATAAAATGTAAGGTAACTAAATCACAAAAAGTCCAAAACTAAAACAAAATGGGCTAAGCGCAGAATAAGAGTACCCAAAAAGGCCTCTTATTTGGCGCTTAGCTCGTTTTATATTTGTCAAATTATTTTATATTTATTTATTTATTTTTTTATTTTTATTTATATTTAGGAATGTTCAAGTATTGCGTAACGCTCCAAGGGGTTCATTTTAGAGTGTTACGCCCATGTTAATGGTATAGGAAAATAACGGGGTCCAAAGTCATAAAAATTTGCGTTACGTAATACTTGAACGTTCCCTTTGCAGTTTGTTACTGTTGTTTAGCATGTAGTCTGCGGAAGAACGTTTACCACTATTTACGAACTGGCGCTCATTAGGATTTCGTTGTCAGAAGTTTTGAATTGTACGGACTCTTTGCTCACATGATTTATCATCACCTAAGTTTGCTATTTTTTTAAAACCTATTTCCATTTGGGGGGACGTGTGCGCTAGGCGCGAAATGCCTCATATCAAAAAGTGAAGTGAAGTAAAGTTAGTAACAAGACAGTTCCCAACCAAGGGATGGAAATTTTGTGTTCAAACTTTTTAGGTAGCAGAAGTTAATAATAATTGATTTTTCAACTTTTACGTATGTATGTAATTACCTTATTTCTAAATGGTTGTGAATAATAGTATATTATTTACCAAGTGATAGAAGTTTAACATTTTTGACCTGCGTCAAATTGCGGGATGAGCGCGCTAAAGCGAAGCCCGCAAGACGCGGTCTAAAATGTTAAATCTTCACTCACGTGGAAAATATAGTATTTTTTTACTACCAGTACAACTAATTAGCTATTTATTTATTTATTTATTTTACTAAAATTTAATGAAAAAGCTTATAAATTTAAAATATCACGCTGGCCGTTCGCGGCCATTAAAAAAACAAATGAATAACTGAACATTTCTGGCAGAAATTTTCTGCTGATCTGGTGAAATTATTAAGTTAGAAAGTATTTTCGTGTTAAGTGTAATAAAATATATAAAAATGTAAAGTGAAATGCAAAGTGATGATTCTGGTACTCCCCCAGAAATAAGGGGACAAGCCAAACCTGTGGGAGAATCTATTGCCTCAAAAATCGAAAGATTTGTATGCTAAAGCATATTCCTCTTTAATACAACTTTCTTTAGTTAACCTTTTCTCAAGTTCTTCCCTTTCCAATACAACTCTGCCTACTGATTTTAATGAACCGGAAAACCCCACAGTACCCCACATCTTTGACACAAATTCACATCATACAGAACACTCAGAAACTTTAACACATAATAATTTAACAGTAAAAAATACAGAAATAAATATACCACTAACATCACCTGCTTATATAAATATGTCTTGCCAAAATTGTACAATTAACTATAATTTTTATTAGTAGTTTACAAAATTACTAATTACTTTTGTTAAATTTTGTCAATAAATATGTCATTTTAAAAAATAAACAATTTTATTTTAAGGTTATATCAACAAAAGACCAGATTATTTGCGCTGCGAAAATTGCGCAAAGCTTGGAGCAAGGCATACGCAACCTATTAAACATTTTCGTTTTACGAGTTGAATATCTAATATATGGGGGTTGTACCTCTAGTAATCTATGATCCTTACGGTAATCTATGGGTTGTATAATCTATGGTTGAATATGGTGGACCAACGATTTTCACTTTTCGAAGTGTTTTTTGTAAAACATGTTTTATAGGTATAGGTATAAATAAATTTGGTGCCTAAAGACACTTGTAAATACCAATGTGATTTAATAATTAATTGACACGTCAGATGCCAAAACAGCTGAATAAAAATTCATTATTAGCCGTGGTGCAATTTCATTATTTTTAGAACCTCTGACGTCATAGGTAGAGAAATAATATTTCTACCAATGAAAATAACAGTAATAAAGATGTGGTTTTAGGCTGGTGGTGAAAAAAAGTTTTTGTATGCATGCGCCTTCGCCAAAATTGTAAATACCTACAACTTTCAGGGTCACCCGATCAGCTGTTACTTTTTCTATAGGTAATTCATTTCATTTGAAAAAACACAAATCGCCCAACCACCAAATTTAAATTTAGATAAACCAACAATCCTAACAATGTTGTGATTTTTAATTTACTGTTTATTTTCTTGTCTCATTATGTCCCATTTTAAAATAAAAAAAAATACTGTTGCAGCTCTCGATGTGCACTGAAATGGTTTGCGTCAAGGTGCGTATACTATTTTTCCTACGACCTAACACCTAAACATTCAAAAAACGCAAAAATTATCTTAAAACTAGTTTTTCAATTTGAGGTTATGTATTTGACGCTTAGTAATTTTCTGACAGCAGATATGTAAATTCAGCTGATTGTCACTTGCCAACCGTTGTCATAGGCAACGGGTGGGAAATAGGCGCTTACTACTAACTAGGTCGTGGGAAATAGTAGTTTTCGTAACGAGTAAGCAACTTTAGTCCTTAGTGCACGAGAATGAAGTTTTTTTGACGCGAAGCAAACGAGTTGCGAACAACATTTTTCGTTCGATCTACAGTCTAGACTCTTTAAAAATGTATATTTTAAAGAATTACCTGTGTTTAATTTTGACATTTAAAAATTTTATAAACGTCAAACGACTTTTGGAAAAATGAAAGCTATGTGTATTCGTTTGGATAAATAAGTGTGCATAGTTGTCATTTCATTCAAATATGCACTATGTACTCGTGCGATAGAAATATATCCTAACGAGGATATACAGTGAACATGCATTTTTCTTTATTTCGTGTACGCTAGGTCGTACGAAAAAACAATTTTCCTTATATTAATTTTTACAAACAAAAAAATGCATGACAAGTTAAAATTTGTAGTATAATTGCACTCATTTTAATACGGCAGTAGTGCGGAGGCGTTAAACGGAAGGACCAAAACGGCATCTCTCAGCGTCGTCAACGAAAGGATTCAGTGCCGATCGTGCAAAGCTGCCAAACAGACCCCTGCATCCTGTTATCCTGCGTAACACACGTAGAAGACGCGATTCAAGTGTTGCATATCACGAAAATTTTCAGTGCGGCTTTTAATAATATTTTTTTAAGGGTACCTAATAGGTACTACCTATCTGTATATACCTATAGGTTTACCTTCTTATAAGGACGCGATAAAAAATAATAATTAAAAAAAAATCACGTAATACATATTTTTTTAGTATCAAAAATTAAGTAAAGCGTTTTATATATTTTAATAAGGAACTGGTGAGTTGAAATTATATTTTTTTACATACCACACAGTGCGGTCCAAAACTTACCCCGTCCCCTTAACTTTTGAACGAGTTTAGACATCGAGTTCTAATTTATAACGTTTAAATAAGACAACTTAAACTATCTTTTGACATATATTTTTTATTTTTAGCTTTTAATTAAAATGTTGACTGGGAGCATAGGGGGGATTTTTTGGAAAGGGGGGTCATGTGATTTGTTATTGAAAGGAAATAAAATTTTCTATGCGTCAGTATATTTTTTCTTTTCTTTTTTAACGAAAATTCCCATTTTTGAACCCTATTTTAAGTCCTCAAACAAATGTCTAAAAAAATAATTTATTAGCTTTAAAATAATTTATTAGCTTTAAAATAATGTTTTACACGTCCCCTTTTTATATTTATCCCTATTTATCACCCCTTTAGGGGGCATTAAATTAAAAGTTAAAAATATTAAAAATATTAGAAAAGATAGCTAATAGCGAAAGTCCATATCTCCCCACGTTCAAAAGTTAAGAGGAGTGGTGATTTTTGGATCTCACTGTATATGTAGCTAATAAATATTATTTATTTTTTCATTGAACATGTAACAAACCAAACATATTTGGGGAGGCAACCCCCGAGAAACATGGATTTGTATATAAAATCCACGCAAAAAATAACTTCTACAATGGTTGCTAAAATGTTTAGCAATCATTGCTTGACAATTTAACAGTACTATAAAATTTAGCAACAGATAGAAAACTGTTTATAAATAATAAAATAAAAATTTAACAGTTGATTTACTCCTAAAACGTTTTATAATATAATATATTTATATAATAAATACTTTAACAGCTCTTAACCAGTTTTTATACCTTATAATTATTTATCGTATAGAATCTAATGAGTTAAGACGTCATATACTTGACACGTCGGCTAGGATGAGTTCGACTCTCACCCGAGCTTTTTTCATTTAATTAATAATTGAAATTTGGCAAAGGCGACATGTCGCGACTGGCAAAAAGGGTAAAAATTGTTTTTTAAACATATTTCATAGTTTTATACAAAAAAACCTTAGATTTTTATGACCTGACTTTAAAAAATAAATTTACTGAGATGTGAACAATGTGCATACCTGTAAAGTTGGCCTATATAAATTGATTGATAATTTTATTTTTTTAAGCATTGAATTAACTCTGCCAAAGCTACATTGTTAAAAAAAAAATACTTTTTTAGGCTTAATTGGGGGATGGTATGTCTTTTAAACAAACTAGGAGTAGAAATTTCTGTAAATAAAAAAAATAGACTTCTTGGCTTATTTTTGAAAGTACATAAAAAATTATGAAAAAATACAATCTGCAAGACAAAAGGCCAAAAGCCTATCAAGGCCCGAACACTTTTTATACGAATTTGGTATCAGTGTGTTTGTCATGTATCTCCTCAAATTGAGTGCTGTTCTCGAGCCGTCCTTTTAGGATACACGGGAGTTATTGCTATTTTTGCGAGGCGGTGGATTGCAGTGCGCTGGTAGTATTCGTCTGTCCGGGAAATATTGTGGATACGATAAATTAAGAACGCTTTAAACAAGAGACTTTAAATTTGGCATACAAATATGTTACCAAAAGTTCTCACTCGGGATTGTTTTTGGTAAATATTGGGGTGGGGCAAGGGGAAAAATGGGGAAAAATGGGGAAAATATAATATTTTTTCGCAAAGAATTGAAAACTGCTATATATGGGTTTTTGAGGTTGCTGAAATTGAATATGATAATAAAGAGTTTCTAACTCCACACCCGGAGGGTGGGGGTGATTCTTTTTAAATATTTACAATATTGTCGTGAAAGTTACAGGGGTTTTTGAGGTAGCGCTATAGGGGAACGTTCAAGTATTACGTAAAGTAAATTTTGATTATTTTGGACCCCCCCCTGTCACGCTATTTTCCTATGCCATTAACATGGGCGTAACACTCCAAAATGACCCCCACCCTCCCCCTAGGAGCGTTAAGTAATACTTTAATGTTCCTTAGCTATAGCTATAGCTAAAACTAAATCTGATAATAAAAAAATCTAATTCCACCCACGTAAAAATTGGTCCTTAGGGGTTTTTAAGGTCGGTAAAACTGAATTTTAGAATTGAAAAATTCTAACTTCACCTCCTAAGGGGCGGGGGTAGTTTTAAAAAATATATTAGGGTTTTTGAGGTCGCTAAAGCTGAAACTTAAAATATTTTTTTTCTAAATCCAACCACTGAGTGACAGGGGGTAGTTTGCGAGAAAATTAAGAATGGGGTTTCTGATGTTGCTGAAAGTGAATCTGAAAATAAAAAATCCATTTCACGCGCGGATGTGAAAAATGGGAAAACTTTTAAATTTTGGAATTTTACGGGAAACCATGATGTCAACTTAGCAAAAAATATTATTTTTGTTGCAAGTAGCAAGTTTGTTTTGTTTTGTTTTGTTTTTAACCTCGTACTATTCTACTTAATTAAGCATCCCCTAAGTCCAGGACTTGTGTGGGCTAGTAGTAGAGGGAACCACCGGCTTTAATTGACTTTCAAACTAATATATCTAGGGAGTACGCCTTCGCCAAATTTCAATTATTAATTAACTGAAAAAGGCAATCGGCGCCAGTGAGGTTTGAACTCACGATCATTAGATCAGTGTCAGGCTATATCGATGCCATTGACCGCTGAGCTAAATCTCCCAAAAAGTATCTTTTTATATATTTTAAGTAAAAACTAATCAAAATAATTTCATTGTAATAAATATAATTATTAAAAAAATATATTTTTTATGTTTGCCCTTATTTTTCTCCCTAATCCAATTAAGGAAAAAAAGTTTTCTATACACTGTTTTATAGCTTATACATTCCTCTACAAAATAAAAAAAAAATAAACTTTCTATCTGTAGTAATAAAGCTGGAAATTAATTCTACACCACTGCAGTGCACTGTGCGGTGGTTCCCTCTACTATAGGCTAATGCGTTTAAACGTAATACACGGAAAAAAAAATTATAGCTAGGAGCGCTATAACACACATACCAAGCAAATTATAATCGCTTATTATATAAATACAAGGCTTTCTCTTACAATTATGGCAGTCAGTGTAAAAATTTATATGAAATACTTTAAATGTTTAGTGAATAATAAAATATAACAAATAGTATGGCATTTATAGCTTAAATAGATTTAATTATTGTCCGTGCTAATAATTTTTATAATATAATAAAATTTCTGTAAATTTATAATAGTGCCTGTAATAAATATAATCGTGTCTGTAATATATATAATCGTTTCCAATTTATTTTTAACATTATTAGTTATTGTGTCCCTTATAATCTATAGCTTAAATCACTATAATTTGCCACTGTTACCAAATATCTTATAATGTATAGCGCAGAGCCCACTAATTTCTTTCCGTGTAGTGACTGATGCTTAAAGCGCCTTCCCGCTTGGCGCTTCCTTACCCGCAACGCCTATACTTGGTCCACCCTCTTACGTTTCGTTCCTCGCGCGTCCCATACTTTCAATACGAGTCACTATCAAGTATAAACGGATCATACTTTACTAGCCCACACAAGTCCTGCACTTAGGGGATACTTGAGTAAGTAGAATAGTACTAGGTTAAACAAACAATAAACAATATATGGTCCAAGCAAGATAGTAAAAATCGCACAGTAAATATTTTTACAACAGGTTTGAATAGTAGTGTATAGAATATAGTTATGTTTTTTAAAATAAGCTACGCCGTATATTCGCACATCCATATTCGAATCTGTTTTGAAAATATGCACTGTGCGATTTTTAATTTACTATCTTGCTTGTTAAAACAGACCATAGTAATATGATTAAAGCAAAAAACAATATTATTATAATAGTTTTTTTGTTTAGGAAGAAACCAAAAAATCGCATGTGTCACCCAACTGATATCAGTTGACACATGCGACTTTTTGGTTTCTTATCATGATATATTTTTTTTGTTATTGGCCCTCCTACCGATATCGATGGCGTTTTTTGGTCATTAACTTTTTGACATTGTGTTGGGAAATGTTTAATTTTGGGTAAACAGTTGGGACAATCGCAGTCTTGAGTAAACGGTTGGAAAAATCTTAATCTTTAATTTTTGTTTCTACTCCCCAAAAAAAAATCTAGCGGCATCATTGTTGCTAATGGTTTTATTAGTTTAATAGGTTGTGGAGCAGATAATATGCATAAACCCGCGGATAAGATGTAATATAAATTATTATACACCACTTAACACCACAAATAGCCCATTTTAACCCAACTAAGAAAATCCCTAATTTCTCCTAATCTGGAATATTATTCAAAATAAATTATTTAAGTTATTTCTACTAGATATCACATACCTAAATAATTTATTTTAGAAATTTTCTAGTTATATGTTACTAATTAATATAGTTTTTTTCTAATTGCTTTAAAGCTTGTCATCCTTGACTTCCTCATCAAGTCTGTAGAGCCAATTAATTTTTATTGCATTTTTTGTGTTAAGTTGTTAAAAAATAAATTCTAAAAACTCACCTAGTATAACACCGACACACAAAAAAAATATATATCGAGTGCGACAGACCAGACTAGTCAATTCTTACTTATTTTGGGTCGCTGAATCAGAATTTAAAAGTTAACGTTCACTTTTTTTCTAACCTCAAAAAACATACTTTTTGGTAAATTTTGTGCTGTAATGAAAAAACGCGAGTTAGTTTCGGAATTCTTACAGTGAATTCAGATGCAGAAGTTTTTATTACAAATAATTGACTATATGCTTAAAATTTAAAATGGCGGATCCAATATGACGGACCAAAAATGGCGAATTTTTATAAATTGATCCGATTCGCTTGAAACTTGGTACTCGGGGATTTTTGGGGTTGCTGATTACGAATCTGGTACAAGTTTTCCATAATTCAAAATGGCGGATCCAATATGGTGGTTTAGATTTGTTGGTTTGGAACTTGGTACTCGGGGGTTTTTGGAGATACTGATTACGAATCCGGTACCAGTTTTCCATAATTCAAAATGGTGGATCCAATATAGTGGATTAGATTTTTAAAAGTTGCTCGGTTTTGCTTAAAACTTGGTACTTGGAGGGTTTTGAGGTCGCTGATTATGAATCTGGTGTCACTTTTCCAAAATTCAAAATGGCGGATCCAATATGGCGGATTAGATGTTTAAAGTTTCTCGGAAAATTTAATCCGCCATATTGAATCCGCTATTTTGAATTTTGGAAAACTGGCAACAGATTCGTAATCAGCAACCCCAAAAACCCCCGAGTACCAAGTTTCAAGCAAATCCGAGCAACTTTAAAAAAGTATAATCCGCCATATTGGACCCTCCATTTTGAATTTTGGAAAACTGGCACCTGATTCGTAATCAGCGACCCCAAAAACCCCCGAGTACGAAGTTTCAAGCAAATCCGAGCAACTTTAAAAAATCTAATCCGCCATATTGGATCTGCCATTTTGAACGCTAACTTTTAAATTCTGATCTCAGATTCAGATTCAGCGACCCAAAATACGTAAGAATTGACTAGTCTGGTCTGCCGCACTCGAGATTTTTTTTTGTGTTCCGGTCTAATTAGAATAATAGAAATCATATTTTTAAGATAAAAAAGCCGTGAAGATATGTAATGCCACGCATTTCATTATTACTCTTCACATTGGTTGGTATATTGCATTTTTCCAAAAACTTTAGTTAAAATTATTTAAAACGCAAAATTAATAAAAAAAAAGTTAAAAAAAAATGATAGCCAGGGATGAGATTTGAACTCGAGACCTCCTGAAAATTTGTTACTCACCCGCCAGAATAAAAGTCTTTCGACGCCCTTGTCATAAAGGGTTAACTTATAATTAGACATCGGATTTTAGGGAGTCGTGACGTCAAAATGCATAGCCGGGTACAATAACTTAACCAATTCATATTAATTTTATAAAAATGTTGAATATGTTGCCAAACCACTACAATACGAAAGAAAGTTACATAAATATTATGAAAATCCCGTAACGTTTTAAGTAAAAGAAAATAAAAAAAATAACAATTCTGAAAATTAAGATTTAGTTGGGCTCTTTAATAATCCAAATTTAATTTTATAGTATTGTGGCATGGTGGCTGGGTATTACTTTTACCAAGTTAAAAAAAAAATCTGCCTGGCCAATCGCTTTTTATTCGCAATAAAAGGTCACGTGACGTTTATAACTTGTGATTAAAATTAATTTTGTATTTTTTTACTTACTTTAAATATTAAATTGTCTTTGCTTCTCATCTCCTTTATGGCTTTTTGTAGTCACATGTCTTAAAACATTAGTTTTTCTTTCCCAGGTTAAGTCTTTTTTACAAAATGTGCAGTGTAAAATATTGCCGTCGAACTTCAGTTCTGGATAATCTTCAATCCACTATTTAACCGTAGTAAGTAATGGTTTTACGAACATTTTATCAAGGGATTTTACTAATGAAATGAACGGTGACAAATGAATATTAGATTAGGTTCAATAGGTATATTAAAAGCGAAAAAGAAAAAAATAAAAGAAATTAATTCGCATTGCTAAGTCGAACGAAATGACTCAATTTACTTGCAATAAAACCCTTGTTTCCACATGCGCGTGATTCTAACCAATAAAATAACGCATATGGTATACGCTTGACCTTACTTATTTCGTCACACGCATACGGAAACAAGTTTAGAGCTTTTAGATATCTGCAGAGTACATGTTTATAACGAGTTTAAATAGATTTCACCTTCCAGTCACCTCTTCACAAATTGAATAAAACACAAAAATATTTCTTCGGTAGTTTGTTTTAGTTGTGTAATTTTGTATTTTATTTATATTTTATTTATAATATGAAAAACAAAAGATTTGAGTAAAAATAATAATTTCGAAGAAAGTTTTAAAAACGTTTTTCACAAGTTATAAACGTCACGTGAGCTGTTATTGCGAATAGAAAAGGATTGGCCAGGCAGATTTTTTTTTAACATGATAAAAGTAATACCCAGCCACCATGTAACAATACTATTAAATAAAATATGGATTATTTAAAAGTCCAACTAAATCATAATTTTCGGATCTATAATGTTTTTTTTAATTTTCTTTTACTTAAATAAAACGTTACGGGACTTTCATAATATTTATGTAATTTTCTTTGGTAGTGTAGTGGTTTGGCAACATATTAAACATTTTTATAAAATTAATATGAATTTGTTAACTTATTGTACCCGGCTATGCATTTTGACGTCACGAATCCCTAAAATCCGATCTCTACTTATAATGGTAACCTCATTTATAGCAATTATAACTGTTACAGCAGTAATTATTACTATAATTGAATAAAGTTTCCCTTAGAGAACTGAATTTAGCTCCCTCATAATCTTAAGGTTCTTTAGTAGGCATACATTCAAACTTCACCGATAAAACTTTAACTTATTTTATAGTAAAGTTTAGAGTGTTGAAATGTTTATGTACATTCCTAATATTAGTTTTCGTAACGAGTAAGCGACTTTAATCCTTAGTGCACGAGAATGAAGTGGGATAGAAAAATATCCTAACGAGAATATACAGAGTGGTCCAAAAGTCACCCCCCCCCCTCTTAACTTTTGAACCAGTTGAGATATCGACTTCAAATTTGGAACTTTTAAATAAGACAACTTAAACTATCTTTTAGCATATATTTAATACTTTCAGGTCTTAAAATGTGGGCAGGGGGCATGGGGGCACATTTTTTAAATAGAAAGGGGGGTCATGTAATACATCATTTTAAAGCTTATAAAATTTTCCATTTAACTCCATATTTTTAAATTAAAAAAAAAAATTTTTGGGTTTAAAATGGGGTGAAAATGGGTATTAAGTCAAAATTCCTCTAAAAAAAAAACAAATAATTTTTTAAAAATGCCTAATTTCATCATAAAAAAATGTTAATTATACTTTTAAACTAATTTTAGTTGACATAAATAAAAATTTATAAAAAAAAAACTTAAAAAATCGAATGTTTTAGCATAAAAAATTGAAAAATCAAAACATTTAAAACATTTTAAACAAATTTTAAAATGTTAGTTTAAATAGAGATTTTTACAAGCTTTAATTGATGTATCACACGATCCCCCTTTCAATTTAAAAAAAAGTCCCCCCATGCCCCCTGCCCACATTTTAAGAGCTGAAAATATCAAATATATGCTAAAAGATAGTTTAAGTTGTCTTATTTAAGAGTTCTAAATTTGAAGTCGATATCTCAACTCGTTCAAAAGTTAAAGGGGGGTGACTTTTGGACCGCACTGTATAGTAAACATGCATTTTTCTTTATTTCGTGTACACAAGGTCGTACGAAAAATAATGTTTTGATAATATCACCTCTTTAGCCTTTCGAAGCTTCTGAAGTACACTGTAAAAAATAATTCCTGCAAATTAATTACCGGCTATTGGTACCAGAATTTTAGAAGAAATTGTAAAATTTTGCCTAATTACTTACCGTAATTTTAATAGTATATTTAATATAAAAAAGTCCTTATTTTTCTTCCAAATCGAATTGGGAAAAATTAGTTTTCTACACACCGCTTTATAGCTTAAACATTCCTCTACAAAATAAAAAAAAACTGAACTTTCTATCTCTAGTAATAAAGCTGGAAATTAATTTTGAACGCGGCCGCTACATTCTATCCCGCTGTGTATCGGTTTGGATCGGTTTTAACAGTTCTTAAATTTTAGATTTTAAGCTTTCACGGCCATTAAGATATAAAGAACTTTCACTTTCGGGTTTAGACCGTGTTAATGGATTTTCACTTTCCGACGTTTCGTCTCTTACTACTAGAGACATCTTCAGGGATTAATCTGAAACTAAGTTTCGAATCAACTTGTGTCACTATTTATGACGAGTTGTGGTTATTCACCCGTGACGAGGTTTTTCCTATCAAAGACTTCCATATTGCAGGTAAGTGGTAACCAGTGTCCCGATTGATATTGTTAGGATGCTTGATGATTTCTATCGATTCCCGTATCTTCCTTGGCATTTTTCTGTTTTCTGTTAATATTTGTTTTGTTTCAGACAAATTGATTTTATGACCTGTTTCATGTACATGTTCGGCTACTGCCGATAAGGAAATTTGTTTCTTTCTTATATTGCGCTCATGCTCTTGAAGTCTTGTAGAAATTTTTCTCTTAGTTTCACCTATGTAAACCGTACCACAGGAGCAGGGTATTTTATATACGCCTTCTGAACTCAGGGGTATTTTGTATATAATAACGGAACTCATAGACAATGATACATACGAAAAACTCGAGACCGATCCTACTGGAAAATTTGAACGAAAAATCACACAATTACTTAAACAATCCTCCCTTACACCTCTTGAAATTTATAATCTAACCCCCCGAGACTCTCGCGTACCAAAATTATATGGTTTACCTAAAATTCACAAGGACGGTGCCCCTCTTAGACCAATTGTCAGCACAATAGGTTCCCCTACGTATAAACTTGCCAAACACCTTGCCCAAATCTTAAATCAGTTAGTTGGAAAAACGAGGTCTTATGTAAAAAATTCTACACATTTTGTACAAACCTTATCGACAGTGACCCTGGACCCCTCGGACATAATGGTTAGTTTCGACGTAGAATCTCTATTTACTAACGTTCCCGTTCCCGATACAATAAATATTATACGAGACCTACTTACAACTGGAAATCTTGACCCTAAGTTATGTAAATTATTTGAAGCTTGTCTGACATCTACATATTTTCTGATACAGGGAGAGTTCTATGAACAAGTGTCAGGCGCCGCAATGGGATCCCCATTATCACCCCCTGCGGCCAATGCTTTCATGGAATACTTCGAGAAAAAAGCTATTGAGTCATTTCCATTAAAACCTAAAATTTGGCGCAGATACGTAGACGATGTCTATGCTATTTGGCCCCATGGCATGGAAAGCCTTCAAGGTTTTCTAAATCACCTCAATTCCCAACATAAATCTATACGGTTTACGATGGAAATTGAGAACAACAGATCACTTCCCTTTTTGGACGTTTTGGTTTACAAAACGGAAAATGGCTCAATAGGACACTCGGTATACAGGAAGAAAACCCACACTGACAGATACCTAAACGCATTTTCACATCACCATCCCTCTCAAAAACGCTCGGTAGTTAATTCACTTGTTCATAGGGCTTTCATGATTTCAGACAAGAATTCCCTAGACACAGAACTCCTTAAACTAACCAAAGCCTTGACCATGAACGGTTATACCAAAAAAGACATTAATAAGACCATATACAAATACAGAAATCCCAGACCCAAACAACAGGACAATAGTGACAATGACAGACAGACACAAGTTATACTTCCCTATGTAAGCGGTATCACGGATAAAATAGGTAAACTTTTGAAGAAGTCAAATATTAAGCCTATATTTCGGTCCAACCAAAAATTAGGTCAATGTTTGACTTCAACAAAAGACAAAATACCCCTGAGTTCAGAAGGCGTATATAAAATACCCTGCTCCTGTGGTACGGTTTACATAGGTGAAACTAAGAGAAAAATTTCTACAAGACTTCAAGAGCATGAGCGCAATATAAGAAAGAAACAAATTTCCTTATCGGCAGTAGCCGAACATGTACATGAAACAAGTCATAAAATCAATTTGTCTGAAACAAAACAAATATTAACAGAAAACAGAAAAATGCCAAGGAAGATACGGGAATCGATAGAAATCATCAAGCATCCTAACAATATCAATCGGGACACTGGTTACCACTTACCTGCAATATGGAAGTCTTTGATAGGAAAAACCTCGTCACGGGTGAATAACCACAACTCGTCATAAATAGTGACACAAGTTGATTCGAAACTTAGTTTCAGATTAATCCCTGAAGATGTCTCTAGTAGTAAGAGATGAAACGTCGGAAAGTGAAAATCCATTAACACGGTCTAAACCCGAAAGTGAAAGTTCTTTATAGTTCTTAAATTATTCGCAAAAATACATTCAAAAACACTATTTTTTTGCCTTAGCAGCTGCGATTTTAATTACTATTTTGATTAAAAATTATTGTAAATTTGAACAAAACGATACCTACCAGGTTGAAATTTGATCAAAATTGGCAAAATACCTAACTGATGTAAAAATTTAGTTTCAGGTAAAATGTTTTGTTCGATTAACCTGTTTTCCACTATTATTACAATAAGGGAAAGTTCAAGTATTACGTAACGCAAGTTTTGATTGATTTTGAACCCCCACCCCCCCCCCCCCCCTAAAACGCTATTTTCCTATACAATTAACATGGGCGTAACACTCCAAAATGACCCCCACCCCTCTACACGGAAAAAAAAATTATAGCTAGGAGCGCTATAACACACATACCAAGCAAATTATAATCGCTTATTATATAAATACAAGGCTTTCTCTTACAATTATGGCAGTCAGTGTAATAATTTATATGAAATACTTTAATTGTTTAGTGAATAATAAAATATAACAAATAGTATGGTATTTATAGCTTAAATAGATTTAATTATTGTCCGTGCTAATAATTTTTATAATATAATAAAATTTCTGTAAATTTAATAGTGCCTGTAATAAATATAATCGTGTCTGTAATATATATAATCGTTTCCAATTTATTTTTAACATTATTAGTTATTGTGTCCCTTATAATCTATAGCTTAAATCACTATAATTTGCCACTGTTACCAAATATCTTATAATGTATAGCGCAGAGCCCACTAATTTCTTTCCGTGTAGGAGCGTTACGTAATACTTGAACGTTCCCTAACTACTATAAAGTGTAATTATAATTATTGTTTATTTAAGGTAATATTTTTGATTAAATTCTACCTTCTTTTAAAAATAGAGATACGATATAGTCCTAAAAGTATTAAATTGTGTATATGAACTAAGGCTGAAGGGCCAAAGGCCGATAGCCAATTGTATATTTTATTTTGTTTAAAAGTTATTAAAGATATAACCGCCTATAGGTTTAATGAAATGTATATAAAAAAATGTACAATAAAGAGCGTTATCTATCTATCTAGAGACACGATAAACAATATTGAAATTTTAAAATATTTTGAGGAGATACGACAATTTATTTTAGAAACTATAGCATATATTGATGAAAAGTTAATTGGACACTGAAGTACTTGATTGTAGATAAAAAAATATGTAAAAATCTCAAAATGTCCGAAAATAGAGATAAAACAAACCAATATTGGGTCGACGAAATATCATTGCCGAGGCTTCGATTGATTCTTTTTGAACGCGACCAAACAAAACGAGTCGAGGAAATGAATATCCTTATATCTTTGACGTGTCTTTAAAGTCATCGCACCATGTGTTAAAAAGATCAGTTTATACTCTGTAAAAAAATTACACATGATTCTAGGTATGTATAATTGAAGCAAATGTGATTAATTGCAGATACATGTAAAATTTACCAGATTTTACACGTAATTTTACAATTTTACTTGTAATGTAGATTTAAAACTGTAAAGTTACAAGTAAAATTGTAATATTACATGTAAAATGTAGTAAATCTTACTTATATCACATTTACATGCAGAATCATGGGTTTTAACTTAACCCCTTCGCTCCTGTAGGGACAAATATGTCCCAACAGATGTTTAAAAATACCTTTCGTTCCTGTATGGACATATATGTCCCAGCAGATGTTCAACAAATCCTATAGCCAAAAACAACATTTAAAATGCACATAACAGGGACATGTTAGTATTATATAGTCCAAACTTGATATCAAGTGATATCAATACTTAACTGTAAGTTACTTATGGGATATATTTGAGCAGCTTTAAAACACTATATACCAAGCAATAGATGGCGCACAAGTCTACATCAATCTAGTGACTATATTCTTTTTGCGAATAAAGTCTAAAAAAGTTTTCTTAATCAGCGTGCAGAGTTGTTAGTACTAAAGAGGGCCAGCAGCCCGAAACTGTCAGTCTACCAATATCACTCTGAACAATGATCAGAAAATAGATTGATGGGATAATAATTACATATTTATATTTTTTTTATTTCTGAAAGGAATTAATCCCTCTTCTGTGGATACGCGATTCATAGCCCTAGCTTTTAATCATTATGTGACGTAGTGCGACAATTTAATATTCCACATCAAGGCGTAAACGATCAAATTTAAAATGTTTTACATGGTGTAGAATGTTGGAATTCATTTGTTTTTTGATTTGACTGGTTTTCACTTTGTAATCGGATTTAATGAAAAAAAAAACTTTATAACGTAGCATTCTTCAAAAAATGATTTCGAAAATGAATGAGAATATTTCTTGCATATTGCGTCAATAAAAATAATAAAACAAGTCGTGAAGATATAGAACGCTCGCAGTTAAAAGCAGTTTTTTTCCTGGTAAAGTTTTAAGAGACTTAAAGTGCATTGGCATATCGACTGGTCTGTATGAAAAGCTCGTAAGTCAATTTTTTTCGATAATGATATTTAGATACAGCATTTATCTATACTGCCAAATCACCTAAAAAACATGCCTACAAAAACATTTAAAAGGCAACTTAAATGTTTTCTTATTCAAAAATCCTTTTACAGTTTGTCAGAATTTGAAACTTTTGCAAAATCCGATAAATAATGTATAATATATTTTGGATTCTTTTTTTGTTTTTTATATTTACGGATTTACTGTCCTAAAATATTTTAGGTATGTTTTTTCTTCTGTGTTTATATTTAGCGCTATACTGTGTTTTCTATTATTTATTAATTTTAGTTTATTTATTTATTTGTTTATTTTTATTTTATGTAAACTTCCACTGTAATACACGGAAAAAAAAATTATAGCTAGGAGCGCTATAACACACATACCAAGCAAATTATAATCGCTTATTATATAAATACAAGGCTTTCTCTTACAATTATGGCAGTCAGTGTAAAAATTTATATGAAATACTTTAATTGTTTAGTGAATAATAAAATATAACAAATAGTATGGCATTTATAGCTTAAATAGATTTAATTATTGTCCGTGCTAATAATTTTTATAATATAATAAAATTTCTGTAAATTTATAATAGTGCCTGTAATAAATATAATCGTGTCTGTAATATATATAATCGTTTCCAATTTATTTTTAACATTATTAGTTATTGTGTCCCTTATAATCTATAGCTTAAATCACTATAATTTGCCACTGTTACCAAATATCTTATAATGTATAGCGCAGAGCCCACTAATTTCTTTCCGTGTACCTATTGACAATGTCTATCTGTATTTTATATCAGCCAAAGACAATAAACGATATTCTATTCTATTCTATTCTATATTTAAATCCCATAAATACATTTTCTCTTAATAAAAAAATATGAGCAAACAGACAGACACGTTTTTTATGGAAAGTTTTTAGTATGGAAGGTTTGGTGATATGGGAGGATTGGTGTAGTGGTCTACCGCGTCTGTACATGACAAGTCTACTACAACTAGCGTGAGTTCGATTCTCACTGGCGCCGATTTCCCTTTTTCAGTTAATAATAATTGAAATGTGGCGAAGGCGTAAGTGAAGCGGACACTCTCTATAAAAACTGGTTCCAAAGTCAGTATAAGCCGGTACTACTAGCCTACACAAGTCCTGGACTTAGGGGATGCTTAATTAAGTTTTCCTACGATCCTCTATGAAAATGACATTTAGTACACTCTTTTGTTCTTTCGAAAACGCCTCATATCGCACTAGTTTGATATTTTTATATCACACTCGTGTGATATTATTTACCTCGTAGATTCTACGAATTTTATTCACCTTGTTTTATAAACCATTTTCCACCTTTCACCACAACCTTTTATATCTTTTAAGTGTTTTAATCCAAATATTTCTGTTTTTAATGTCAAAAATAGAAACTATAGTTATAACGTTACTATTTTGACCATTACTTTCTAGTCTAGACAGTCTAGATCTTAATAATTAATTATTTACTTAATATTTTATTTAGTTACCTTACATTACATAAAAAACATCAAAATACAAAGTATTATGAAATGTAAAACAGTACAATTTTACTGTCTTATATGGCAACATAACCACAGAAGTTAATAAGCATAAGCAAACTCAAGTTTGCATTTATTTAGGAATAGGCAACCCATTAAACAGCTATGTATTGTATTAAATATAAAAACAAGAATACTAAAGCTAAATGAAAATCATATTTCCTGTTTGACATACCTACATATATAAATTTGTATGCTATTTATAATTATTTTGTGCTTTGCTATTCTTAAAAACTAAAAAAAATTAGAAATTTTTATAATAAGAAACTTCATATTTTTTCGGGATCGTAGGAAAAATAGTGTACATAACTCGTAAGAAAGTGCATTTTGACACTCGTAAAATTACTCTAAAAGTCACCTTGACGATCTTATAAGGGTTCCGTTTCTCGCTTTTGTGGTACGAAACCCCAAAAATGCAATAGAACAAAGATTTATGTCGCGTCACATGCAACAGGTCTAAAATGAATTTAATTTAATTAATAGTCCTAGGTTTCCGTGAAACTGTATAAAACATTTTTGCCTGAATATAAAATAAAGCACTTTATGCTGATTTATTAGGTCTCCAATTTTCATGTTTCGAAGCTTTAATTTTATGCATCTAAATAAACTGGAATACTTAATCTACTTCCAGGTGATTTACCACAAGACATTTAGAATCTTGTAAGGGGCTGTCCATATATTAGGTAACGCGCCTAGGGGAGGGTCAGAGAAATTGTTACAGTTTGTGACAGGGGGGAGAGGGGGTTTCTAGATAAACGTTACGTAACGGAATTTAATAAATTTAATTTTTATTTGCTAAGCTTGGCAAATGTTTTTTTATTTCAACATAAATTACTATTTAGTGGCCCATAATTCCCTTTTTCACACAAAAATTGACGAAACTATGCTTATTTAAATAATATTGTAATTAGTAAAAACACTGTTGACATTGATATTAAAAACAAATCTTACGGCCCTGTTCTTGCGTGATCTTGCCGATGAATCAACGGCGATGATACATTTTCGTACCTGTGCATAAACAATATACGTGTTATATGTGACACTCAGTTTGAAAAAAGGTACCTAGTATTTTTTCCCTGTGTGATATTGATTTTGAGTATTTTTTTAAAGTTTGAGTGATTTTTTCGATTAAGTACTAGTGCTATATGTATTATTATAATAAATATGTATCATTTTTACACCGTCTTTTTATAAATTTACCGTATTGCATTATGCGGAATTCTGTATCAAGATATGAAAAAAAAAAATACAAATTTTTATATTGTTACGTTACGTTACACAGGGGGGAGGGGGTGTTGGTAAATGTGACAGTTTGTTACACAGGGGGGGAGGGGGTCAATTTTTTTGAAAAATTGCGTTAACTATGGACAGTCCCTAATGTATTTCGCTACTTTTGGCATAAAAAAAGACACTAAGAAATATTTTAGCAACAAAACAAATACATGGTAACTCACTTTTAGTCCAGTGAATAGAGGCCAAAAAAGGATAAGTACCCTACAAGAGGTCTGATAGTTGTAGACTTTTAATATGTTGTGTAGGTCGGTAAGATAGTGAAAAATCCAAGTTTTCGTCACCCCACCCCCTGTACTTCCTCCGCCATCTTGGAAAAATCACCGAAAATTCACACTTTTAGCAGTTTTTCACCTATAACTCCGTTCCAGTGCTCTTAAGGGCAAAACGAGTTCGATTTTGTAGACAAAATTTTCTTTAAATTTAATACCATACGTTTTTTTTTACTATCAAAAGCAACGGAGCTATGAACGCACTAAAAATGGCTGAAATCGACTAATTACCAAAATTTAAGGGATATTCTTTTTCAAATAGGACAGATGTTCGACTTCACCTCTCCAATTTTGCTCAAATTTTGCATACGTGTCTAAAATAGTTTCATTTAGGGGCTGTCCATATATTACGTAACGCAATGTTTCAAAAAAAATGACCACATCCTTCCATCCCCCCTGTGTAACAAACTGTCACATTTACCAACACCCCCCCCCCCCCCCCGTGTAACTCGCAACAATATAAAAATTTGTATTTTTTTTTTCTAACATATCTTGATACAGAATTCCGCATAATGCAAGACGGTAAAAATACGGTGTAAAAAATGATACATATTTATTATAATAATACATATAGCACTTAATGAACTTAAAGGATACTAAAATACAAAAACTAAATATTAGTTATTTTTCCATTGGCAAGTCATGTGTGTTTCCAAGTCTACAAAAGGCATTACAGATCGTTCTGTTTCTTAAGTGTTTGTTAGACATTGGCTAAGGTACACACATTGGTGTTCTGTGAGTACACATTCCGCGCGAAAATGTATCATCGCCGATGATTCATCGGCAAGATCACGCAAGAACAGGGCCGTAAGATTCTTTTAAATATCAATGTCAACAGTTTTTTTACTGATTATAATATTATTTAAATATGCATAGTTTCGTCAATTTTTGTGTGAAAAAGGGAATTATGGGCCACTAAATAGTAATTTATGTTGAAATAAAAATACATCTGCCAAGGTTAGTCACAAACTGTAACAATTTCTCTGACCCCCCCCCCCCCCTAGGCGCGTTACGTAATATATGGACAGCCCCTTAACAAATGTATATGCGTCGTACCTAATTAAAAAAAAAATCTCGAAAAAAAGAAATAAGTTATAAAGGGGCTTAAAAATCGAAAAAAAGGTAAAGTTATTGTTTTAGAAAAAAATATATTTTTTAAATCCATTTAAAAACAAAAAATGTAAAGGGGCGCCATTAAATAAACAGACTAGAAGTCTCCCAGTATAATACAAAATAAATGTAACTTAATTATTTACAAGGAAAAAACTACTTGCAGCTGCGAGCGGTATACTATGTAATGTGAAGTATTATATATCTTCACAGCTTGTTTATTTTATGTCTTGTTTCGGGCATAATTACGTTATTAACCATTATTAGACATTTTGATTAATTTGGTTCATATTTCGTGAGCCACAGTCTTTTGTTTTTACTGGCATAGCTCGTCCCGATTAGCGTTTCTGTTGGCTTGTTTTGTTTTATTGTGATCTCGTAGCTATTTCAGATAGTTTTACACTGAAAAAAATCTTTTTCATTCGAATCTATTAAAAAGTAACGTTTTTCGATTAGAAAACATTCTCATAAAGAAAGACTTTTCTTTAGTCTTTTTATTTTTCGGCCTAGGCCGCAAAATTTTTTTGCGGCCGCTAAATTTAAACAATTTAGCACTATTATTTAATTATTTGCGTTTATTTGGATTTATGTTCGAAATGCAACATTAATATCACGCCAGCTTCTTTTGTTACACATTTTCGATTATATTTTTAAATTTGTGTCCTATTTTATAATATTTTTAAACAATAAAACACCACAGGAGGCGAGGAGTATAGAAATTAGAGAACAAGAACTGGAAGTGGTAAAATAGATGTAGATTTATCGAGCAGAGCAAACAAAAGCAATAAACTATATTACGCTCTAAATAAAACAATATTTGAAAAAAAAATCAGTAAAAAGGCTAAAGTCCGAACGTACAACACAATAGCCCTACCAGTTATTACTTACGGCTGCGAACCTTGGACACTACACAAGCATCATGAAGGAAAAGTAAGGGCACTGGAAATAAAGTACTTGAAGAAAAATAGCGGGAAACACAAAATGGGACAGACTAACAAACGAACACATCAGACAAATGGTTGACCAGGAAGACATAATAAAGAAAGTTGAGAGAAGACATCTGAGTTGGTATGGACATATACTAAGAATGGAAGAGGGTGCATTGGTCAAAAAACTTCCGGAAGCTGGAAAATTCGGAAAAAGAAAGAGAGGAAGACTAATCAAAATCTGGATGGATAGAATAAAGGAATTGGGTTTAAAAGGAGGAAAGTCATTAGAAGAAATGAAGATAATGGCCAAGAACCGTAAACTTTGGAAAAACTGGATAAAATCCAGCTTGCCCGACAGGAGTATAAGGGATTTTCGATGAAGAAGTGTCCTATTTTTAACCTAAAAAAGTTTCAAAACCAATTTTGCTAACAGCTGTCACAACCTGTGGCGATTGGCACAGTAGAAAACTATTTAACCTTTTTGAACACTAAATTGAATTATTTTAAATTAATTACATTTTGCGTTACTTTATTATTGCAGAAGTTAAAAATATTAGTATTAGCCTAATTCTATAAAGAATATTTTTAACTTACGGTATGCTCATTCGTATAAGTCTTTTGATTTTGCCGGAGGTTCCCATGGTATACATCACTACCATCTATTTTTTGAACTATTAAGAGCAAAACTATTTCTGTATAAGCAGAACTATTTCTGCTCTGGAAAGCTGACGCGTCGTTTACCGGAAATTTCAAATTGACATTTAAAGCATATTTCAATTGTTTTTTATATAGAATGCGCTTGTCATATGTAACTAGATCACTATATCAAAGAGGAAAACACGCAATTTGTTTTTATTTTTTAATATTAAAAAGTGTTTTTTAATTGTTTACATTCGAAAAAAAAATTGCGTATGATAGACGGACAAAAAGTTGTTTTCGGCCTCACACGTTTGCCCGCCTCGCCTACGTCTCGGCTGACAAACCCGTACTCGGCCAAAAACTTCAACTTTTCGTCCTTGTATCATAATATACTATTGTGGCCGCCATAAAACTTTCTCGGCGTTGCAATGCATTGGAACCGGATCGTAACATTTTCTTCAAAACGATTTAAACTAAATATTACTGATTCTTTAGATTTTTATTTTTTTGATTTTTCTTAAAAAAAATCGAAAAATGTTTTAAATTTTTTTTTTTTAAAATAATTTTTGTTTTCACCAATTTAACCTATTGGTCGCATACTAAGACCAAACGATGTTTGTATACGCATATTAGCCTCGTTTTCTTGATTTTGGATGTTTGCACGATCAAAATACTTTCCTGCCATTGGTGGGGCAGGGAAAGCAAAGGGGTGGGGGGGAATTTTAATTATTACATTGTCCAGAATAATTTCATGGAAGAATACACAAAGAGAAATTATTACTAAAAGTAAGTACTAGGGTGCTTTTTTTTTCGACTATTTTTTTTTCGGTCCCATCACGAAATTTTGTTGGAGGTACCCTAAAAAAAAATCCCTCAAAATTTTAGCCCTTAATATTAATATTAAGTAGCAGACCAAGGCATGTAAAGATTTCCCATTGAAAATACACGTAAACTTTGATTTTTTTTCTTTAAATTTCTATAGCTTAGCGGCATTTTATGGCATCGCTTCGACCATAGACAGGTATTTCTCAAAATTGAATGCTCTACAAAAGTTCCCATTTCGACATAATCATAACTCGTACTGGTGAGGTAGTTTGGGCCACCAAACCCAATTTTTTCATAAAATTTACGTTTTTCTGTCCTTATCTCGTAATTGACAAGAGCTACAAAAAATATTCAAATAACAAACTTGTAGGAAATTTAATTTCCTACAAAAATGGTCCTTGGCACTAAATCGCTAACATCAATATTTCTTGAGATATTAAATTCTAATTTTTTTGTTATTTCAAATTATTATCGAGTATCACGTCAAATTATAAAAAATCGTTATTTCATTATACATCACTACGTTTTTAACTAATTACTTTTTTTTTAATGGGAGGGTAAAAAAATATAAAAAATCTAAAATATGTCAGTAGTCATTGAAAAAAAAAATGTTACATTCATAGATAGAGTGGACATATTTTAACTTAAGCAAATATTTTATAAATTACAAAAACTTCTAACCTATATCTATGCATGTAATATTTTTTTTTTCAATTATTACTGACATATTTTAGATTTTTTAAAAAGTCCAAACGATTTTTTATAATTTGACGTGATACTCGATAATAATTTGAAATAACAAAAACTTTAGAATTTAATATCTCAAGAAATATTGATGTTAGCGATTTAGTGCCAAGAACCATTTTTGTAGGAAATTAAATTTTCTACAAGTTTGTCATTTGAATATTTTTTGTAGCTCTTGTCAATTACGAGATTAGGACAGAAAAACGTAAATTTTATGAAAAAATTGGGTTTGGTGGCCCAAACTACCTCACCAGTACGAGTTATGATTATGCCGCAATGAGCACTTTTGTAGAGCATTTAATTTTGAGAAATATCTGTCTATGGTCGAAGCGATGCCATAAAATGCCGCTAAGCTATAGAAATTTAAAAATCAAAGTTTACGTGTATTTTCAATGGGAAATCTTTAAATGCCTTGGTTCACTACTTAATATTAATATTAAGGGCTAAAATTTTGAGGGAATTTTTTTTAGGGTACTTCCAACAACATTTCGTGATGGGACCGAAAAAAAATAGTCGAAAAAAAAAAGCACCCTAATAAGTACGTATTATTCAGATCAAGGTTCTCAAAAGTTTCTATATCCGCAAGCGTTATAAGTACTTAAATAAAATGTTTTACTTGATTAAAGTTAAATACGTATCTAACTTAGGCCAAATTATATTTTTCTGTGTTGAGTTTTAAAGCAACAATAATGGAATCGGAATAAAGATTCACTTCCAGCAACCTCAAAACCCCCATATACCAGTTTTCACGAAAACTACCCCTACCCCTCAGGGGGTTAAATTAGAAAAAAATTATTATCAGATTCATGTTCGTTGACCGCAAAAACCCCTATATACCAATTTTGACGAAAATATTGAAAATATTTAAAAACATTTACACCATCACCCCTGCGGGGGGAAGTTAGAAATATTTTATTATCAGATTCAATTTCAGCAACCTTAAGAACCCCTATACAGCAATTTTCAAAATTTGGTAAAAAAATGTATTTTCCCCATTTGCCCCCCCTTGCGCACCCCCAATGTTCACCAAAAACAATCCCGAGCGAGAAATTTTGGTAATATACCTGTTTGCCAAATTTCAAGTCTCTAGCTTAAAGCGTTCTTAAGTTATCGTGCTCACAAGATTTCCCGGACAGAACAATCGACCGACCGACATTTTTTTTTTTGCTTGAAATTCATTTATATCGACAAAAAACGTCATAAAACGCAAAAATATACAAAAAAAAAATTTGAAAATTTTAAAAATTGGAAACCAAAGAGTGAAGGTTATTTATTAGCAAACAAATTTTTGGCCCAGCCTAACAAGCAAAGTGCTTTGCGTTGCGATTACAGCAAAATAGTCAGTAGGCACTTTGCCGCGTAATTATTAAGCAATGTTATTAGTTAGTGCCAATTTATAGCAAATTACTGAATGATAATATAATAATAAATAAAAGTTTTTAAGTTAATTCAAATTATTATTGAAAACATATTGGTAAGTTTTCGTTTGTGTTTGTTTATGTAGCGTTTTGACTTTCTAACCTTACTTTTAACACATGTAGTTTTGGAATTTGTTGATAAAAAATTTATCTGATATGACTTATGCAGGGCGATTCAAAAATACGGCACATGTTAATATACAGAACGGTTTAAAAGTCACACAAAAATCTTAGAAATCGATTTTTTTAGCAACAAAAAATTGAAAAAGTCCAACCCAAAAAAAAATTGTTCGTTTAAAATTTAAGTGGTGGTGACGTGTGGACCGCACCATATGCAGAAGGGGTGTTTTAAGAGTTATTTACGGTGCAAGTGAGATATTACCTACAGGATAAAAATCACGTGTAGGCACCGTACAATCAGGGGCGGACTTGGCTTTTTGGGCAGTTTACCGCACCCTTCCGACTGCCATTAATTACTGATGGTTTCCAGGGCCTCATTTGCATTTCGGCGCCCTGAAGCGAGCCTTGAACTTGGCGCCCCTAGCAAAATAAACACTCTAAAAAAGCTTTGTCCCTGCCAAACTTGGCGCCCCTATAAAAGAAAATTGCCGCCCCAAAAATACCCTCAAGAAAAAAGCTTTGTCCCTCACGGTTCCCAGCAAACTTGACGACCCTACAAAAAAATGGCGCCCAAAAAATACACTCAAAAGCTTTGTTCCTGACGGTTTCTACCAAAGCGCCCCTCCTACCGCAAAAACGAAACGCCTTCAACAAAAAAGGCGCACACGTTAATTTTAAAATAAAAATATTCGCCGCCTTCAAAATTTGCCGTTCCTCTTAAATTTGCTGCTCTAGACTATAGCCTACTTAGCCTATAGCCAAGTCCGCCCCTGCGTACAATATTTTATCCAACTCACATTTATTCGTCATAGTTTTTGTACAGATTTGTATTTTAGTAGGGTTTTCAATTGTTTATGTCTAAGGGCCACTTGCGCCAACTTTTGGTACGGGATTATCTCAGCCAAACCGAGTTTAAGTTAAAAATGCTGCGTTCTGATTGGTCGGCCGTCAATTTAATCCAAGTTTAAAGTTAAATCATCATTGGTGCAAGTGGCCCTAAATGAATTAGTTAAAAAAATTAACCCAGGTTTCTTATAATATGGTAAAGTAAGAACAAAATTTAAACAGTCAGTTTTCTAGTTAAAAATGGCCACTGTAAACGGGGATTTATAATGAGGTGTTGGATAAAAATATTTATCCACAGCCGTGATTAATGGGCCTATTAATCACGGGTCTATAAAAATAAACCGTTTAAAATTTAAAACGACCGTGGATAAAGTATAGAATTCTACTCGCGTATAATAACTATTAATCATTCGGGTGATTAGGTCACTCGCCTTTTGGCTCGTGTCCCAAAATTCACCCTTATTGAATAATAGCAATTATTATACGCTTCTTGAATAATATATACTATTATCCACGGCCGTGATTAATAGACCTATAAACCACGGGTCTGTAAAAATAAACTATTTATACTTTGAAACGGCCATGGATAAAGAATAGTATTACAATTTTGAACAAAAGTTTACAAAAACTTCTTTTTTTATTCTTCAATCTAAAATTAGGTATCCAATTATTTTTTTTTTAATTTCTAGCATATTTTTGCACTTTTGCACAAATTTGCACTTAAAAAAAATATATATTTAAATAAATATTTAAAAAGAATTTATAACACTGGTCGACAAATCTGAAGATTTCTCTAACTGAGATTCCAGAAATAGTTTTATACTAATTTTGGGTCGCTGAATCCATATCCGAAGGCCGTTTGTCTCCATCACCCTCAAATTTTTTGATATCATAAAAAAAGTTAAAATTAGGAAAATTGATTTTGTGTAATCACAAGAAAATGCCTTGACTTATCACATTAAAATTTAGTACGGTTAATAGTGGTAATATAAGTTATTTATTCCCCTACTTACCCAAAAATACAATTGTCTGTATGTCAGAGGCGTGCGTTCTAAAGTGTATCTGTAATATATTTCTCCAACAAAATTTATGTTTAAGAATTTTACAATTTTGATAAAAAATTATTATTTATTGATTAATTTTACGTAAAAAAACATATTGGACCTTTTGATCAAAAGTCAATAGTTTTCGAGAAAAATAGGTTTCAACATATCTCTGCAAGTTCCACTAAGAAAAAAACTGCTGCCAACAAGATAATACTTTCTCCTATAGGTCTAGGTTTATTAAAATAAAAATAAATAAATAAATTAAAAAAAAAATTAAATTTTTTTTTCCGAACAAAGTCTCTTTTTTCGTTTTAACGAAAAATAAATTGAATGCGAATTTGAAGTCAAAATAGCACCTTATCCGATTAGTTTTCCAGGTGATGTGCTATTTTGACCTCAAATTCGGATTCAGCGCCTCAAAATACATGGGAATAAAAACTATTGACCTTTTATGCGTGGCTAGGATATATTATTTTTTTGATAAAAATCGGGGTGGGGTAAGGAGGTAAAATGGGGTTAAAACTTTTTTTTATTTTTTTTTCAATTTATTCGTTAAAACGAAAAAAAGAGACTTTTTTCGGAATTTTTTTTTTTTTAATTTATTTATTTATTTTTATTTTAATAAACCTAGACCTATAAGAAAGTATTATCTTGTTGGCAGCAGTTTTTTTCTTAGGGGAACTTGCAGAGATATGTTTAAACCTATTTTTCTCGAAAACTATTGACCTTTGATCAAAAGGTCCAATATGTTTTTTACGTAAAATTAATCAATAAATAATAATTTTTTATCGAAATTGTAAAATTCTTAATTATAAATTTTGTTGGAGAAATATATTACAGAAACACTTTAGAACGCACGCCTCTGACATACACACAATTGTTTTTTGGCTAAGTAGGGGAATAAATAACTTATATTACCACTATTAACCGTACTTATTTTTAATGTGATAAGTCAAAGCATTTTCTTGTAATTACACAAAATCGATTTTCCTAATTTTAACTTTTTTTATGATATAAAAAAATCTGAGGGTGATGGAGACAAACGGCTTTCGGATTTGGATTCAGCGACCCAAAATTAGTATAAACCTATGTCTGGAATCTCAGTTAGAGAAATCTTCAGATTTGTCGACGAGTGTAATTTATTTGAGACGTATATTTATAATATTATTAATTTGAGCCATTTCGCCTCAATGATTATTTATATCGATAGAAAATCTAAAACAGAAAATAAAATTTAAAACAGATAATACTTTACATCAAATCCTTACAAAAACTAAGCCTTTTAATGCAAATATAAATTCTAAAAACAGCGTTTATTGCGTTCCCTGTAAATGCGGAAAATTTTATGTCGGTGAATCTGGTAGGCATTTATCTGTCCGTCTGACAGAACACCAAATTAACTGTCAAAAAAGAAAAAAAAATCTTCAAAATTAGTTAATCACTCATTTAATAATTGTCACCATTTTTTATTTGAGAATACAAAAATTTTAACTAAAGAGCCTATCACAGAAATACGAAAGCTAAAAGAATCAATTTTCATAAAATTATGCAGAGATAACTGTATTAGCTCTTCATCTTTATCTAATACTTGGACACCAATACTTAATGATGAAGTATTACGCAGTAACTTAACTTTGCCCTTTTTTCAATAAAAAAGTTTTTTCAAAATTAACTTCTCTATACGTTTTCAACAAAAACGCATTTTCCAAATTAATTTATCTACACCTTTTTATTGTTACGGGTGTCTTTGTTTCAATTACCTCGAAATGACATATTTTTACATTTGTCATATTTTGATTGATACAACCAAATATTGCATAATTTCTTTCAAAAATTAATAATTTTCTTTGAAAACGGGATCAGATTAGATCCTGAAACGTTAGAAGCTAACTTTTATTCAGTTTTTCGTTCTTTTTTATTATTTTAACGATTTATCAAGAATTTTATTAAAAATTCTTTACTTAGGCAAAAATTTTAAACTTTGGTAAGGTTTTGACTAATAATATTTTTTAGGTAAAGAAGATATAGTAGATAAGTATTATTTTAAAGGCAATACCTTACGAGCGCATCTAGAAATAAGTGCGCCTGATAAGAACATTTTAATTTTATTTTCTGTTTTAGATTTTTTATCGATATAAATAATCATTGAGGCGAAATGGCTCAAATTAATAATACTATAAATATTTAAAATTTTAAATAATTTAAATATTTGATTTTAAGTTCATTTTAAATTAAAATGGCCTAAATAAATAAACCGAGTGTTAAATTTATAATTAGGTGATTTTTCTTAATGGGTTTAATTGTTTATAATGCCAAAAGGATACAACTTAATCTTATTAAGGACTTTCCAAAAAGTCCTTGTTCCATATGGCAGGTATCTGTAAGAATTTTTAGTCTATTTAATATTTTTGGATAAATACAGATAAAACACGGTTTTTAATTTAGTCCAGTTGTGACATTTGCGTGTTTTAAGTTAAAGCTTTTTTTGGTTTTCGTTTTTCTTGATTTTGGTAAGTGATCCCATCTAGCATTCTTCGTGAATTTTACCTAAATAACTGGAACCGCTAACATGTGTTGTAATTACGTAGCTCTTACTTATTATATAACTTTGTGGTGTTAAACACAATTAAATATATTTTTATTGGTAACAGAATGCTAAATTCTACCAACAATATTACTTTTATGCGTTATTACCTAATAGTAATAATAACGTTGCCTGAATTAAAATGACCACAAAAGTTATATTACTAAAGTGTTCTAAAAGGTATGTCGTTGCAGCCATAAAAAGTTACCATAATCCTACTTTATAGTAACCATTTCTATTTGGTTATTGTAGTATAGGTTACAAATTCGTTTTTGAAACTTTATACATTACTATACAGTTACAGATAAATTTTTAGTTACAATTATAAGTTATCGCGCGGTTATGCTTATAAATAATTTATTAAACATTAAAGGATTTTTAATCTAAATAATAAAAATGTTTTAAATTCTTAATAAGCCATTTTTCTTCAAGGAATTAACCATGGAACATTTATTTGAAGAAGATGATTATCCACTTTCACCACCAACCCTACAACCTTATTATATGGAAAACGCTTCTAAGGACAATTATCCCAATTTACTACCATGTTACAGAGATTTCAAAAATGACAATAAAAATTTAGAAAGAGAACGATCTCTTATGTTATCAGATGAAAAGCTATTCGTAAATAATAATGAAGAAAAATTAGTACAAAATAGAAGAACCGAAGATCAGATTAAATACGAAGAAGACCTTAGCCATTACGACGTCGATGTTAAACAAAAAATGCAAATATGTTACGTTTGTCAGTATTGTGACAAAGATTTTTCGGATGAAACTTGCTTCAATATTCACATTCTATACCACACTGATTCAAATCATTTACCAGATGAAAAACCGGTAATAAAGTTGGTTAAAAACGACATTGTAAAGATAAACAAAGAAGAGCAGGTTACTAAATATGAAAATAAATATAACCAGCCTAATAATGTTACAAATATTAAAGATACAGTGGAACATACCAAAAAGAAGAAAGTTTGCGATTATTGCGATCGAAAATTCTGTGATGAAATTGCTTTAAATAATCACCTTAAAACACATACTGCACCTAAACCATATGAATGTAAACAATGTCTGGAAAGCTTCTCGTTAAAACAGGACTTAATTAAACATGTTCGAACCCATAAGGATGACAGGCCTCACGAATGTCCACAGTGTTTTACCCGATTTGTAAAAAGATCTTACTTACTGGTGCATATGAAAGGCCATGCTGGCGATAAAAAACACCTGTGTCCTTATTGTGATAAAAGGTTTGTTCAAAAGCATGGTTTAACAGTTCATATTCGCTCCCATTCAGGAGAAAAACCTTTTAAATGTACGGAATGTCAAAAAAGGTTTTCTATTAGAAAAAATTTAGAAGAACATATCAGATCGCACACAGGAGAGCAACCCTTTGTTTGTCTTTATTGCCAGAGACGATTTTCTTTAAAGGGAAATTTGAACAGACATATTAGAAGTCATACCGGTCAACAGAAAAGACCGTATGAGTGTGAAAAATGCGATAAAAAGTTTGTAGGAAAATCTGAATTAGATAGACATCTTAAAACATTATCGCACACAGGATTAATAATGACTCATACATGCGAACTTTGCAATCAAAAGTTCAAACGAAAAATGTTTTTATTTCGACACCTTCTCAGGCATGCGATAAAGCTACCCTTTCAATGTTCAATTTGTGATAAAAAGTTTAAAATACAATCTTTACTTGATGTCCATATGGGGACCCATACAAAACCTTTCAAATGCATACCTTGTAATAAAGGCTTTTCCAGTAAAACATTGCTAAAAAATCATCTAAGTATGCACACGGGAGAAAGATGCTTTAAGTGCAATGAGTGTGGAAATAAGTTTATAACTAAAACTTGTTTATTAAGCCATATTAAAACTCACAAGGAAAAACAACATGGTTGTCCACAATGTGGTAAAAAGTTTATGAGAAAAGCACATCTAGACTGCCATATAAAAAGCCACACAAATGAACAGTATCAGTGTGCTCACTGTTTGAAAAAATTCAGACTAAAATCTATATTAATGGTGCATATCAAAAAACATCAAGGAGAAAAATTGTACGAATGTAAACAGTGCAAGCAAGAATTTTTGCACATGGGTAACTTGAAGATCCATCTTCGTGTTCACACAAAAGAAAAACCGTTTATGTGTTTGATATGCGATAAGCGATTTGGACATCAAAGTTGTTTGGTGAACCACAATAAGACCCATGTACAAAACAAAACATTCTGTTGTTCGCATTGTGACCAGAAGTTCTTAAAAGAATCTGATTTAAGTGACCATATTAAACATATTGGTTGGTGCAATTGAATAAAATTAATAAATAGAAATAAATAAAATAGGAACCGTCTCAATCCCGTCTTTTAACCATGGTCCTTTTTACACCTCGTTTTTAACTAATTTTTGAACAAAGCGACTTGACATAAGTTGTTAACGAAGTCGTGTTTTTGACATTTTACAAATATTATTGTTTAAATTGAGAAAGAAGAAAGAGTACATTAAGGGCATATCCACAAGCTCGCATAACAACATAGTACATAACAATGCGATGCTGTGATTGGCTTGATGTGCCGCCATGTATCTTGTAAGCCAATCACGGCATCGCATTCTTATGTTTTATATTCTTATGCAAGCTTCTGGATAGGCCTTAAAGTAGGTATTAGTTATAACATATGTTATAACATATGTTTTTAGCGCACGAATAGAACTTTAGAAAACGATCTGCTTGCGGCGAGTTTTCTAAAGTACTAGTGCGCTAAAAACGTGTTATGATACGAGTGCTTTATACAATTTTTCCTATTTTGCTCTAAAATTAAAAAAAAAACTTAGATTTAATTTGATAACTGATTTAGGGATTTTTGTTTTTGGTTGGCATTACAGTTTTCGCCATGTTTATTATTATATTTTGATATATTTTATAGTCATGTCTTCTTTTTCACTGCAAGTAACCAAGCCACAATTTTAACACGGTAAAAAATTACCTAAACACATTATTTTGTAGAAAATTAAACTTTAAAGCGTCAAGCGTTTGTCTGTTTCCAAACCAAAAGAAAAAAAGTACAGACCTCTTATGGGCCTATAAGAACACGCAAAATGCATGAGATTATGAGCTTATAAGACTCGCAAAATAGAAAAATATAATTTACAGTAGGTTAGGCTAAATGTGACACCCAGGGTAATTGTGACATGTCCTGTTATAATTCTTCTAAACTAGTTTAGATTCAATCCAACCCTGGCATTAAGTTTTTGACACTATTAAATATTGCGCGTAAAATTTCGATTGGAGTTAAACTTGTTTAGAAGAATTATAACAGGACATGTCACAATTACCCTGGGTGTCACATTTAGCCCAACCTACCGCCTTGTTCTTATAAGGCTTATACCGCCCCTAACAAATAAAAAAGACTAATAATTTTACAATTTTTTACAGAACTTTTTTATAATTTTTTAGAAAAAAAACGTAACATGTCCCATTCATGAACGCGTTATTGTTGAATGGGACAAAAATACACAATTACTATTAAAGATAACAAATCATGAAAGTAGCTATTATTATCATTATTACTAATAACAATAAACTTATAATGTGATTTCATAACCAAAAAATAGCTGTTAAAGTGTTACATACTTTTTTTACATAGATTTTACTTTAAATAATTTTACAAAAGTTTAATTCATGTTTTCTTACTCAGTATCAAATATTAGTTTGTTTTGAGTTCTAACTGTTTCAAATTGTATGGTTAGTAACGTAGACACTTTTTGTCCTTTTAGAGTGAATTCTTATTTAAAAGAGATAAATAGGATTGAAATATGCAATAAAATAGTCCCATTCAAGATAACGAAATTTGACCCACTCAAGAACACTAACAATATTATAAAAAAAAAGGCTGAAATATTTACCTTTATTTATAATATGTATTTTTCTTGTTCTTATTATGTATAATTAAAATAAATCTCGGTTTATAGAACTTAATAAAAAGACTTTTTTCAACGTTTCACCATTTATTGTATTTACATCTTGACAATGTATCCATTTTAGACATAGAACCCATAAAATCTAAGCGAAAATTTTTAGAAATGGTTTATATTAACACTACCCATTAACACTATAAACTTCAAAATACACAAAATTTACACAAAATATATCACAACATAATTAAATAAAAAGTAAATTTAACTGGGTGGCGGGTATGAAATAGTATATTTCTAACCTAATATTATGATATTATTTATTTATTTATTTAATTATTTTGCGTTTCGTCAATAAAATACCTTTCAATATAATTAAACAATTACTTTTGACTTGGTAAAACTGACTTGTTAAATTTGTCAAAACCCAGACAAGGAAAGACCTCCAAAGCCTTTGCGGAAAAGTGTGATAAATGTGCCTTGCGCATCTGCGATAAACTTACACATGCGCACTATTATTGTTGTTTTGTTAAGTATTTTTTAACGTTAGTTTTATGTGTCAAATAAAAATTATAAAAAATGCAACAAAAAAACAATAAATATCTACGAAGAAACATCGAAATAGTTTTTTTTTAATTATTTTATAAGAATTTTTCGAGGTGTGTTTGAATTTCGGGGTTTGGACTACACCAGGGATTGACCCTTTGCTCTTCATAAGCAACAATACAGGTCATGTTTAAAGTTATAAACAAATGCAGCAAAAAAAAAAACAATTAAAACACAGTAGAAGTCGAAAATTCAAGAGAAACAAACGAAGATCTGACAGTATAAACTACTAATAATTCCTCACCCCAGTATTGGTTTGCCATATCTCTATTTTCGGACATTTTGAGTTTTTTACTGGGGGATTTTTGGAAATACGACAAATGAATACTGGGGTGACGAATTGTTTTACGACCGACAGTATTTCACAGCTGACAGAGATGCGTACTGCGCAAGGTCAGATATATTGCGTTACGTCATTTCGCTGCCCCATTCTGTCACAAAATAATTTTGCGCAAGCTGGACTTTTAGTCCTCTTTTCTTCTCTATGCAAAAACCCAGCTGCCTAAACTTTGCCATTTTTTATTATTTTTTAACTGCACATTTAGCGAAGCATAGAAAGAGGCACTGTCCCATCCAATAATATGTCCCACTCATAGTGATTTCCCCCTGAAAAAAAGATGTAGTTTGGGCAACTAGATCATCTGCATCATCTTAATGCAACCTCAATATAAAATGAATTTATTCACGAATATAATAAAAGATCTCAAAATGAATAAAATCCTTTTTTTCGGTGTAGAAGCACAAATTTTAAACTTCATGATATAAAGCAGACTTCAAAGATGCATTTGGTCACAGAGAAATTAAATATTGACAATGCGCTTTGGAAGCTTGTTCCTTATAATATGTTATTTACTTGCATATTATGCAAGTAAATAACAATAGATAACTTTTGACAATGTATAGACTATACTATACAGTATAGTATTGTATAAGTATTAAATTCCCATTTATTTAAGTTTATGCCGCATTAACCCAATGAATTTTACCAGAATTATATAATAATTAGCAACAGTGGCGTAACTACGGACCTACAGGGCATGCAGGGCCGTAGCTATGGGGGGGAGCCTCCCCCCACCTATCTTGAAATCAAAAAAGTTGCATATTTCATGGATTAAAAACATAAAAGTTGCATATTTCATTAAAAAAAAAATAATAAATTTTTAATTTTGGGAAAAAAAAGTTTTAAATTTTATGGATTAAAAATATAAAAGTTGCATATTTTTTCATGGGATAAACATAATAAAATAATACATTTTTAATTTTGGGAAAAAAGTGGTAAATTTCATGTATTAAAAATATAAAAGTTGGGATTTTCAAAAAACTTGCATATTTCGTGGGTTAAAAATAATAAAATTATAAATTTTTAATCTTGTGAAAAAAGTTGTAAACTTCATAGATTAAGAAATATAAAAGTAAGGATTCTCAAACCTTAAAAAATATAAATAACTTAACCAGAAGGTGTAATTTGATAACTTTTTAACGCATTTTTAATTTTGGAAAAAAGTTGTAAAATTCATTGACCTTTTTTTTTAGTCATGAACTTTTTTTTTAGTTTTGAGGAGAATTTTGAGAAAGGGTGGGACCATTTTTTTAGTCATGAACTTTTTTTGTCGAGGAACAAGTTGTGTTTTTAGGCTAAAAAAAAGTTGTAATTTTTATAAAATTTGTGATTAAGTAAAACAAGTTATAAAAAATGTCCAAATCATATTTTTAGTGTTATGTTTCCAAACGATTAATTGTTGTTTTAATTAAAACAATACGATAAAAAAAAGTTTAAAAATATTTGTCATCCGGGCCTGTTTTGGAACCTCGGATTCTAAATATAGGATAAATAGTGGAGAAATTCTTCGAGGTAATCCCTCGAGGAACTTTAAGGATATTTCCTATTTACTAAACGTGGAACCTTTTTTAGGTAATTTTTAAGATTTTTCGAGGTAATCTTGTAGAAAATTACGAGGAAGTTTTAAAAGATTGCCTCCTTTCGTTTTCGTTGGGCCACCCTGTATCAGATGGCCACCATTACTCTAGTGACCGCAATTCACCCTATTTCCCCTACTAATTACCTATGTAACTGATATGGGTACCGGGTCATAGTGGAATTCCCGGAAACGAGAAGGCAGATGAACTTGCAAGACTCGGATCAAGGATGGCCTGCACGGGGCCGGAACCTATATTGGGTATTACAAGAAAGCAGGTAAAGACCGCTCTCGATGAGTGGGCTTATACCAAGCTAAAGGAGCAATGGAGGGCGGTCGACGGTTGCCGGCAAGCTAGGAACTTCCTGGCTGGCCCAAGCAAATCAAAGACCGACTGGTTGCTGGAAAAAGGAAGAACTGCACTCAGACAACTTGTAGGGATCCTTACGGTCCACTGCAAACTAAGGAAGCACCTGGCAACAATGCGGATTCTAGAGTCCGCTATGCCCAGTGTGCGCGGAGAGGATGAAACATCCTCTCATTACTTAGCCGAGTGTGTCAGATACGACAGGATCAGGTTGCAAGTCTTTGAAACTCAAAGACACAACCAAGATGAACTGGGTCAATATCCTAACCTTTATTGAAAGGACGGGCAGGTTCAAGGAGGACTCAAATTAGTAAATGGCTGGGATTGCCTGGGGTGACAAAAAGGGCCAGAAATGGCCTAGTTGTTCGGCTTTGGCCAACCCAAAAATTGACTACTACTACTACTGCTACCTAGGATATGCTTAAATTTCTGTTAAACATAAATCTGTTTTGGAAGGTATAAGTCTGGGATTTAAATACACTCAGAAAATGTCATTGTAATTTTAATACTAAATTTTATTTTGAAATACATATTTGTTATTTATATCGCCACCATTGGTATTTAATACTTTACTTATGATATTAAATACTGTAATGTGTGTATTGTATACAAAATGTTGTCATACTAACATAGAGACCGTGCTGGTACATTTGAATCCCCACGCAACATGTGTTTATTAATACTAGCATGTTATAGTAAAAATTACTTACTTACTTTACATTTGGTAAAGCATATCTCACTTATACTGCCGTGCTAAGCTGAAAAGTCCTATCTACATAGGTTTAACATACACAGCTTAGCAAGGCAGTATAGCATGGTATACTTTGAGTTGTTGTTAAGTTGTATTACTGATCTAGTTTAAACTATGTTACAGTTTTCAGAAAAATTAACAATCGGTAAATAATACCAAAATTTTGATTAGTAATAATATAAAGATTGCAACCACACACAATTACACACTGATAAAATAATTGATCCTTTTTTTACTTTTCTCTCTATTATTACTAATCAAAATTTTGGTATTATTACCGATTGTTATTTTACTAAATACTGTAACATACTTTAAACTATATCAGTAACACAATAACTACAAGTTAAAGTATACCAAACTATAACTGTGATATAATTTACCAAATGTTACAGTATTAATAAACACATGTTGCGTGGGGATCCAAATGTACCAGCACGGTCTCTATGTTAGTATGACAACATTTTGTATACAATACACACATTGCAGTATTTAATATCACGAGTAAAGTATTAAATACCAATGGTGGTGATATAAATAAAAATATGTATTAAAAAATAACATTCAGTATTAAAAATACAACGAAATTTTCTGAGTGTAATGGAGGTAGTTAGCCAAATGCTTAAAGCAATTAAGTCATTAACTATTTTGTCCCAAAATAATTTTAAGTAGAGCTTAATGACCCTTAATTCACTGGTCTGGAAATAACATTTAGCTTAACTTTCATATAGCCCAAGTTTTTTTTTATAATTTAATTATTTTAAGGTTATTCATCTTTTTAAAACCAAATTTAAAAAAATCTATCGATGCGTTTTTGAGAAAAACGATTTTCATTTGTTTTAACAAGAAAATAAAAAGTGAGAAAAACTTTTTTATGGTTGTTTGAGCTAATTGCTAGCGCTAAATTGCTAGCGTACTTTTAAAGGGCATTTTTAGAGTATTTATCACTTCATATCTCAGACACGGTTTAACTTATTGACATGAAATTTTTACTGTACCATAGAACCAATTTTAATCATTTAACTTTTTATTGTTTGTTTGTTTAATCTTGTAGTGTTCTACTTAATTAAGCATCCCCTAAGTCCAGGACTTGTGTAGGCTAGTAGTAGAGGGAACCAGCGGCTTATACTGACTTTCGAACCAGTTTATAAAGAGTGTCCGTTTCACTTATCACCTTCGCCAAATTTCAATTATTAATTAACTGAAAAAGGCAAATCGGCGCCAGTGAGAATCGAACTCACTCTAGTAGGCTTGCTATGTACACGCGCTAGTCACTACGCGTTAGCCACTACGCTGTGCCTCCCATTAAAATCACCTTTTTGACCAGGGGCGTAGATCATGGATACCTCTTAATTTATTTGTAAATCTGACCCTGGTTAAACATTTCATATTTTTATGTCATATAATTATAATGTTTATTGGTTGCATACTACAGTAAAAATTTAAAGTGAATAAGATAAACCGTTCCTGAAGTGAATAATAATCTAAAAATGTCCCTTAAACGTGATCTAGCTCCCCTAAAAAGCCGTTTAACACAAACGCTCCTACGTAAAATCTGAATATCTAAAATAATTTTTAAATATGTCATATTTTTTTGTTAAAACAGATGAAAATCGTTTTTCTCAAAAACGCATGGGTAGATTTTTTTAAAATTTGGTCTTAAAAAGATGTCAAAGGTCCAAATAATTAAATTATGAAAAAACTTGGGTTATTTTCCAGACCTGTGTGCGTAAGTTATACCAATTATACAGTGCGGTCCAAAAGTCCCCCCCCCCCCTTTTAACTTTTGAACGAGTTCTCGACTTAAAATTTAGAACTCCTAAATAAGACAACTTAAACTATCTTTTAGCATATATTTGATATTTTCAGCTCTTAAAATGTGGGCAGGGGGGCATGTGGGGACATTTTTTTAAATGGTAAGGGGGTTCGTGTGATACATCATTTTAAAGCTTATAAAATTCTCTATTAAAACTAACATTTTTAAATTTTTTAAAAATGTTTTTTTAAGGTTTTGATTTTTCAATTTTTTGTGCTAAAACATTCGATTTTTTTAGTTTTTTTTTTTATAAATTTTTATTTATGTCAACTAAAATTAGTTTGGACTTTGAAGTTTGGACTAATAAACATTTTTTTATGATGAAATTAGGCATTCTAAAAAAATTATTTGTTTTTTTTTAGAGGAATTTTGACATTAATACCCATTTTCAACCCCATTTTAAACCCAATATTTTTTTTTAATTTAAAAATATGGAGTTAAATGGAGAATTTTAAAGGGCATTTTTAGAGTATTTATCACTTCATATCTCAGACACGGTTTAACTTATTGACATGAAATTTTTACTGTACCATAGAACCAATTTTAATCATTTAACTTTTTATTGTTTGTTTGTTTAATCTTGTAGTGTTCTACTTAATTAAGCATCCCCTAAGTCCAGGACTTGTGTGGGCTAGTAGTAGAGGGAACCAGCGGCTTATACTGACTTTCGAACCAGTTTATAAAGAGTGTCCGTTTCACTTATCACCTTCGCCAAATTTCAATTATTAATTAACTGAAAAAGGCAAATCGGCGCCAGTGAGAATCGAACTCACTCTAGTAGGCTTGCTATGTACACGCGCTAGTCACTACGCGTTAGCCACTACGCTGTGCCTCCCATTAAAATCACCTTTTTGACCAGGGGCGTAGATCATGGATACCTCTTAATTTATTTGTAAATCTGACCCTGGTTAAACATTTAATATTTTTATGTCATATAATTATAATGTTTATTGGTTGCATACTACAGTAAAAATTTAAAGTGAATAAGATAAACCGTTCCTGAAGTGAATAATAATCTAAAAATGTCCCTTAAACGTGATCTAGCTCCCCTAAAAAGCCGTTTAACACAAACGCTCCTACGTAAAATCTGAATATCTAAAATAATTTTTAAATATGTCATATTTTTTTGTTAAAACAGATGAAAATCGTTTTTCTCAAAAACGCATGGGTAGATTTTTTTAAAATTTGGTCTTAAAAAGATGTCAAAGGTCCAAATAATTAAATTATGAAAAAACTTGGGTTATTTTCCAGACCTGTGTGCGTAAGTTATACCAATTATACAGTGCGGTCCAAAAGTCCCCCCCCCCTTTTAACTTTTGAACGAGTTCTCGACTTAAAATTTAGAACTCCTAAATAAGACAACTTAAACTATCTTTTAGCATATATTTGATATTTTCAGCTCTTAAAATGTGGGCAGGGGGGCATGTGGGGACATTTTTTTAAATGGTAAGGGGGTTCGTGTGATACATCATTTTAAAGCTTATAAAATTCTCTATTAAAACTAACATTTTTAAATTTTTTAAAAATGTTTTTTTAAGGTTTTGATTTTTCAATTTTTTGTGCTAAAACATTCGATTTTTTTAGTTTTTTTTTTATAAATTTTTATTTATGTCAACTAAAATTAGTTTGGACTTTGAAGTTTGGACTAATAAACATTTTTTTATGATGAAATTAGGCATTCTAAAAAAAATATTTGTTTTTTTTTTAGAGGAATTTTGACATTAATACCCATTTTCAACCCCATTTTAAACCCAATATTTTTTTTTAATTTAAAAATATGGAGTTAAATGGAGAATTTTATAAGCTTTAAAATAATGTATTACACGACCCCCCTTTCCATTAAAAAAAAATGTGCCCCCATGCCCCCCTGCCCACATTTTAAGAGCTGAAAGTATTAAATATATACTAAAAAATAATTTAAATTGTCTTATTTAAAAGTTCCAAATTTGAAGTCGATATCTCAACTGGTTCAAAAGTTAAGGGGGGGGGTGACTTTTGGACCACTGTATATTTTAAGCTTTGATACAAAAAGTGATTTAGATTAAAAAAATACTTAGATACCATTTTTTTTTTGGAATATCGGGTATATTTTTAGGGTAAATGTGGTGTTTATTTAGGTTACGTTTCCCAATAATGTTCTATTGCATTTTCAAACCCTGTAAAAATAAAAGTAAAATACACTAATAAAAAAAATTCTGACATTTCAATATAATTGTTACTTCGTAAAACTAAATAATCCGTGAAGATATTTAATGCTTCGCATTCCATAGTATACTGTACAAAGTGGATAGTATATTGCGTTTACTCGGTCGGAGCCTAAAAGATTTGGTAAAATATGACCCTAAACTGTCATTTTGACAGTTGGATCAATTGGTCTTGCTCCAAATGCCATGGGGAATTGTGGCCGACTATACAGTAAGGGTGCTCTCTTTTCGGTGTTATCCTGAATTGTTTAATTTGATTCTACTTGCCTTAGAATGAACTGGGTGGCAGAAATAATAGTTTAGTTAATTTCTATAAAAGGAGGAAATCTATCAGTTGAGGGGAGAATAGGGACCACTTTAAGAATTGTTGGACCATAATTATAACTCCCCCCAAATCCCCCTCCCACCTTCCTCGTCGCAACACCCAAAAATTCATGACAGATGCAAATCAGCATCAGTGAGCAGAGACTCACTCCCCCAATTATCCATTCAAATTAATTCAAATTTTAGATAAATGAGCCATAGGCACTGAGCCTGTCTCTTAAAGACCAAACAAATTACAGATGATGATAATTATAACTGTGTTTTACAAACAGTGGTCGGAAGTCTCTCTAAGCCGGTGGACCACAGAAGGTAGCACAATGGGCATTTGGCCTGCGTGCATACATGCATTACTGTGGTATTATCCCCCCTCAATGCAACTTTGATAACTTTAGGTACTTATATTTCTCGTTAGCTTCGTTAATTTTTGTATAAACTAACCTTAAATTAACAGTTTATTAAATAAAATATTATCACCGAAAACGCTGTGTAAACTTTTTTCAGTGTGCAGTATGCAAATTGTCTTCTCAGTTTATTTTTAATAAATTTCTCCATTGTACTTATAGGATACTGAATACTGAAGCAATATAAAGTCACTCTATTATGCCTGAGGCCTTTTTTTTTCTTTTTTTCCTTTTTCATTATACTGAGTCATTTTAGAACAATAGTTTTACTGTTTTATGTTTGTTTCTCAATCTAGGGAAAAACTTTCTTATTTAAAAATTGTTTAATTTTTAACCAATAGTTTTCTATCTGTTGCTTAATCAAATAGTACTAGTACTAGTACAGTATACTGTTAAATTATTTGGAATGATTGTAAATCACTTTAGCAATGTTAGCAACCATCAGAATGAAACATTTTATTTGGCTTTTGAAGGGGGTAGGGATCTTTACAGCGCAGTCCATTACCGCGAAACCGTTACCACGCATGTACTTTACCGCGCATAGACTTTACGGCGAAAGCCATTACCGCGAAGAAAATAACAGCGAAGAGGTCAATTACGCGCATGGAATTTAACGTAAAAACCACTACCGCGCATAATTATTAATTTTTTTTTTAAGTAAAATGATTAGATAAATAAAAAATATTTTTCAGAAAACAATCAGTTCTAACTGATATAGCTGCTGGGTCAGGGTTGTGGGCATGACTAGTTTCCAGTTTCCTTTAAAACATTTCCGTCCGAAGTATGCAACGCCCCTTGCAACAAATCACGTTGTAATTTACGCACTTACAATTTTTTTATTTTTAACATTCTTTTCTTTCCTGTATATGAAATGTTTATTACAGCGAGGCCTTTGCCCCTAGAACTTTTTATTATTTCGATCGACATGATGATTCCTACTAAACTGATTATTAATCAGCGATTTATACAAATCAATCGATATAAATTTAAAAAAAAACACATAAAAACTCAAACACAAATATATGGGTACATTTAGTAAACGTTCCACTTTATCAATAATAATACAAACCAAACCAAACTGCCATCAATCCCACGGAAATACCCTTACATAAAATATAAATAATGTATAAAAAATGGCGCGGTTAACGATTTTCGCTGTAAAAGTCATACGCGTTAAAGACCGTTCGCGGTAATGGACTGCGCGGTAATGGCCTTCGCGTTAAAGGACATGCGTGGTAATGGCTATCGCGGTAATGTACTGCGCGGTAATGGTCTTCGCGGTTATTTTTTCGCTGTAAAGTCCGGCGCCCCTTTTGGGGAATTTGGCTAATTTTTTAATATATTGTTAAATATTTCAAGCTCATTCCAACTGTTGTTTCTGTTTTTTAATCGTATGGCTAGTTTTGGAGTTATACGCATTTAAATTTGAACAGCTGGCGCAAGACAAACAATGTAAACCTTTCATACGTGCCATATGGCACGTATGAAAGGCATCCTGGATATCAATATTTTTAATGCATATTTCAACTCGATTTCTAGCAAATACAATCCCAGTCCGGACAGACGGACAGTTTTCTTTTGCGGAAATCAAGTCTTAAAAAAAAAATAACACAATCAATAAAAAATAAAATTTATTTTTTTTTAAGCAACTTAGATCACAGGGAAAATTAAAAAGTTTTTTGACTTGGTGAAAGGTGATGGTGCGAGTTGATGACGTTGATACGCGAGTGGCGTCTTCAAAGACCTAGTGATGCGCCTGCTCACGTGGAACTCCCTCATCATGTTCGACATAGTGTTCGTGTTTTTTTTGTTCCTGGTGGGTGTCACGTGTCTTGTGTACTACCTTCCGGGCAGGCGGCCGGAACCGGAGGAGAGGCCGCTCCAGTGTTACGTCAGTATGACGGCGGCCACCACTGCGGAGGCGCATGGCGCGCCAGTTGACCACGTCTAGGCCATGGCCCGTAAGTATAGTAGAGAAAATGTATACCTATAGGGTGTTTTAAAAATAGAGGTATCTACCAAATATAAGGGGTGATTCTTCATCCTAAAACATAAAAAAATTCCAATAAAATTTAGTCAGGAAGGGAGCTACGTGAGTCCTAAGGGTTCGTCTAAAATAGGGTTTTTAATTAATATCTCTGGAACCCTAAAAACTACAACAACGAATTTTTGTTCTTGTTCTAACATTGATAAAGGCAAATGAATTATTTTATGTAATATTTTTTTGGACTATACTTTTTCTTCGACTGCAAATATGTATGGCTTTAAACTGCGGAGAGGGTTAAGAACAATGTTTTTTGTGACTAGACATTGTAAATGCAACAAGTCACATATTTTTAAATAAAGCAAAAATTGAAGGTTATGTCAGATTGTTGTAACAGATATCAGATTTAAATATTTAACAATAGATGGAGCAGTTTTAATTTTTTGAACTAAGTTGATAAAAAACTGGTTAAATATTAAGAAAAACTAATAAACTTTATGTAATTTTAACGCAAAACTTTAAATTGCATGAAATTATTCAAAATTTCATGGTAAAATATATATATTTTTGCTAATTTTGCTACAGTTTTCTTTACTTTTATAAACAAGAGATGGCACTACATGTGCTCATTCTAACACTTGATACGGAATATTCATACCGTATCTAGAGCTAGAATGGATTCATTCTGTGTTTGAAAAGCGTGTGTATTATCTGACATTCTAAAGCAGTCGTAGAAAAAATACTATTTTCTACTGTCTTGGAATAGGGTCACGCGATCAGTTGTTGCTATGTCTAGTGTTTTGGTGGTTAGCCGTTTGGGTTTCTGGTAGTTTTCGCCTATAAAAAGCCCAAACCAACCAACCACCAAAACACACTAACACACAAAGTGGACAAAGCAACAACCGATCCAGTGACCCTATCTTGGAATATTAGTCAAATTGCACAGAAAACTCTTACGGAATCTAGCACATTCTGTCAGAGTATGAAACCTATTGCGGTATATAAAACCTATTACGTTTTATAGCACATTCCGTGATAGGTTTCATATTTTTAGCAAAATCAACGAAATACAATATTTACTATAAAATATTAAATAATTAGATAACTAAATTATTGGATGTAAGTTATTGTTTTTTATTAAAACTTTTGTTTATTATGTAATTTATTAAAAAAAAATGAATGCATAAAACTTCAGTCGTAGAAAAAGTATAGTCTGCAACACGTGTAGAATGGCTATTCCTCACTCGTGGACAAAAGTCTACTCGTTCGGAATATGCATCATTCTATAGAATACACTATTTCATACTTTTGGATGTTAAATCGCCCTTTTTATGTATTTAGTTTTTATTTACTTAAAAGCTGGAAAACTAAACTTTCTGAAAATTGAACCTCGATAAAGTTCTTAAAAAAGAATATTTTCTTGTCTTGTAGGTAAAAAAATCATCCATTTTTTAACAATTATTAAAAATAAAATATGGTTATTTTAATTATTTTTGCTTTTTTCGATCGATTGGCAGCATAAAGGAATTAATCGTGCGATTGGTCAGGATCTCGTTTTGTTCAGGAAATATTGTAAACACGATAACTCATGAACGCTTTCAGCTAGAAACCTGAAATTTGGCAAAAAGTTTTTTTATCAAAAGTTCTCGGTTAGGTTTGTTTTTGGTAAAAGTTGGTTTGGGTTCAGGGGAAATCGGAAAATACTAATATTACTCGACATTACTTGAAATTATAATGTATATGTGACCCTGCACAAAGAAACTATCTAGTGTATCAAATTTTTCTATTTCTTTTTTTTTTCGAATTCTTATGTAAAAAACTTTTTTACATAAGAGTTCAAGTTCAAGTTCATTTATTGGTCATAAAATATGTAAATTACACATAGACAGGTCAATCAATTAGATGTACTATGCTAAGACTAAACCTAAAATTAAGACTAAGATTTAAAATTAAGGGCTAATAAAAATTAAAATTAAAATCTAATCTAAAATAAAATTTAAAAAAATAAAAAAAAATACACCAGGAACAACAGCAAATAAACAAACAGATATATGAATCAAAAAATATATACAAATAAATAACTATATAAATAAATAAATAAATAAAAATACCAATTTAGGTGGGTTTTTGTTGCTTTTCAATATATTCTGTTAACGAATAAAAGCTATTTTCGATCGGGTATAATTTCTGTTTTTTCTTGAATAGTGTTACTGTTTTTTGTTCTTTAATATAATCGGGAAGTAATTTATAGAGAGAACTTCCTGCGTAAATTGGCGATTTTATGTATTGTTCTCTTGATGGTTTTTTGAGACATAGTTTGTTTCCATCCCGGGTATTATATGAATGTATCTGATTGTGATGTTTTATACTTTTGATGTTTGTATGTATGTAAGTTAGTATTTTAAACAGATAAATGCATGTGACAATGTACCTTTTAGCTTAAATGTACTTTTACAAGATTCTCTAAAGCTAAGTTTAAAAAATAATCTAATAAATCTTTTTGTGCTACAGATATTCTACCGGTGGATTGCCTTGTGCAGGGTCATACACTGATATTTTGCGTTTTTGACAATACAAATTTTATGCGGTGAGACACCCCTCACTCGAAACGAAAGCCTCTCGTTAATCTATAGGACAAATAAATTTGTTCATAAACTCTTAAAATTAATTGTTATAAAGCTAAAGTATTAAAGTTTTATTAAGTTCATTAGCTTTATACACATTTTTACTGTTTATATTAAACTAAAGCCGGACAAATTATAATTTAAAACGCTTTATATAGCGATTTAAATTTGATTAATTGTAATTTGTAAATATGCTAAACTTAATTAATTAAGTATATACAGATCAAACATCCATTTTGCATACACGTCAAGCTAGAGTTTGTATCTCGTGTAGCATACTCTCGGATGAAATCGTAACCAATCGTTTTTTTTTAGGATGCCAGTCGCAACTTATTATTTAGTTTAGTTTGGACTTTTTTTTCGAATTCTTATGTTAAACACTGTTTTACATAAGAATCCGAAAAAAAAAAGAAATACGAAAATTTGACACACCTGGTGGGTTTCCTTGTGCAGGGTCACATACTGATATTTTGCATTTTTGACAATACAAATTTTGTGCGGTGGGACACCCCTCACTCGAAACGAAAGCCTCTCGTTAATCTATAGGACAAATAAATTTGTTCATAAACTCTTAAAATTAATTGTTATAAAACTAAAGTATTAAAGTTTTATTAAGTTCATTAGCTTTATACACATTTTTACTGTTTATATTAAACTAAAGCGGGACAAATAATTTAAAACGCTTTATATAGCGATTTAAATTTGATTAATTGTAATTTGTAAATATGCTAAACTTAATTAATTAAGTATATACAGATCAAACATCCATTTTGCATACACGTCAAGCTAGAGTTTGTATCTCGAGTAGCATACTCTCGGATGAAATCGTAATCAATCGTTTTTTTTTAGGATGCCAGTCGCAACTTATTATTTAGTTTAGTTTGGACTTTTTTTTTCGAATTCTTATGTTAAAAACTGTTTTACATAAGAATCCGAAAAAAAAAAGAAATACGAAAATTTGACACACCTGGTGGGTTTCCTTGTGCAGGGTCACATACTGATATTTTGCATTTTTGACAATACAAATTTTGTGCGGTGAGACACCCCTCACTCGAAACGAAAGCCTCTTGTTAATCTATAGGACAAATAAATTTTATCCAATACATACAGATAATGAGACAATTACCAGCTTTATTTTAAATAGATAAACTCAATAATAACCCCCGCGTGGCTTTTACTTTATCGAGTGGATAATTATTTATTTTACCCACTCAATTGTCACTTGTCAAATTATTTTCTTGTAAATGTCATTAAAATTTTTAATAAAAATATGAATTCCTAAGCTATTTATTGGATAAAACCTTGTATGGCTCTCATGGATAAACCGATATTACCCTCTCGAAAATTAACCTGCTTGGCTGACGCCTCGCAGGTTAATTTTCTCATGGGCAATATCTTACTTCCCACTAGTACCATAAAGTGTATAGTTTACCCGCTAGAGGTGTTACTAAACCTGACGCGAGTTAAAAATGGGTGCGTACTTTCCCTCCATAATAGTTTGTGAAGTTTCGGCTGTCAAAAGTAAGTATTTTTAAGTTTTAACTTGCCTCATAACTTTTTTGTCAAATTGCTTATTTTTAGATTAAATATAGCCAAATGTAAAGTTGCCTTTCTAGAAGAAGCTTGAATATTTTAGACTTAATAATATTAACCTAAAAATAACGGCCGCCTATCCAGTTTGAAATGGCCTGGTCTTGTACCTTTGACCACTAACGAGTACCTTTGACGGATCAAAGTTATAACGTATTTCGCAAGCATACATTTTTACCAACGAATTTATTTTTAGTTTATAGTTTTCAAGATGCCAAGGAGCAAGACCGGTGTTAAAGGGTCAAATTCGTAAAGGAGATCTGAAAACCGCTATTAGGTTCATAAAAGAACATAACACGACCATAGGAGAAGAGGCTAGACATTTTAATTTGAAAAAAACCTAGTTTAATCTTTCATTTAAACAAAATAAAGGAGTCGCGTAATGAAATCTATATTTATTCACCTAAAACACCAAAAAAAGTACCACACACCTGTTGTACTTTTAACCACCTAATAACATAATTGTATGCAGTTTAAAATTTGAAAAACATTTACTTTATGAGTAAAGACCTAAATGCTCACGCGTGTCTGTAAACGGGTTGCATTCAATAAAAATTACATCCAAAAAAAAATTAAATATAAAATTCGGTCAAAGGTACAACACCTTCCCCTATATACAGATCATATATCCATTTTGCATACACGTCAAGCTAGAATTTCTATCTCGTGTAGCATACTCTCGGATGAAATCGTAATCAATTGTTTCTTTTTAGGACGCCAGTTACAACTTATTGTTTAGTTTAGTTTAGTTCTCAGACCTATTATAATAGCTATTTTATCTAGAATAGATACTGTTCGCTGCTAACAGCTACTCTTCTCCATCATAAAAAAAAATCTCGAAACATTTAACACTTAAATTTTTACACCATCTTCCCCATGTTACTTTATTTCTGTAACCTTTTTACATTCCTCCAAATAACCCAAACCAAATGTTTAAACTATTAAAAAAGTTATCCACATGCGGATTACTTCTTAAGGTTGTACAGTTGCGATCTTTAAAACGTACTACACCCAAAAATTGTACCATTTAAATCTAACTTGTCACAAAAGTCAGTCAATGACTTAACTAAGTCAGAGACCTATAAAACTAAGTATAACAGTCGTATTTTTTGAAACATAATTTTTTCAAGTGTCAAATGTGTTAACATTCTTCACTTAACCCAGCAACAAAAATCAATTTTACCAATATATTTTGGGGCTAATACAAGAAAAATGGCCGAGAAATTAAATAATTCTATACGCCAGAACCAAATATAATATATAATTTTTAAATTTTATATAATTCTGCAACTTTTACAAATATGAATATATTTTTTCGAGAAATTAATGTTATTTTATACCGTTTTTAAATCCACTGACATTGTATATATCCCTAAAAATTTCATTGTTAATAAAGCACTCAAAACATTTACAAGTTTGGTGTACCTCAAGGTTCAATGTTGTAGTACTTTTTTTGATTCCAACTGTACACCTTGTTAAAAGTGCGCTGGTCTCGGGACCAAAAGTCATTGGTCCCGGTCCTGAAGCCTCAAAACATTTTATTTGACATTTGTTGTTTTAAAAGTAATGATAATAATAAAAGTTGGTTTAAAAGTTATTTTCATTCTCCCCTTTACGAAATATTACTTTTCTAGCTTGATAAGAAAATTAAAAGCGAAAGTCCAAACATGTTAGGGTATAAAAAACTTTCGTGTCCTGTGCAAAAAAGTAAAAAAACGCCAATAACACATCTTCAGTTAGTATAGAAATGCATTTTCTTAATAATTTTTTATTGTTCTTTGTAAATTATGCCATATTCAAGTACCTAATAAGTACCTAATTAGTACCTAATTAGTACCTAATAAGTACTTAATTAGTACCTAATAAGTACCTAATTATTTAGCTAAATAATACAAATTTCTGCAGGCAATATTTGAGGCTTCTTCGGTTGAAATCATTTTGATCTCATTTAAAATCAAATATTCGAAAATTATTACGGTGTTTGACAAACGTCATAATATATGGTTAATTCTAGAGTCACTCTATCTTGCGGCGGCTTTAGCTTTATCATTTAATGTTTTTTACAAATGTCTTCTTAGGGTTAATAAATGTCGAGGTAAGAATGAAAAGTTTCATATACACGCTGCAAAAGCCCTTTCAGGTGCCTGCAGTTTTTGAATAGCCTCGGCCATTCAAAACCGCCTCGCACCTCGCCTCGTCTGGCACCTAAAAGTAAACTTTCGCATCTGGTATTGTAAATAACTATTTTAAAGTATTTAATGCATAAATACTATTTATTTATAAAATACTATTTAACAACAAAAGAAGTTTTTTTATTCTTTTTTTTTTATTTTCCGGATAGACAGACAATTTATTGTGGAAATTATCGAGAAACATTAAAAAAGCAATAAAAAACATTGCTCTTTTCACTAACTCAGCACTTTCCTACGGTAAAGTAAAATGTTTCGCTCTAAATATATCTACAGAAAATAACATAAAATACAACATAAAAGTTTAGACGTCTCTTGTAAAAGAACAGATATGAAAAAATTCCCGAAAATTTTAAAGAGTTCTTTAAATTTTATTTTTCGGGACCAAAACTGTCCCCGGGACCATAAAATCGACTCTGGCCCCGGAATTACCTGGGACCAATATCCTGGGACTGCATGCCTTACTTCCCGTAAAAATTTTAGACGGGAAAGCAATATTACATTCCTTGACTCCATACGACTGGACAAATTTACATTTTATCAAAAAGTTTTTAAGCTTCATGGTTAGTGATTTAGAGTGGTGGTCCGACAGATTTAGGATTTATTATTAATAAAGTTTGAAGCTGTTGCTAGTACTATCGGTCACGAAACTGCTAACAAACTACTTTGCCACAGAATAAACCATAATAACAACGACAAACATGTCACACAAAAATATAGAGGAATTATATGATATTTAACTTAATCCTCTAAACGAGAGCCGTGAGTTTGAGGGTCTTGGTATTAGTTTATAAACTACTTACTTTAATTTTAAGATAATATAAGGTAAGTGCAGGTATTATGCCCATGCTAACGTATAATTGCCGATAAAAATTAAATGAGATAACATCTAAACAAAATAATACTTATAAAACCCAGATTACTTATTTCTGCTTAAGTTATTAGCTCAGCTTCTGCTTAAGTTATTAGCTCAGCGGTCTAAGGCATCGATATAGCGTTGACACTGAGCTATGATAGTGAGTTCAAACCTCACTGGCGCCGATTGCCTTTTTCAGTTAATTAATAATTGAAATTTGGCGAAGGCGTACTCCCTAGATATATTGGTTCGAAAGTCAGTTAAAGCTGGTGGTTCCCTCTACTACTAGCCCACACAAGTCCTGGACTTAGGGGATGCTTAATTAAGTAGAATAGTACGAGGTTAAAAATAAACAAACATAAAAAACATGAAAAAAGTTTTAAAAAAATAAAAAAAAGGCCATTTAAAGAAATGTACCAATTGGCCATATTACCAACATGGTGTTAGTAATATGGCCATATATAAAATAAATCATATTTTTCTAAATATTATCAAATCAAGTATTTATTTATACTTTTTTTATTGCCTTTTATTATATAAAATAAAAAAAAAATAAAACAGTTAAACAAAAACGGCACACTTCATAAAATATAAAAAAAAAACAATTAATGGCTTTAGGTAAAGTAAAACATACTTGATAAATATTTTATACCTGGTATTTTTTTAAAATTATTCACAATCTGAATAAAAAATGGTTCTTTGTAATTTTCTGTTAGTATAACACAACCTTTATGCACAGTATATGATAACGCTATGTCAACTGTGGAATCAAATGTATAGTACAGTTTATAACTATAATAAATATAATATTTTTAGTAAATAATTAACTTTATGAACTGTACTATGTATTGAATTCCACAGTTGACCTAGCGATATCAAATATACGGATAAGCGCTCTATCTCGAGAACGGTTAATTGTATAAAATATTGCCTTATACCAATTTGTAGAGAATTTTATGCTAATAATTAGCTAATAACTCAAAATGACCTTTGAAGCAAAGAAAACAAGATAATTAGAAAAAAACGGGTTTTGCGACCTTTGACCTTGAATATCTTGCGACGCGGACACGAGATTCTATGAGACTTGAGCTTACTTATAGAATGTCAAAGCAAAGATTTATACAAGTTTATAGCTTGTTATCTTTCATTCCGAGGTTTACCCATTGAGGTAGAGTGGGGAGAGTGCCAGAGCCATTTAAATTTCTTGTGCCGATTTTGATTCGCGCATCTATCTATCTCTCTCTAAAATTCCGTATTAACGGTCTTGCGTACTTCGAAATACACAAAGATGGCCACTCGGTCAGACAGAATTCCTGCTTCCCCCACTCTAATTCCTTGAAAAACACTCTAGGTAAACGTTACGTAACGGAATTTAATAAATTTAATGTTTATTTCTAAGCTTGGCAGATGTATTTTTATTTCAACATAAATAACTATTTAGTGGCCCATAATTCCCTTTTTCACACAAAAATTGACGAAACTATGCATATTTAAATAATACTGTAATCAGTAAAAAAACTGTTGACATTGATATTAAAAAAAAAAATCTTACGGCCCTGTTCTTGCGTGATCTTGCCAATGAATCCTCGGCGATGATACATTTTCGCGCGGAATGTGTACTCACAGAACACCAATGTGTGTACTATTTTGTGTACCTGTGCATAAAAAATATACGTGTTATATGTGACAGAGAGTGACAGAGGTACCTAGTATCTTTTCCCTGTGTGATATTGATTATGAATATTTTTTTAAAGTTTGAGTGATTTTTCGTGTAAATTTTTTTTAAGGTTATGTTATACTATATTTTAGGTCCATGTTCGTTTTGTCGAGAAAAACGAATCAATAGTGAGAATACAGTTAAATTTATTGTGAAACAAAAATTTTATATTGTTACGCGTTAACGGGGGGGGGGGGGTAAATGTGACAGTTTGTTACACAGGGGGGAGAGGAGGGGGGTCAATTTTTTTGAAAAATTGCCCTTTAAATGACTGTACTATTTATATTTTCATCTATTAATATAGTGATGAAATTAATAGACGTAATATGAGATTAAATGAAATTTAATATAATAATGCTATTTATATCAAAACTTGATTCATGGGGACAAACTCAATAATAGTATGATATATGCAGAATTACGACGTGACACAAATACCTATATTTTACTCTTGGTAGAAATCTATCATGTCAGCTCTGACTGCGATAATGGGAGTAATAGGAATACATTAATTTTTGCATACGTTTTCAAGCGTGTTTACTATACGGTGAAACATAGTATATTACATAACTAGTGTGGAAAGTGATAGTTTACGAACGAGCGGTCAGGCGAGTGACGAAACCCCACGAGTCTAAGAAATACACTTTCCAACGAGTTATGTACACTATTTTTCCTACGATCCCGAAAAAATATGAAGTTTAAACTTTAAGAATTTTTAGTTTAATATTTTCTAATTTTTATTACTTATTCCGCGAATTTTTGATAAAAGCCAAACACAAAATAGCATACAAATTTATATATGTATGTCAACAGGAAATATGTTTTTTATTTAAATTTAGTTTTCTTGGTTTTATATTTATTACAACATATTATGGAAGCTCAACACTGTTTAATGGGTTGCCTAACCGCAAGCATCTTTTAAATCAAGGAAAATTTGACAGTTTACTAATTAAATTTGATTTCTGTGGATATGCTTCCATATAAGACAATGTTTAACATTTCATGAGGAAATATTGATGTTTTTTATAAAATGTAAGGTAACTAAATCACAAATTAAGTAATATTTATAAAATCTAGACATTAATAAAACATATTAGGTTATATTGATCTGGGTCAAAATAGTAGGGTTATGACTATAGTTTTTGGACTCCAAACTAACCAAACAGGCGCAAAACCAACGTTAATGTCACTTTTGAGAACACCAAACAGTCACAAAACCAATGCAAACCAACGTTAACGTAAACCAACGCCCCCACTAAAAAAACACCCAACCACCCCAAAACCAAACCAAACCAACGATAGCGAAAACCATAGTTTACGAAAACGTTGGTTTGGTTTGGTTTTGGGCTGGTTGGGTGTTTTTTTTTTTAGTGGGGGGTTTGCGCATGTTTGGTGTTCTCAAAAGTGACAGAAACGGTGTGGAAGACTGTTAAATGCTAAATTTCACTATGCGCTGTATCTTAAAAACTTTGCTGGAAATACATTGAAATCAAATTCGTAATCAGAAGGTCAAAATTAATTAAAAACAGCAAACAATTTTCCATGTGTAGAAATCCACTAAATTTAGTGGACGGGATTTTAATGAAACCATTGCATGAAATTATAAACTTAATTATTTTACATGAAACAAGGAGTTCTTTCGTTTATTTTTCAGTAAAATATTAAATGTGCGATGCTGCTAATCTGTATAGTGTCACACGGAAAGTCTGTAATTTATTTGTATAAATAAGAATTTTGTCAGTGACGAATATCGTGCAACACGTGTGCAGGGTTCGAAAACCACAATGGATGTGTATGTCAATGAAGAATTTTCCTTTCGGTTTATATTCTTTTTTGTTATGAAAATGATCCAATATGTTGGCGATTTTTGTTAGAAACAGGCCAGATGTATATTGATTTCCCATTTTGAAAATTTTCATAATTTCGGGAAGCCTTGTATTCGTGCAAAAATGTTCAAAATTTTTTTTTGCGTATTTTTGCGTTTTATGACGTTTTATGTCTATATAAATCAATTTTAAGCAAACAAATTTTTTTTCGGTCGGTCGGTCGATCGGTCTGTCCGGGAAATCTTGTGGGCACGATAACGTAAGAACGCTTTAGCCTAGAGACTTTAAATTTGGCATACGGGTTTTTCACCAAAGGTTCTAGCTCGGGATTGTTTTTGGATAACATTGTGGTGCGGCAAGGGTGGCAAATGGGGAAAAATACATTTTTTTTAGAAAAGAGGTTTTTGAGATAGCTGAAATTGATTCTTTTCTAACCCCACCCCCGAGGGGGTGATGGGGTAAATATTTTTAAATATTTTCAATATTTTCGTCAAAATTGGTATATATGGGTTTCTGGGGTTGGCGAATATGAATCTGATAAATTTTTCTAATTTTACCCCCTGAGGGCTGTGAACGACCTCTAAATTTTACTCAAAAATTTTTAAAAAAATTCAGGGATGATACACCAATGAACAAATTTAAGGGGTGAGACTTCCAAATATTTTCAATTTGAAATTTTGGTGGGTCACCCTAGTATACATACTAATATAAATATTTTTTTTATAAATATAAAGTTATTTTTGTCGGTAGATAGAGAAAAAACTATACAACGTTTTCTTTAACATTGGGAAACCAACTGTAAATATGTCCCTCGATATTTTCAATAGTATATTTAACTGAATATGCACCTGAGCTACTTTGAATTCAATAGTTATCCGAGATATAGGCTTAATCGGATAATAAAACTTGGAAATAAATGACTTTACGATCCATATATTTGCTTTGTTGGATTATATAAGAGTTTTGGACGTTTTACCCGTTCTTCGCTTGGATCGCGTTTAAATGCCCATTATAATGTATACAGTAGGGTGCAAAAATTCGAAATGTTAACTGGCTACCCCCTCATTTTATACAGGATTATTCAGCATTTAATACGGTACCCCGAAAAAATAACAGTTTTGCCCAAAATAATAGCAATTTTTAACTACTTCTAAAAATAAGTTAAGAATTGACAGTCTATAAAAATATATACTGCACGTTTGTCGGTTAATAACCGAAAAATATATATAATAGTTATTTATCTGTCGTTAAAATCAAATGGACAGGAAACAGTGAATAGTTCCATTTCATCCTTTTTGGGAATCATCAGCACTGTGTATCCTGTATGTTGCTAATATTCTAATAAAACGTTAGATAGATACAAAAACATGGTGCCATCTATTGATGTGGTCACTGTTATCTTTTCACTTGTTTCCAAATAATGGTTTAGGTCCGTGGCATTTTGAATGCACGTGAACAAGTGAACAAATAATAATGACCACATCAATAGATGGCACCATGCTCTTATATCTATCTAACGTTTTATTTGAATATTAGCAACATACAGGATACACAGTGCTGATGATTTCCAAAAAGGATAAAATGGTAATATTCACTATTTCCTGTCCATTTGTGTTTAACGACAGATAGATAGATTTATTACTTCTAAAAATGCCCGTCCTTCTGTCCGTCCGTTTGTCTGTAGTCACGTTTTCTTATCCGCGCGAAAACTCAAAAAAGAAAAATCAGACCTATAGTATATTCAACTTCAAGATGAAGTGACTGTAAACAAACGCACCTGAATACAACGGATTTAGTGACAGGGTAGGATTCAAAATAAGGGAACTTCTATATGACGGTCCATTGCAATGCATTGTACGATTCATCGGCAATGAATCATCGCGAGTGCTCTCGTACTGACCTGCAAAGAAAATATATATAAGAACTTTAGCTTCCGTGTTAAACGTAGGCAACACAGATTACAAAAAGGAGGCTGGCGCCATCTAGCACGTAAATTGCGGACTATTGTCGGTCTAGTCGGTTTCTGTAAAAACCCCTAGTGACATCTAGCGGAAATTTTAAGTAATAGAGGTGGCGCCAATTTCAAATCCTTAATAAAATTGTTAATTAAAACACGTTGAAGGACAATGACGCTGTCGAGCGGTTGGCCTGCGTTTTTGCAGACATACCGCTGGACAGCGTCATTGTCCTTCAACGTGTTTTAATTATTACTTTGAACTCGATAAAAATCTCCATTCAAAGTAATAAAAGAATAAAATAAAAATGCAAAACAAAAATAAAACAATTTATTTCATTTAAAAAAAGTACATACAAGAATAATTCTTAATTACCTATACATAAAGAATAATTTTTTATCAAATCAATGACAATATTTTACTGGACGAAATCCGAAAATTGTTTTTTTATCACCCTCAGCTTTTACAATATAAAAAAAATTATATTATTATAAACCGTTTTATGAGAGAATATATTCTCGTATACGAATCGCACGTCACAGTGCGTAAACTAAATAGCACTCTGTATGGATATTGGCAGGGGCGGATTTATTTCATTTTAAGGGGTAAAGGGGCATCTATAAGGAAAAAAATTGCGCATTCACCAAAAATATAACTTTGAAGGTATTTCTATGCTAATATATCTCGCTGGGGGGGGGGGACCCATGCCCCCCTAAATCCGCCGGTGCGTCACAGTGCGTAAACTAAATAGCACTCTGTAGGGTAACTGGCATCTATTTCTTTTAACTTAATACATTATTTTTAAATAGAAAATGTATATCTAAAAAAAGCATTTATCAAGTCTTAATAAATAAATGCCAGTATTCATACAGAGTGCTATTTATAAATAGTATATGTATAGCTATTTATAAATAGCATATGTATACCCAGACAGCACATAATAACTATTAGATATCCGGGGGATATACTTTCTGGATATAGAGTATATCCAGTGGATAGCCTAAATTGCCATTAGATGTCCCATGGACATCCAAATGTCCGCCTATATCCAGATCCTATACTAGTATATCTATTTTTTTAAACTCCCTAAAGTATATCCACTGGATATCCATTAGAGATCCATCATGGATATCCAGGATACCCATGATGGATCTATAATGGATATCTAGTGGATATACTTTGGGTTAAAAAAATAGATGTCCACTGGATATCTCGTGGATATCAGTGGATATCCTACCAGCATCTGGATATAGGCGGACATTTGGATGTCTATGGGATATCTAATGGCAATCCAGGCTATCCACTGGATATACCCTATATCCACAAAGTATATTCCCTGGATATCTAATAGTTATCATGTGCTGTCTGGGTAGTATTACGTAACGCAAATTGTACCAAAATTAATACACTTCATACACCGTTTCCAGCGTTATTAAAGGCTGCAGAGATTTTATACTTTCGTTACCCTCCCTAGCCAAAATATAAAGTCTCTACAGCCTTTAATAACTCGAGAACCGGGGTATCAATTGATACACTTAAGTGTATGAATTTTGGTACAACTAACGTTACGTAAAATTTGAACGTTTCCCAACCCCCCGCACCTCTAAAATAAAAAAAAAAACTTTTTACCCATAAGAGTTAAAACTAAAACTGGGGTAACGTACTCGTAATACTAATTGGATAATCGCCACTGACTGTTTCCAAAAACACTAAAAACACATGAGAGCATAATTAATATTTTGTTTTAATTGTTTTTTGTATTGTACTTACTTTTAAAAGCTTCGCCACTGATTGGTTTCAAAAACACTAAAAACACATGAAGGCATCATTATTATTTAGTTTTATTTGTTATGTATATATATATATTTAATCAAATAATTACCTTTTCCAAAGTTATTTAAAATTTTCGTCACACGCCAATCCAAGATTTAGATTTTTTGAGGTTAGAAACACGGAAACCCCCGCTTTATAAATATTTTTTTTACAACAAAGTAAGTCTAATACTTTCAATGGGATTTTGTTTTAGATATGGTCATTATGCAATATAGAATCATTCTTAATAATATTATCTTAAAATATTTACTATTTTTCAATTTATTATTGTTTTTAATAGGATGCCATCTATCAGGATAAATGTCAAGCTTTACATGAAAAGATAAAAGAAAACTATCTTTTAAAAATTATAAAAAATAACGCTAGCGACATCTAGCACGTAAATTGCGATGCTATGGCGGCCATTTTTAGCTGTGTTGCAAGGTCACCTACTTAAGGCTGGCCCCCCCTGCTGACCTGTTTAATTTTCTACATCCCTACTCTCGCAACATTCGAGTGTCTTAACCAATAATACCACGCACCCGCTACCGTCGTGCGCGATTCTTTTGTTTACATCCACTTCATTTGCAAGTGCGTTCAACATACAAGCATTTGCCAAGTTTTCCCACCAGCAACAGCAAAACTGAGCTAATAATTTAAGGTAATTATAAAAAAAATGTTGAGAAGCATTGTTTTTAGTGAAGTATGTCAACAATAAGACTTAAAACTCAGTTAAACGAGTTTTATGACTTTTTATTGGTTTTACTGTCGACGCTGAAAGCATCTAAAATAACACCCCATGGCGACTTGCATTCATTCTTTATTTCAAAGCTCTTGCGCAATCTACACTCTTTGTATATTTGTGGTTTCTAGGTGAGCGTTTAAAATCAAAATATGACCTTGAACTGTCATCCTCTCTAACCTTTTTGTTTATAAATTTAGACATATATTTATAGAATTTTTTGTTTAAATAAGTAAGAATATTTCTTTTAATTAATATAATCTATTTTTAAAATTTGAAGTTTATATATATTTGAACTTTATCCTATAGGACTTCCCGTTTGAAAATTTGCGCCCCATATTTTTTTTTTAATTTTTGAAGGTTTTTTACGCAATAGAACTTTTTTTTTTGGAAATTTCATATCGATCGGACATTCTGTTCTTGAGTTATATTACCGTGCTAACAAAAAAAGTGACATACGGACGGACAAAAATTGTTCTCGATAAAAAACATTTCTAATAGAAATGAAATTCTATACAAACATTTAGGGTAATTTTTGATTATTTTGGAAATTTAAAAACCAACTTATAATAATCTTTAATGGACAGCAGTCCAGTACGTTAGACAACATACTTTTAGGTCTTCAATACCAACCCAAAAAGAAAATTCCCTAAAATTATTATATTTGGATTTTATCACAGTGCAACAAAAAATGTGCATTTTATGCAAAATTATTAAAGAATACATAAAACAGTTTATTAAACACAAAAACAAAATCTTCACACACAACGGGGTATTATCAATGACTGTCAAATTAAGGAGTAGGTCATAAGTTCCCTAGGAAACTTTAGACCTACTGTACACATGGCTGTTATAAAAATTTAAAAAAAAATAGTTTTTGCTTAAAAAAAAACAAATATCTTACCTTAATGCAATTTAAAATATAATCTAAAATGTTATTTTTTCCTAAAATATGCATAATTTTATTTTAATAATTATACTTTTATCTCTTCCTGTAGAACTTCTCTCTTTATCGAATCTAAATAGGCGGCAGTCCATTTAGAACGGTGAAGAGTATAATAATTAAATATTTGTTTGCTTTGTTGTGTAGTTAAAATTGCTTTTTTAACAGGATAATAAGAAAATTTAATTAACTTTATCAGAAAATAATCCGGTTAAAATATTCTGAAATCAGTCTCGAGCTTCACGAAATATTAATTTTTTAATTAATCAATTTTATCCAAATTTTTTACTAATTACACTAGTTTGCAGTATTTTATTATCCAGTTGCTTTTGACGTTTTATTATACAGTGCGGTCCAAAAGTCACCCCCACTTTTAACTTTTGAACGAGTTGAGATATCGACTTCAAATTTAAAACTCTTAAATAAGACAACTTAAACTATCTTTTAGCATATATTTGATATTTTCAGCTCTTAAAATGTGGACAGGGGGGCATGGGGTCACATTTTTTTTAATGGAGAGGGGGGTCTTGTAATACATCATTTTAAAGCTTATAAAATTCTCCATTTAACTTCATATTTTTAAATTAAAAAAAAAATTGGGTTTAAAATGGGGTTGAAAATGGGTATTAATGTCAAAATTCCTCTAAAAAAACAAATAATTTTTTAAAAATGCCTAATTTCATCATAAAAAAATGTTAATTATACTTTTAAACTAATTTTAGTTGACATAAAAAAAGAATTATAAAAATAAACTTAAAAAATCGGATGTTTTAGCACAAAAAATTTAAAAATCAAAACCTTAAAAAACATTTTTTAAAAATTTAAAAATATTTGTTTAAATAGAGAAGTTTATAAGCTTTAAAATGATGTATCACACGACCCCCCTTTCCATTTAAAAAAATGTCCCCCCATGCCCCCCTACCCACATTTTAAGAGCTGAAAATATCAAATATATGCTAAAAGATAGTTTAAGTAGTCTTCTTTAAGAGCTCTAAATTTGAAGTCGATATTTCAACTCGTTAAAAAGTTAAAGGGGGGGAGGTGACTTTTGGACCGCACTGTATGAAGGGCACAAGGGAAAAACCCCGGTAATCCAAAAAAGCTATCCAATCCAATCCAATTCCAGTATGGCTTTTCTCTTTGGGTAATTGGCCAGCTCGATCTAGTATAATTTTTGGCCTACGCAAAACCGTCTCACTCTACATAGTGATGTTTGCGCAGACGCCAACTTATAAAAAAAAAATATCTTTAAAATTTATAAAAAAAATACTTTACATGTTTAACAGTTCCACTTTAAAATTTAACATCACAAAATAAAAAAACTTAAATAGTCACTTCACTTCACTTCACTTAAAACTTTACTATTAAAGTAATATTTTCACGAAACAACATAAAATAAAATAAATCAAGTCCTGTAATTATCTACTATAGCAGGCTGATGCTGGAGTAAATCCGCCAAAGCGGTCACATCCATCCCTTACAAAGACCACGCTGAGACCATATAAGAAATACACTATAAAAGAAAGTCAAATACGTGACCGTGAAAAGTATTCAGGACCCGAACCTGTGTTTTGGCTTCTAGGTACGACTGAGCGATGGCGCCAGCTGTATATGAACTTGATTGCTTAGTGGGAGTGGGGTGAGGGGTAGTATATCTGTCAAAACAATTGAAATTTTACTCGTGATATTTTACTCGTGATTTGCAATTTATTGTGCTTTTATACCGAACTTTTATTGTGATGTCTAATACAAAATGTGTATTGTACCGTTTTGCAAGGATCAGTTAAGTAAACGTCACCGTTTTCCTAGTGATGCAAACTTATTTAATGTGTGGGTCAAAAACATTAATAGTGCCAAGTTAAATAAAATGACTAAAGGCAGGGACTGACTCTGTCTTGAAAAGCTTCTTATTATTTTGACTGAGCTATTTAGGGCAGGGACAGCCCCTACACAAAAAATACTTATTGATTTGACTGAGCTGTTTAGGGCTGGGACAAATGCCCTAAAAAGCTTCTTACCATTTTTACTGATATGTTTAGGGCAGGGATGGCCCCTATCGAAAAGAGCTTATCAGTTTGACTGAGCTAGCCTTAAACAGCTGTTTAGGGCTGGGATAGCCCCTGGCCAGAGAAGCTTATCGGTTTAAAGGCGCTTTTACACTTCAGCGTTTGACGCTGGCGGCATATCCCCACCACTCTGTCTATCAGCTCCCGCCGGCGATCTCCGCTATTTCCGTTTACAGTTCAGCGTTTTGCGCTGGCGGCGGCGCATTTGTAGGTTATGTCATTATAAATGGGTGTGTATTCTTCTTCTTCTTCTTCTTCCTGGGTGTGTATTTATTTCTTGAATTTCCTGCTGATTTAAACGCACGGTATATACATTGCCCGTAATGGGACTTTTAAATTTAACGAAACTAGTGCTCATTGTTTGAAAAAAACAACCAAAAACGTTATAAAACTTTATAACTTTGCAAAACAATACAACCTAACCTCAAAAACGCGGCGTCAAATCGCCCGAAGTTCAAAAAATTCAACTTCAGCGTCGACCGTTGGCGGTAGAAAAGTGGGGTTGAAGAGATAGGGGAATAGAACCAATCAGATTACTCAACGAGCTAACGCTGCGTCAATCGCCGAACTGTAAAAGCCGCTTAACTGATTCATATTGTTTATCTGTTAAATGTAGGAATACTAATTATAAAAACTTTGTAAATGTGCTCTGCCCTTAGGCAGTATATTGTGTATGACACTCAATTATATATGAAGGCAAATGTTTACTCCTCATATATATTTATTTATAATAAAAAGTTAACTGTTAAAAGTACGACATAATTGTTTTAATTTCCTATTTACGTTTAAAATAAAATATATAAAAATCGAAGCCAAGTGTTTTTTTTTTTAATTATATAGGTTTATTTAGCAAAAGATAAAATTTCATATTTTTAAAGTTTAACAAATTTTACATTTAATTAAAATTTCAATCAAATTCATATATTGTTATTTTTAATTAATGTGCGGGTTAGATAACTTACTTGTTAGACTTTAAAAATTTGTTTTATCTTTTGGTGAATAAACTTAAAGTTTTAAATAAAAATACAAAGCTTTTCCCCATTTTTACAAAATTGATTTGGGAAAGCAATAGTAATCTTTATTACCGACTTCCGTAGGTTATCTGTATTATCGGCTGTCGTTGACCGTGAATTTAGTGAATTTTAAAAAATAACCGCTAATGGCGGTACAATAGTTTTCTATCTCTATCATTTGACTTTCTCTTATAGTGTATTTCTTATATGGCTGAGACTCTCCAAAAAAGCTGATATTGGTTTTAATGCATTTCAAAGTTTTCCAACGCATGGATGACAGGTGATTTCAACGGTCACGCGTTTTTTGAACTACCGGGGTTTTGCCCATTACCGCGTATTTTCAAATATATTTTAGAGTGGATGGCGGGGTTTTGCACGAACGATGATAGCTGATTCGGAAAGTACACTTCAATAACCACAGGATATCAATATCAACCCGTTTTCGCGCAAAAATGGACAACCGGGATTTTTCCCCTGTACTCTTCATATACTTTTAGGTGCTGCATCCAAATCTGGGTAACTTACGTTACAGAGCTTGAAAAAACGGCACTTTCCTTAGTTATTATATTATTATTAAATTGTTAAAAAATTATACAGGGTGATCATTAACTGGCATGCCAAATTTAAGAGGTGATTCTACATCCAAAAATATTTTAAAAAGTTTCCATAAAGGTTGGTCCGGAACTGAGCTCTAAGGGAGCTACGGACCTTTAAAATTGTAATAAAAATAAGGTTTTTAATTAATAACTCTAGTACCCTTTAAGCTAGAGCGACGAATTTTTGCATGTATACTAGTATTAATAAGGGCAATAAGTTTATGTTAATTTATTTCTTTTTTATTTATTCAGAGGCGTGCCTAGACGGACAAAATATGTGAGGCTTAACCCATTTTTGCCCCAAACTTTTTTATGTGTAGTTTTTTTGGATTTTTTGTAAAAAATATAGATTTCTTGAGTAAAAATACATAAAAAATGTCATATAGTGTAACACTGTAGGCGCAACCTTTAAAAAAAAATGCAAGGTACATTTTGTGCCACCAAAAACGTTACTTTTTAAAAGGCTTTAAATATTAAATTTAGGTGCTTTGGTGAAGAATACTTTTTTGCTTAGTTTTAAACCAAGAATCATCCTGCAGCATTAAAATTTTATTCTCTTATTCAATATGTCATCTTGGAAGGGCCGTAGCTTCCTTAGGGCTCATTTCCAGACCACCCTTTATAGAAACTTTTTTTCATATTTTTGGATGTAGAATCAGCTTTTAAATTTTGACATGGCAGTTACTACTGTATAATAAAATATTTAATATTTAAAGTGTAATTTTTTCTGCGGCTGTAACGTGAGTTACCATGGATTACCCATCTATCAAAAAAGTCCGTTATAAGTCGAGTTACATTGATTAGTACTCTTTACATCTTTAAAGCTTGCATGTTTCCAGAATCCTTAATTTCCAGAATAAAAATGTTTTTACATAAAAAATTGTGCTAAACCCCAAAAACCCTGACACCATTTAAAAAAAATGCAAAAAAATTAAACTTACAAATTATAAAAAAAATGAAAATAGCAAAAAATTAAAAAAAACTCCAAAGTTTTAGATTTTTTTTTTTAAATAATGGAATTATTCAAATAAACTTTTTTATTAAAAAACGCAAAATGCTGTTAACTATAAAGTGTATAGAATGCGAAGCAATACCCACATACTTTCACGTCTTTTTTACTGCGAACTGGATAAAATTGGCAAACTAACATCTCTACTCTAAATTTCTCTACTCCCTAACATCCCTACTCCATAACATCCCTACTCCATAACATCCCTACTCCACAACAACTCTACTCCGTAACATCTCTACTCCATAACATCTCTACTCCGTAACAACTCTACTCCACACTATATGCACTTTATTAGCCACTTAATAATAAATGAGCAGTTCAAAGAACAAAGAATCTTCTTCTTCTAGATTATTTTATTTTTTTCCTAGAAAACGTTTATCTTTAAATTTAAATCTAGAACAATCATAAATGAATTATTCTAAAAGCAACAATGACCGCGTACTCTTAACATGCACTAATATGTAAGTAATTAATAAACTGAATTCATTTTTGACAGTGACTTAGCATGACAAATATTCTTTTGAGTTAAGACAAGTGGCTAATCGAGTGTCTATAGTGTGGAGTAGAGTTGTTACGAAGTAGAGATGTTATGGAGTAGAGATGTTACGGAGTAGAGTTGTTGTGGAGTAGAGATGTTATGGAGTAGGGATGTTAGGGAGTAGAGAAATTTAGAGTAGAGATGTTAGTCTGCCATAAAATTAAATTTTTAGTGACTTTTAATTTAGACAGAAGGATATCGTTTTAAAGGTGAGTTTTGAATGTTTAAAAAAGTGCAAAATGATGAAAAGAAATGATGAAAAACTGTTTAATAAGTTTATTGGTTAATTTTGATTAAAATAATTATTCGTTGACAATTTTTGTGTTATCGTGAAGGTGACAACAATGCTAACGTGCTAAATGCCTCTATCTTACGTTTTATTGTTTTAAACAATAATATCTGAACATCAATATAACATTTGGAATGTATAATAAAAACACTATACAATATTAATTAAATGTATTTATTTAACACTACAGCTTAAAAGTCTCTCAAAACTTTTTCATGGAAATAAAGGCATTTAACACGTTGAAATCCATATTAAATTACTAGTCTGTGGTTACACTGTCCCATGAGACAGCAGGCTTTAGGTTATTATACTATAAAGTTGGAGCTGCGTTACGTAATTCTTGAACGTTCCCTTATTAATAATTATTTCGTTACAAAAAAAAAACTTAAATAGTTCGATAACGTTTAACAATTATTGTTCTAATTGTAATTTAATTTTTAACTTTAATAAAACTAATTTAAACCTATAAAAAAAGCAAATTAATTTATTATTTACTTACCGCTTCCCGATCGGTAAGTACTTTACTTACCGATCAGCAGTTTGTAAACATAACCTACTGCTTTCATAATTAATCCAGTAAACATGTCAAATTTCCGGCCGGATCTGATTTAGAGGGGGCCATGCCCCCCCCCCCCAGCGAGATATATTAGCATAGAAATAACTTAAAATTATATTTTTGGTAAATGCGCAGTTTTTTTTCTTTTTTCCTTTTTTCCTTAAAATAAAATAAATCCGCCCCTGGGCCGGATCGTGCAAAAAAATAGTTTTTTTTTTAATTGTAATTTTTGTGAGGCTTCGGTAAACAAATACTTCGATCCGACCACTAGATTCATTAAATTTTTTATTTGCAATTAAATTTAAAATAAAAAATATTTTTCGCATAAAAAAGTTGTGGAGGCGCCGGGTATCGATCCCGGTACCTCTCGCATGCTAAGCGAGCGCTCTACCATCTGAGCTACGCCCCCTCGTGACTAAGTTACCATAGTGACTAATCATCAGGTTAGGGAGGCAGGGATAGGCAGAAGCAGAGGGTGAGGGAGAGTATTCCCTCTCAAGAGAGAGAGGCCTGATATATAGCGAGAAGGGCAAATATAAGCAACCAACATGAAATACGTTGCCATTTTGATGCCCTAGCCGGGTAAATTTACCACTTTCTTTTTCTCCTCTCGTTTTCTTGACAGAAAAGGTCACATCAAGGTCACTGTACTTCCGGACCACTTGACTGGTGCTGGGACTAATAACTTCTGATCCCGGAACTAGTTTAGATTTCTGGTCTCGGGACCTTGTTTCACATACGGATGTGTGGCTATCGAAAAAATGTGAAGAATGTGTATGCCTCTCACTTGCACGCATGCACGCCTTATGACGTAAAGAAGAGAGCGCGCTGCCCGTTCCGTGATACCTCTCCCGTTCGTCGGAGCTTTCTTACCGTGTGGCAGACTATATAATGTATTTATAAGTATGTAAAAGCAAAACATTTGATTTAAATACTTAAAAAAAACATACTTCCGGGCATATAAACTTTTGAGCCCTTGATCTGAATATTACGTACATGTTTAAAACAACAAGTTGTTTTTACTAATTATTTTTTTGTGTGTACAGGAAATTTTCTATATTTTTAGTAATGACGTCAAGTATTTGTACAGTTATTTGTAAGCGTCCTGGTTGTCTCTGAAATTTAAATAATTATGTAAAACTCCTCCGTAAATGCACTTTACGTCAAAAGGAAATGTCGCGCAAAATCCCTTTAAACGCAAACTTAAATTTTCATACATATTCAAGAAAATAAATGTACATGAAAACGAACCACCTCAGATTTTATTATATAACATTTAATGTATTTAATATTATGCAGAAATCAGAAAGATTTTTAAGATACTTGAGCTCTCAATGGCGATTTCTCCCGTTAGATTAGACAGGGACAAAAGTTCTACCCAAAAAGGATAGAAGACATACATACACTCCCACTTTCACCCAACCAAACAAATTCTGTATTTGTTCTTTGTTGAACAAATACAATATTTACTTGGCCGGGCGAAAAGTGTAACTATAATATTTTTATTAAAGAACTTACTGGGGCCATCTAAATTTTAGTAGAATTATCTTATTCTACAGATTCACATTAGCTATGTTCGTTCGTACCGCTCAGTGCTACACTTTTCGGCCGACCAAATAAATACTGTATTTGTTGTATGAAAAACAAATATAGTATTTATTTGGTTGGCTGGAAAGTGTAGCACAAATGAGATAGAGATAGGGTAGACGTCTTTTGTTTCATAATTAGTTGTAGAGAGCTCCATTGAGACAATACAGCGTCATCAAAAGAATACTTTCCCCTATACAGGGTCATTCTTTTAAATGGTACACCCCCTTTTTTTCTTCAAAATTAATTATCTAAATTTTTACTTAATATTTTAAAAAAATTAATTTTTGGAAATATTGCAAAAATAATGAATGCAAGGTGTATTGACATTTTAAGAGTAATTATTTATCATTTTCATGTAAAATTTTCAATATTTATGTAATAAATATATTTATGAAATAATTTTGAAGAAAAAAAATCTTCAATTTTTTTTATTTTTTCGAAAGAAAAAAATCTTAAATTTAACAAGTAACTAATATAAAGTTGTGAAAAAATGCTAAAAAAAACGTTTATTTTTTATTTTGATGATAATTACACAATGTTTACTAATAAATATGAACGTAAATATAATAGTATATTTTTTTACTCGTCTGAAGTTTCCGGACTCCGCTTCGCGTCGTCCGTAAATTCTACAGTAAAAAAAGCTTCACTTTTCCTCTGAGTGAAACATGCTATTTTTTCTTTAAGAATCCTATATATATTTTTTAAATATTAATTTTTTAATTTAATTTATTCAGTAATAAAGTATATTTTTTTTTATTAAAATAGGCCAATGAAACTTTTTCGAAAACAACTTAAACCTTTCTTAGCTCATTTTAAATTTTTTTCGTAGGCTAAATCGTACACTTTTTGCTAGGTTACGATGGCAACCTGTCTAATGTAGCATTTGCAATTTCGGAGAGATTTGTAGGTGTATAAACCATATATTCTTCTTCAATTATTTTTAATCAATTTCACACAAGGTTTTTGCACAGAATCTGTAGTCAGCCACCTGTTTACATAATAAACAAACAAGTTTGAAGTATGGCTATCATCAAAGTCGAAGAGTTCTGCCGCCAGTGGTGGTTTTGCTAACTAACTTTTTTTTACGGCGTACAACAATGAACTCATTTTTTTACTTTAAAAAAATAGATCACTTCTAACTAGTGTGTTTAGATATAAAATATGAACATTTTAGTACGCTTGAAGAAAAACATTGTTTAGGAACAACTTTAATTGTTTTGTAAAACTTTGATCAATTGGTCCTAGAAAACGGTTCAAAGAATCAATTTGAAAAATTACATGGCTATTTTGGGTACATTAAACTGTAAAAACTACGCTCGACATTAGTCGTTCCATCAAAATTTGTAAATAAGCCCTAGATTTTCTAAAAAAACGAAAAAAGTCTATTTTTTTATTTTTTTTTGTCAAATTATTGTAAATGATGAAAAAGAATCCTTAAAAATCATGGTAGGTCTCAACATTTTAAAACCGCCCTTTGATTTATTGTGCGGTCATAAGTTGCTAAGATATCGATGATCAAAAACAAAAGGATTCTTTTTTATTTAAAGTCAGATATCTCAGCGAAAAATCGACGTAGAGGCAATAAAAAAAAGCAAATTAAAGCTGAACAAGCAAGCTGACAAATGCATAGGTTTAACAGAGAAAAATTTTCCCAATCCGTGGACCCCAGAAAAAAAAAATAAAAAAATTGGAAATTTGTTGTCTCGCGCTATTTATTGTTGCGCAATAACCGTACCTCACAGAAAAAAAAATGCCAAAAGAAAACTAGAAACTTAAAGCTTAATTTTTTTTTTAATCTCCATACGACAATTTTTCATTGAGATACATCCAGGTAGGGGAAAAATAGCTGCAAAATTAATAAGCAAATAACAAAAATAAAAGATATCTATTTAGATACGATGTGAATTGGGCAAAAAACAAATTTAGTTAATTTAAAAATTAGAAAATTGACGTCGCCCCATATTATCAGGCTGATAGACTTGAAGGGTTAAAGTTGACAATTTGACTTAGGGGCTGTCCATATATTACGTACCGCGCCTAGGGGGGGAGGTGGTCAGAGATATTGTTCCAGTGTGTGACAGGGGGGAGGGGGGGAGGTCTAGGTAAACGTTAAGTAACGGAATTTAGTAAATTTAATGTTTATTTCCTAAGCTTGGCAGATGTATTTTTATTTCAACATAAATTACTATTTAGTGGCCCATAATTCTCTTTTTCACACAAAAATTGACAAAACTATGCATATTTAAATAATAATTTAAAAAAAATCGTACGGCCCTGTTCTTGCGTGATCTTGCCGATGAATAGCGATGATGCATTTTCGCGCGGAATGTGTACTCACAGAACGCCAATGTGTGTACTATTTTGTGTACCTGTGCATAAACAATATACGTGTTATATGTGACACTCAGTGTAAAAAGAGGTACCTAGTATTTTTTCCCTGTGTGATATTGATTATGAATATTTTTTTAAAGTGAGTGATTTTTTCGTGTAAATTTTTTTTAAGGTTATGTTTTACTATATTTTAGGTTCATGTTTGTTTTGTCGAGAAAAACGAATCAATAGTGAGAATACAGTTAAATTTATTGCGAAACAAAAATTTTATATTGTTACGCGTTACACAGGGGGGGGGTCAATTTTTCTGAAAAATTGCGTTACGTAATATATGGACAGCCCCTTACTCAGCAGTTAATAATTGCACTATAACAGTTTTCTTTTTTAAATAAAAGCCCGCAAGCCAGTATTTAATAAAAGAGTGTTATAAGTATCTTACGCAATTTCAAAGAACTCAAAAATAGAACAAAAAGAAAAGAAAGCCTTAATAAGAGTCACATTTCTTATAGAGCATAAAAATGGAAACATTCTTCTCGTCACGTGGTGGAAAATATAATACAAAGAATATATAGAACAATAGATTTTTTAATGGACGGGACACAATGGACCCCGATAACTATAGAAATAAACTGAAAATTGTATGGTTCCACCGCAATTACATTCTCGCGAAAATGTGCAAATAAATTTGGAGGTTTCGATTAGTTTGTTGTTATGGTCGGAGAGCTGGTGACCTTTTTTTAATTCATTATTTTCCCCCGGCTGCATTTTATATATGAAGATACATAAGGACCTAACCCTCCTTTTTTGCGAAATACGGTTTTTGCTTGAAATGGGTACTACTTGACGTATTTTATCGCTCTAATTAATAAAAATTCCTAATATGTTACTAGAAGTGGCAAAAAAATGCATTGGAAAGTAAGGTTAGGGGTGCAAATTTTAATAATTTGTTTTTTTTTTGCTCCACCCAAATACCCTTATTTACCGTTAACTATTCTTATTTAAAAAATGTTATAAACCTATTTATAACTAGAAAAGACAAGATTTTATAAAAAAAACAATCTAGGTAAGACTTTTTTTAATAATTTACTTTTTTTGCCCCACCCAAATATTTAAATATTCTTGATGAAAAAAGGCTTATGAACCTATTTAAGACTAGCAAAGAGCAGATTTTATGCAAAAACAACCTTATTAGAAATATGTGGGTTAGGCCCTTTTGATAATTAAGGGCATTGTTTAGGCCCTTATTTCAACTTTTTTTATTTAAGACTAGCAAAGTGTCTTTGACATATGTGATACTTAATTTTTTAAAGAAATGATAATTTAAGAAATGATATTTTGATTAAATGAAAATTCTTTAGACTTTTTAGTGTTGAAATACGTAAAATAAACTTTTTAAATCCTTTCTTACCCCTTGGCCTACTGTATAATTGTGTAAAACTGTGAAAGTAGTCTAATCTAAATGTAATATAGTTTGACGCACGGATCTGTGGCTACGGGAAATATGTTTGGAATGTGTGTGCAAGTGGGAGGCCCGTTGTAGGCATCCACGCTTTATAACGCTCTTGACGGAAAGAAGAGAGCGCGAATGATCCATTCCCCTTTCGTCGGAGACTTTCTTTCTTGCGGAGAACTATAAATGTAATGGGTTTGACTCGGTAAGTTCGGGGACCCCATTTCACTACCTTTTCGCGGCTTCTAGCATTCAGAGGAACCATCCAGGATCTACCGATTTGCAAATAGTCAGCTATTGAGATTTCGATTAGTTTGTTGTTATCATGCTATTAACAGCGCGTGAGCGCTAGAATAGTATTATACGGTAGTTTCCAATTTCCCAAAATCGGCAAAAAAGAACGTCCTAGACAAAAAATTCTTGGATACGACGCATCGTAGTGCAGATACGTCGCGACGCACACAGGTAAAAAATTCCAAAAAAAAAAACGAAAAAAAAATCATGAAGCGTCGAAAGTTGAATATTTATAAACCTTATTGTGTCCTGTAAATGATGTATATACATTTTTTTAAAAATGTTTGCGGTCTTGCTTAAAAAATTAAATTTAATTGGCACATTGATATATACAATATCTTACACTTAATTTTTTTAGGACTGTATTTTTTAATTTGATTTCTTTTGTATATTTTTAGGTTTAAAACAATTAACCTAAACAATAGAAAACTACTAAAATATTCAAATTTTTCAATTTTTTTAAATGGCGTTTTTTATTTTAGTTTTTTTAACAGCCTAATTTGAGGTTCAAAAAAAAATTTTTTTCGGTTAATTATGTAATTTTTTATACTGAATTTGAATCTGAATAAAAAACACCCTCATTCCATTTAAAAAATTTAAGTTACCCCCTCTCCCGCCTAAAGGTGTGGATCAAAAAAAATCTGCTTTGATAAAAAGGTGTCCCCCTTAGTATTGAAGCTTAATACCAAATTTCAAAAAAATATCTTGTATGGTTTCTGAGATATCGACTTTTAACCGTTTAAATGTCCCACCCGGTATGCAGTGTGCCACTTAAATTTAATATATTAAGCAAGACCGCAAACATTTTCAAAAAAATGTATAGACTTTTTCATTTAGAGGACACTATAAGGTTTATAAATATTCAACTTTCGACGCTTCATGATTTTTTTCCGCTTTTTTGGTATTTTTTACCTGTGTGCGACGTATCGGTACTATAATATAATGCCATATTATGGCCTACAAATCTAAAATTTCGTCTGTCCGTCCAGACGCCTACAGACCATACCGTCACTGACAAATAATAAACGGTTCCCGTTTTTCATTTTTAAGGTACGAAACCTTAAAAATTTCTACTTTTTATACGTATCTTGGTATTTTATATCTTCTGTGCAAATGGTATGGTATAAGTATTTTTCCGTGATTGCTATATTAAAAAGAAAACATGAAAACTCAGCTTTTAATGTAATGTATGACTATAATGCTGGTTCAACAAACTGTTCATTTAAGACTTTGTACGTGATGCTGATATTTTTATTCAAATGTTACACTAAACATGCATATTATAGCACCTTTTAAAAGCATTATGAAAGATAACAACTGCACACAAATGTGTACTTTTATATAAATAAAATATAAGTACTTAATTTATGTATACAACGTGATTCACCTAAAACAAATCACTCGATTTTTTGCCTTATTACTAAATCTATTAAAATAAATTTTACACCAGTTAGTAGAGACCCAACATGCAACAGGTGTGTCAAAACAAAAGTTTTCTACTAGCTTTTGTCTTTGAGATGCAAACATTCTTATCTAAATTTTAAACATAATTTTAACTGGAAATGGCAAAATTTTAAAAAATTATTTATTTTTCCTTATAGTGCAGTATTTTTTAAACCATCTTTAATATTTTTGCAACAAACCAATATTTAGAATAAAGAATAACATAGGTATTTAATATTTTTAGCAACCCTCGTATCAGCAGGGCCGTAGCTATGGGGGCGGGTGAGGGGGAGCGTCCCCCACCCATCTTGAAAAGTTGTATATTTTATTGATCCAACAAAAGTTGTATATTTCATGGATTTAAAAAAATCTTGAAAAGTTGTATATTTCATTGATTGTATATTTTACAAAAAAAAATTGCATATAATAATAATAATAATAATAGTGTCTTTATTACGGTAATATTATACACATATATACATAACAGAGTGAACATACCGAAGGGCGAAGTTCAGATGCTATAAAATGTATAAATAAATATTAACAGGTTCACATATAAACCTGTCATACAGATACACGTTCAAAGTCAGTTGCATCCTCTGCTCTACCACTATTGCAGGGATTCAGACAAAAGCTGTCTATTGCAGGGATTCAAAATACAAAAGTTGTATAATTCACGAAAAGATGAGGACCTTTTTTTTTTAGTCATTAGCTTTTTTGGGAAAAGTTGTTTTTAGGGTAAAAAAAGTTGTAATTTTTAACCTTCCCCACAAAATCTTCTTCGCTACGGCCCTGTATATCAAGTAACTAAACTAGCCTCTATAGATGAAAACACTGTATTTAATTATATCTTAATCTGACTAAAGTAAATTTTTACTTTCTTTCTACAAAAGTCCATATTATATTGCAATGTGGAGCTTTTAGCCGAGGTAAATATTTGGTCGGATATGGTCAATTAAATTATTTGGGTAGGTAATAAGTCTTCAACTTGCTACCATTTAAAGTCTCCAGACTAGGAGAGGTATGAGTAGTTGTCTACATCTAGCAATAGATGGCGCACAAGTCTACAGAATAAAGTCTAAAAAAGTTTTCTTAATCAGCGTACAGACTTGACTCTTGGTACTGAAGAGGGCCAGCAGCCCGAAATTGTCAGTCTACCAATATCACTCTGTACGATGATTAGAAAATAGATTGATGGAATAATAAATTAATATTTTTATAATTTTGTTTAAAATTAAAAATTTCTGTCCTTACTAATTTATTTAAGGTTTTGATTTTTCAATTTTATGTGCTAAATAATGCGATTTTTTAAGTTTTTTTTTTTGTAAATTTTTATTTATGTCAATAAAAATTAGTTTAAAAGTATAATTTACGTGTTTTCATGATGAAATTAGTAATTTTTAAAAAATTGTTTGATTTTTTAGAAAAAGTTTAACAAAAATACCCAATTTCAACCCTATTTTAAACCCAAAAAATAAAAATAAATGTCTAAAAAATATGTGGTTAAATGGAGTATTTCATAATCTTTAAAATGATGTATCACTATACCCCCTATCCATTAAAAAAAATGTGCCCCCATGTCCAAATTTTAAGAGCTAAAAGTATCAAATATATGCCAAAAGATAGTTTAAGAGTTCTAAAGTCGATGTCTCAACTCGTTCAAAAGTTAAGAGGGTGGGAGGTGACTTTTGGACCGCTATGTATATTATATTATACAAACTTCAATTAACTACTCCACTTAGTTTATAAGCTATATTCGAGTAATAAATTGGACTTTTTATATCAGTCATCATGTACACTATACAGATTTGATTAACAAAACACCGAAAATAATTTTTTTGCTGATGTTTCGAAATTTACAGGGCGATATCCAAATAAATCTAAAAATCTTTTTTAACAGTGTACAGTTTAGTTCGAAATATTTGAATTATTTTTCAATAATACCCTATATTACAATGTAAAAAGTACTCGAAGTACTCCAAGTAGTTGTACAAAATCCCGAGAGAGGACCATCTCTAGTTTAAACCCATTATCAGAAATCTCACTTGCCTGGCGCTATGAATGAAATCCAATCTGTGAATAATTCTTAGAAATGAGCTGAAATTGCCTTTGCACATGTTTACAATGTGCCAGATTTTAATTTGCCATTGTCGGTACAATAATAATAGAAATACTCCTATAGAAACAGTTTTTGTATTACAGAGTGTCACAAAACAATTTAACACGGCCATGGCCATTTTCGAATAAGAGTCCAACAGGCCACGACACTTTTTCCAATATTTAAATATATGTTTTCTTTTGAAATCCTTCTCCTCTGGACATTTTTTTACAAAAATTCCGGCTAAGTTTTTAGCCATGTAATTTCACGATAGGCCAACCATCCCGCCATAAGAAACCCATGCCAAGCGTTCTCCTGAAGCATACACGCACAGTAACGATGTTATTGTGCGTGTATATAAATACATTCACGTGGCGCACTACCGTGTACACTTTTTCATACACATGGCAGTCAACGTGTTAATAAATTTGTGATAAATATTCATACAAGTAAGTTTTGTAATCATGAGAACGCTTTAAGCCCCATAGCCCCGATTGGAACCTCTTATTTTTACATAGGCACACATGACAGTCTGTCGTCAAAATAAAAAATAAAACAGTTGTAAATATGTGCTGCTATTAGCTCACTAAGGGCTTTTATTTCTAAAAATAAAAACTTTGTATATTCTTATGCTGTACCTAACAGCATCGGTCAAAAAAACTTTATATTTACGTTTGAGAAAATTTTATTATTAACTTTATTTTTTACATTTGGAAAAGTATTACCCATGTAACACAAAATGGTATATCGGTGCTATATCATTCTCCATTACCAATGGCTATTACTGGTAGTTATAAGAATTTGGTGATATATCGTTATATAGCACCATCATAGACCCGCTTTATGACCAATTTGGGTAAACCAAACGGTGGCGCTTACCAATTATGTTACCATTATGTTACCGGCCGTCTAAACATGCGCAAAGCTACTTTTGTCGGCTGGTATTGGTATCTCTCTATATATCGTCAAATTAATATTATATTTCTTTTATTTTCATAACAGTCAGTGATTTCATGTTCTAAAATACTTAACCTAGTAAGCAATCATAATAATTAACTAAAGAATTGTATTTAATTTGATAAAATTGTGAAAAATAAATGTTCCTATCATTATTTACTGTGTATATGTGTGTTGTAGATCTGAAAAATCCACGCGCCCCCTGAAATAGTACTTTTTGGGAATAATATCTGTTCTAAATTGCTTTTAAAAAATAGTTTTTTTATGAATTTGTTGATAAAAGTAAGTTTTTATTGTTATTTTAAACAAATTTAAGTATACTTTTATTTAAAACTATGAATAATAAACAAAATAGTAATTAAATTATATTTTTTTTTTGATTATACAGATAAAAATGTTCGATTTTCGATGGTGCTATATTGATATCCCGAAATCTTTTTTATTACTATCAGTAAATATGTACATTACTGTTATGACACCATTATTTGACTTAAAGTTACTTTGTTCTTATATACCACCCCTGTGTACTGTGTCAATTAATTGACGATATGTTTTCTCTACGTTAATAGCATGTTAACAACATGTTGGCAACAGATGTCGCTAACGTCAATTATATATGCAGAGTTCTGTAGCGGTAACATGGTAATCTGTATCTGTACCGCACTCTTAACACCTTCGAATTCTAGTAGGAATAGTATCCCTTTAGTAGAACCGTTATGAGACTACAGGTAATATAAAAGATATTTAATAACCGTTTTAGAACCTCTATGGTATATTCAGTAATAAATTGTGTTATTTGGGCATTTTTTTGGCAGCAGTATTTTTAAAAGCCGTAAGGAAGCAACTATGTGCTAAAGTTTGATGTAAGTTTTATGCTCTGAAAGCAGAATAATTCTACTTGTTAACAATTCGTAAGCACAAAGATCGAAGCTGTTTAAGGCCTATCCAGAAGCTTGCATAAAATCAAAAAACATAAGGATGCGATGCCGTGATTGGCTTACAAGATACATGGCGGCACATCAAGCCAATCACGGCATCGCATTGTTATGTACTATGTTGTTATGCGAGCCTGTGGATATGCCCTTAGTTATGTCGTTGTTAACTTAGTGGCTTGGATCCAAAAGGTCGAATTATGTAGATTGGGCATTGAACTGTGATAATACGAATGTTAAACACCGATAGTTGTTGTGTTTTGACATTAAATTCGATGCCTTTATAATCCCATAATGCAGTCCATAATTAGCATATTATTTAACAAGCCGTGATGATATGTAATGCTACGCATTCAATTATATACTATTCACAGTAAATAGGATATTGCATTTTTTTTTCAAATAAATTATTTTTTTTTTCATTTTTTAAAAAAGTTTAACCCCCCATAACTTTTTTGTTTTTGGGGGGATTACTTTTAAAATTGGTAGAATTGATCCTTAAAATAAAATTATTTTTTTCTGAAAAAGTTACTTTAATCTGAATTTTCTTTCAGTTTTTTTTTATTATTTTTTTTTTTTAAGTTTAACCCCTTGTAACTTTTTTGTTTTTGGGGGGATTACTTCAAAAACAATAGGGATCTTCTCCTCATGGAACTTGATTTTTCCTGAAAATTTTCACACTATCGGATTATTCGTTCGTTATCGTGTCTACAAAAAACGTGACAGACGGACAGACATACATTTTCAAAGTTTCCTATTTCTTTCATGAAACACATTAAATTAATTAATTACAAATTTTTTATCCAAGAATTTTTCTTATAGGACGTTTATTGGCGATTTTGAAAAATTCGAAACTAATTTATAATACAATTCTAGCGCATGCGCTGTGAATAGTATAATAAGGGGCTGTTCAACATTTATGTGACGACCTATATAAAATGTTTCAGTTATATGGACGAAACGGTTACAATGGGGGGGGGGTCTAAAAATAATTAAAAAAATGGTGACATATGGCGTTTAATATTGCTATTATATCGGCGGATCAAGGAATTTTAAGTCCTTATATCTCGGTTATAGATAATGGGACCCACACTATATTATTTACATGCAAGCAGAATTTAAATCGAAGTTTGCGATAAATATTGAGGGTAATAAAAAATAAAATTTTATTAATGGAATGGAATTATATTGAAAAATTTATCAAAAATTTATAAATTTCATTAAAACATATTGATAAAAAAATCAAGGGATGGAAATTTGGAAATTTTAGGTAGTAGAAGTTAACAATAATTGATTTTCCAACTTTTACGTATGTTTGTAATTAGCTTATTTCTAAATGATTGTGAATAATAGTATATTATTCAACGAGCGTATAATAATTGATATTAATCAGTGAGGGTGAATTTTGGGACACGAGCCGATAGGCTTCAAACTTTATACCGACCATTGTACAGGAATGTAATACATTTGAAGCATCTATTCAATAAAAGCATTCACCGGCTCAAAATGAATAAAATAGTTTTCTGATTATATTTTTTATTCTGCATGTTAAAACTTCTTTGGTTATTATTTTTTTTCTTATTTAAATGCATTTCCTTCGTTTTGCGACACTCTGTTTACGTACTAAACACTGCAGAATCCGTAGGGCTTTCAATAATAATCTTTACTCTATCTTGCCATTCTGTTGTGTTTTCAATAAAGTGAACTAGACTAGTCAAACCCCGAGGTGTTTGTGTTAATTTTGTGTTATCGTAGTGTTGAAATATGCTATTATTTCAGAAACAAGTGACTATCTGGTGAGGAAATAAACCCTTTCTAAGCAAGAAGGTGGTATCTGACAATTTCACGAAATTTATCTTTGCACCTTTCTCAAACAGAAAATATCGATTTTCTCAAAGCGATGAAAAAAATGCAGATAAGACATTCTTGATTATTAGGGCAACATATGTTTGAAAGGTTTTAATGGATTGGCGGTTCTCGAGTTACTAGCTAAGCCCAGCGAGAGTCCAGTTATGAGTACACATACATGTGTGTGTATGTTTCTGTATTTATTTTTAACGTTTAAGACTCATAACTGGATTCTCGCCGGGTTATGGTTATGGTTTCCAAAATGATATATTTAATGAACATCAATACTTCAGCTCTCCTAAGAGACGATATTTGATCCATGTATATATATTGTTTTATCTTTTTTTGACGTTGTAAAAATGGAAGTTGATAAAACGACAAAAAATAGTACATATAGACATTATTTTCATTCTTTATATTCGATTTTGAACACTATAATTTGGTAAATTTTTATTCGATCGATTGAAACAAAAAATTAAAAATAAGGGACTGTTCAACAATTATGTCACCGCAATTTGGACTTTTTTTTTATTGGACATTTTATAACGGTCCTAACTAGGTATTAGTTCGTGAGAAAAAAAAAGGTTTTTGGACACAAGAAAAAACAAAATTTCCGTTTAACTACGTATTAAGAAAGTGAACTAGACTAGTCAAACCCCGAGGTGTTTTTGTTAATTTTGTATTATCGTAGTGTTGAAATATGCAATTATTTCAGAAACAAGTGACTATCTGATGAGAAAATAAACACTTTCCAAGCAAGAAGGGGGTATCTGACAATTTCACGAAATTTATCTTTGCACCTTTCTCAAACAGAAAATATCGATTTTCTCAAAGCAATGAAAAAAAAATTCAGATAAGACATTCTTGATTATTAGGGCATCATATACCAGTTTGAAAGGTTTTAATGGATTGGCGGTTCTCGAGTTACTAGCTAAGCCCAGCGAGAGTCCAGTTATGAGTACACATACATGTGTGTGTATGTTTCTGTATCTATTTTTAACGTTTAAGACTCATAACTGGATTCTCGCCGGGTTATGGTTATGGTTTCCAAAATGATATATTTAATAAACATCAATACTTCAGCTCTCTTGGGAGACGATATTTGATCCATGTTTATATATTTTTTTACGAGGGGTATATTTATTGGACAGTCCTTGTACACCTATCCAACAATCCTCCACAATCCCCCACAATCTTCCACAATCATCTGAAATCTTTAACAATCTTCATTAAATTTTTTTACAATCTTTTTGACAATCTTCCACAATCCTTTGATTCTCACAATCCTTGTACACTTTTTTTTCAATAAATAAACCCCTCGTTTTTTATATATTTTTTTGACGTTGTAAAAATGGAAGTTGATAAAACGACAAAAAATAGTACGATTGAAATAAGAAATAAAAAATAAGGGACTGTTTAACAATTGTGTCACTGCAATTTGGACTTTTTTTTTATTGGACAGTCCTACCTAGGTATTAGTTCGTGAGAAAAAAAAATGGTTTTGGACACAAGAAAAAAACAACATTTCGGTTTAACTACGTATTAAGAAAGTGACGTCACTTTTTACTTGATACCCCCTTCCCCTCGTGTCACTTTTTATTACTCATTCTTGAACAGCCCCGAAAACAATTTTTTGTCTTTATTTATTTATACAGCTTTGGGGTAAAAACGTGTCAAGCCCACAACTTACAAAAAGTTAGTAGTAAAGAAAAAAAATCATCATATTCACAGAATATTTTAACAAATTACGAATACTCTTTCTTTAATTGTTTAACTACGAGTAAAAAAAAATAATTTAACATTTCCTTTTCAGCATGCCCCACAAAAACAGATCTTCGGCCGTCTTCGAGGAGTATCGTGTTCACGGCGGCCCTAGTCTCGGCGATCTCCTGACGGCACGACCTGCAGGCCTGCTAGAGTTTGAAACGTGGGCCATCCTCTGTCAGGCTGTGCAGGCTCTGCAGGACTTATTCCTATCCGGTAAGTTCAGCAACTTTTTTAGGGGTAGCGGTCTTTACAAGGCAGTCCATTACCTTGACACCGTTACCGCGCATAGACTTCACCGCGCGTAGACTTTAGCGCGCATAAACTTTAACGCAAAAGCCATTACCGCGAAGAAAATTACCGCGAGGGGGTCAATACTACGTATTTTTAACTATAATGCGAAAACCATTACTGCGCATGATTATTTTATTTTTTAGCAGAAAAAAATATTAAATTTTAAAATGTTTGTTTTTTTAACTATTTTGCAATAAAACAAATCAACATTTTATTGTAACAAGAAAAATAGTTCAAAAATAAAACAAAATATATTGTTTACATTATTTAAAACACTTTTACACGATATAGCTGCTAGGTCCGGGTTGTGGGCATGGCTAGCACTGCCAAAACAAAATATTTTAAACAGTCTTTTCTTTTATGTCTATAACATTTTTATATACAGCGTGGTCTTTGCCCTAGCACTTTTCACAATTTCGATTGATATGACGATTAATAGAAATTGTTGCGGAAATATTATTGTGTCGCTACTTGGTCCGCTTTACTTGGGCTTGTAAGCTAAGTATGCGCGACCTACCATATAACCTTGTGTCAAGGGTCAGTTCTAACTTAGCCATAGTCGAACGCACGACACATTTTTCGGTGAATAAAACTCGCAACGGACCGCGTCACAAACCGCGGCCTACCTGTGCGTCCTTATTTATAATTACAAAATCAAACTATTTCTTTCTTTATGTGTATAATTAATAAACGTAAAAAAACATTGTCGCGTGAAAGAAAAGGCTACAAGTCTGAACCTCCATTAGCAGCCATTGGACATTGAATTAAAAGAGTATACTTTCCACAGAAGGCAGACAACCAACCAAAGGTAAGATTTGTACCTTTTGACACCCTTAATTTAGAATCAACCCTTAATACAGTCCATTTAATGCAATCGTGTCCATTCTATTCCAAAGGGAAACTTCTGGAAGAAACAGAAATTAATCGATATAAATTTAATAGAAAAAAAAACAAAACCAAACACAGAAATGTGGGTACATTTAGTAAACGTTTTACTTTATCAATAAAAATACAAATATTCGCCCTCGGTTTTTGTTTAAAAACCTAAGCCAAGCTGCCATCAATTTCGCGGAAAACCCCTTACATAAAAATAAAAATAAAACACAGAAAATGGCGCAAAAAACGATTTTCGCTGTAAAAGTCATGCGCGGTAATGGACTGCGCGGTAATGGTCTTCGCGGTAATTTTTTCGCTGTTAAGTCCGGCGCCCCTTTTTGGATATCTATACTCGTATCGTCACTCAATGTGCAAAAGGTTGTATATCAAAATTTTACTTTGTTTTATTTTGGTGCTAAATTGTAGCATTTTAATTAAACGCCAGAATTCAGTAGGGTCTCTGAATAGAGTGGACATTAAACTTTACACTGTGTAAAGTTTAAGGTCAATTCATTTAGGTTTCCTACAATTTAGAAAAATAAAGTAAATTTTTGACATACTACCTTTTGCAGTTTGAGTGACTATATTCTATGATAAGTAGGAATAGACAATATTCCGCATAAGTGGAAAGTTTGGCATACGAGCCTGTAGGGGAGCACGAAACGATTATTTCATACGTGTTATAGGCTATACCTTTTCTTTGACTGCAAATATGAGACATTAAATGGCTTTACACTGTGAAGTTGTTGAAGAAAAAAAAAAGACATTGTAAATACAAAAAAAAAACATATTTTTAAATAAAGCACTTAGGTTTATTTTATACTTCGAATAAATACTTAAATAGGATTTTTATGGAATTTCAGATTGTTGTGACAGATAACAAGGTGTAAATAATAAACAATAGATGACGTATTTTTATTTTTTAACCGACTTCAATTCGACGTGTGACTTTGGGAACGTTCAAGTATTATGTAACGCAAATTAAACCAAAATTCATACACTTCATACCTCGGTTCTCGCGTTATTCAAGGCTGTAGAGATTTCATATTTTGGCTACCCCACCTAACATACCCCCTATTAGGGGGGTAGCGAAAATATGACATCTCTATAATCTATAATAACGCGAGAATCGGGGTATGAAGTGTATGAATTTTAGTTTAATTTGCGTTACATAATACTTTTTACGTTCCCAAAGTCACACGTCGAATTTGAAGTCGGTTAAAAAATAAAAATACGTCATCTATTCTTTATTATTTAAACCTTGTTATCTGTCACAACCATCTGACTTGTGTAAACAATTTTGTAATTGTGCTAGCACCAATAAAGATTATGATTATGAATTTTGGTACAATTTGCATTACATAATACTTGAAGGTTCCCTTTGTTTTTTTATGTTTATTCCCGCATAACTTTGGAACGGATGAACGGAATTTGATGAAACATATTGCAACTTAAAGAGGACATTCATGAGGTGGTCCCGTTTTAATTTGATGCTTGCATAATGCCGGGTAAGCCGGATAATTAAGATAAATCTAATTATTTTAACGCAGTTTCACTTAAAACCGGCTTAATTTGGTTCTAATACCAACCAAATTTTTAGAAATTGGTCGGATAAGCCGGATAACTTGATTAAGGGGTCACTCAAATATTACGGCAGAATAAAAATCTTTTAAATGCCGCTAAACTTGATTTTCTGGACCTGTAATATTAAAATACCAAGAGAAAATGATAAAATTTGTGATTTTACCAATAAGGCGTTATTTGATTATTACTTAGCGCTTAAAGTTTAACAAATATTTTCTTTAGCATTTCGTTTAAAATAAGGTTGGTTGGACTCTTGGGCGCTAAAATAAAAAGATTACTTTTATTTTTTAGAAATTTATCTTTATAAAAAAGTAAAAAATAAGAACTTATCGCAAAAAAAATGAACCGATGTCTCTAAAAAGTAAACAATAAAAAATACTTAAATCGGTGCCAATTTCACAGCAAACAATAATAAAATAATAAAAAAATAATGTCTAGTAATTAATTTAGGGAATGGCACCGACTTAAGTATTTTTTACTTTTTGGAGACAGAAGTCGGTTCATTTTTTTTTGCGAAAAGTTTTATACAAAATGATTAAACAGGAGACAATTTTTAAGAAAAAACTAATACACTTAGTATAATTTTGACGCAAAACTTTAAATTGCATTAAATTATTTATTATTTCATGGTAAAATATATACACAGCGTGTCAAAAGTCCACCGCCACCCCTTTAACTTTTGAACGGCTTAAGATATCAACTTGAAATCAAAAAACACGCAAATAACATAAACATATAATTTTTTTGGTATATATTTGGTATTCCTAGGTGGCACGATGGAGACAGGGCAAGGGGAGATTTTTTTTAAATAGAAAGGGGGGTCTTGTAATACATCATTTTAAAGCTTATAAATTTTCTGTTTGCCCACATATTTTTTTATTTTTTCGGAGCAATGTTTGGGGTTATTTTCTACCTCCAAAAATGGGAATTTTCGTCAACATTTCTTTAAAACAATTATACAATTTTTGTTTCATGATTCAAATACACCAATTATACTTTTAAACTAATTTTGAAGGATATAAATAAAATTTTATAAAAAAAATCTTAAAAAATTGCATTTGCAAAAAAAAATAAAAAATAAAAACCTTAAAAAAAAGGTTTAAAAATTTAAAAATTATACAGACGAATAGAGAATTTTATAACCTTTAAAATGATGTATCACACCACCCTCCTTCCTATCTAGAAAAAATGTCCCCCCTTGTTCTCCTGCCTCCATTGTGCCCACTAAGCATATCAAATATATACCAAAAAACTATTTGTGTTATGTTATTTAAGTGTTTTAAATTTCAAGTTAATATGTTAAACCGGTTAAAAGTTAAAGGGGGGCGGGTGGCGTACTTTTGACACGCTCTGTATATATTTTAAGATGGCATCACATGTGCTAATTCTTGAACACTTGATATGGAATAGTCATACCGTATCTAGAGCTAGAACACCAAATACCAAAAGAGTAATATTACGTAAAAAACAATTGGAAGATACAATTATTGTTTTGGATCAATGAAATATATAACTTTTCAAGATAGGTGGGGGGACGCTCCCCTTATCCTCCCCATAGGTACGGCCCTGTCTGATGACACGCCCGGCCCCTGCTCAACATGGATTTGTTTCACTATGGCAATGTCTTAGGGTGCCAAAGGATATAAAATTTCCAAAAACTCAATGTTTTCATATTTTTGTATTCTACCATAGAAAACTATAGGAAACGAGATAAAAAACTTTAAAAACATTTTTGCGACAACTTGATTGGTGTAATACACCAATGCATTGGTGTAATACACCATTGCAATGGTGTAAAAATTAAAGGTCACCTTATAATTTTCTTAAAGTAAATATTTTTTTCTATTTTGCGACTCTTATAAGCTCATAATCACACGCATTTTGCGTGTTCTTATAGGCCCATAAGAGGTCTCTACTTTTTTTTCTGTTGAGTTGGCAACATACAAAAGCCTATCTCTTGACGTTTTGCGTGCAAATGTCAATGTCGATTTAAAGTTTAATTTTTTACAAAATTTTGTGTTTGGGTTATTTTTTACCGTGTTAAAATTGTGGACTGGTTTATTGCAGTGAAAAAAGAAGAGATGACTGTAAAATATATCAAAATGTCATTTTTTCTTAGAATTTTAAACATAGTGTCGCCGCAAACGGCTCGTTTTCTAAACTCGTACTCGTGCGCTAAAATGTTATGAAACTAGTACTTTAGTATACTATAAGATAAAACATGTCCTAAATTTTTAGCAGTACAGTTTGTTTATTTTAATCCATTTAGTGAGTTTTGCTTTGAAGTTTTTTCTCTTCGGGCAAACGCTATAAATCTCAACTTTCGTTGACAACTGCAACCAACTGAACAGCTATAACTCTTACTGGAGGCGTTTTACAATTTGCTTGTTTGCTCACCTGATTAAAACGTAATTAAAATTACACAGGACCACAAAAAAAGTGCAATGTACGAGACATGTGACTATGCACCGATGAAAAACAATTTACACAGTCGACCGTGTAGACCTGATTCGACACAGAATCGTGTTCAATTGTGTGAAAATGTGTAATTTTAACAACGTTTTCGTAAAATTTACTTTTACACATTTCAACACGTTTCCGTGTCAATTCAGCTCTACACGGTCACTGTGTAAAAAAAAATCAATCAAATAAGGGTAGTTGAACAAAATCCAAAAATTCGTTTTTCTCGGCCATTTTGCTCAAATTTTGTACGATAATAGTTATTTATAATACAAGGGCAAAAAGTTAAGTTTTTCGATTGAGTAGGTTTTTAAGCCGAGGGCCGGCCGATCGAGCCGAAATCGAAATTTAACTTTTTGCCCGTGTATTATACAATATTTTTTATTTGATTGTTACTAATTATAATAAATTATTAAAATATACTTTTAAATTGCAAAAAGCATTTCTTTTTAGTGTCTTATCTAGTTATCCATGACAAATTGTTATCCAATCAAATCGCTAAAAAACAAATGAATCGTTTCTTTTGCATGCGGTTTCATTTTCAAATTAAAAAAGCTAAAGCTTGGTGATTAATTTCTGTTAAAATGTGTCTGTTATGAAAATAGTAATACTTCTGAACCGTTCTATGAATATTATAAATATTGAAATTGATTTTACAATTGAAATTTTGTGTTTTTAATTTTATTAGTGGATGAATACAGATTAATAATATATTTTGAGGTTATGTTGTAGAAGAAATTTTTATTTTGTATGAAATGATTATAATAACTGTATATGATCAAAAAGAACGGTTAGTTCAAGACCAAAAGTGACCTAAATATTTCTATTTCTTTATAAATATTACAGTAAAGGTAAAGCATCTTCTTTTAAAAAGATTAAAAATAACAAGTTTTAGTTAGCGGGCGTAAAAAACTTTTTGGCTCCAGGGCCACAAAGTTCAACTTTTCGCCCGTAAACATGAACAAAAAGTGTCTCTTTTAGAATCAATCGAATGAAAAAGTAATTTACAAACATAACAACACTACTAGTTTTCCCCGGAATAATCGCATAAGGGCGAAAAATATGTTTTTGCAATTTTGGCAAAGACGAATTTAAATTTAAATTTACAGGTTTCTTTTTCATAATTTTCAAAAATAAATGGAAATTGATAATAAAAATAACAACAAAATAATCAAAACCTCAACACTTATCCGAACCTTTTCGCGAGAAAGTAAATAATAATAATAATAATAAGAATAATAATAATAATAATAATAATAATAATAATAATAGACGTTTATTGCCCAACAGTACAAACCATACAGGACATTCAAATATTTAGTACAAATCATTAAAATTAATCTATATAAAACCTAAAATACATCTTAAAGTAGAAAAGTTTATATCACACAATTGAGAGATATCATTGAAATTTTTACAAATTACATATATTGGCGACTTATATAACAAGTTGGTATTGGCCCGGGGAACAAAAAATGTTAGCGAACGGCGCGTCGCATTTGGTACCAGAAAGTAAATTTGTGATGAGAGATCGCTAGATTCAATCCTATTATGCATTAAATTATAAAGAAACGTTACTGATAAAATTTTCCTGCAGTGGAACCATTCCATTTTCAGTTTATTTTATTTGTTCTAATTTTTCTAATACTTTTTCAGTTTTTTCTACTTTTTTATTTCTTCTAATGTTTCTATTTCTTTTACTTTGTTTATTTTTTAATTTTTTTTTAAACTTACATTTTGACACTTGAAACACAAATATCTCTTAATCTAAAACTATATTTAAATGTTTTTTTTATGTATATTACTTGCAAGTATCATTTTAAAGCTAATGTTAGTTTTCTTGCTCCTGCAACTTTATTGAGTGTATCTGACGTTGCAAAAAAAAACACCCATCATTCGACACTTGCTCACGTTTGTTTAAAACTCTGTTAATTGTATGAGACTACAGAGTTAAATTTTTTTATACAAATTGTATAAACACGATGTTGACACCTGATGTACTTGGTTAGCCTAAACTTTATTTCATTAATTGGAAAAGTTGTAATTTCTTTGTATCAGACGTTACACAATCGAACGAGTCTGTATTTTAATTAAATTTGATGTTAAGGTAATTTTTTTAATTCATAATCCCTAATGAAACAACTTATAATGGAACAAGATTTTTTTAATAATTTATTTCTAAATTTACACAAAAAACACGGCGTTTTCCTATGGAGGTTCCCTAGGGAACGCCTAACAGATGGTGGGCGTCAGATTAACAAAAATCGCGTCAAACATATCTTTCGGATTCGGTTTCCCGCATCTTTTGTTGTGTGTTATTAATATACTGAATCTAAATCCCATCCGCTCGTTTTCGAGTTATGCCCGTATCAAAAAACATATAAAATACAAAAAGTCCAAAACGATAAAAACCATTAAAAAAACTATAAAAACAGAAAAAATCTAAAAAATATTATAGAAACTTTAAAAAGAGTTTTTATTTTAATGCGATATAGTAGGATCTTTTTTTATTTCATTTAACTTCTTTTTTGGTATTCGGTATCGGTTGCAAATGAATGCCCGTTCTGTTACTTGTATTACTTTTAATTCTTTTATTTGTTTTACGTTTTCAGATCCTACTACTTTTTCTATTTCTTTTACTTTTTCTGTTTCTTCTTCTTTTTCTATTTCTTCTACTTTTTCTTCTTCTTCTTCGGCCGGGCTTTTATTAAAGCCATCCATTTTTGATTCTTGTGTTGTTATTAAGCTCTCGTTTAAATAGTTTCTAAAACTGTCATTTTCTTTTTGAGTATCTTTTAAAAACGGTGCTTTTGTCGATAGCCTTGGTTGTTTTAAGTTTTCATTATGGTTTGGATTGAGATTTTCATCGTTAATTCGTTTTCGGTTTATAAGCTCTTTTGTAAGAGAATCCGTAAAGGCTTCACTATTTTCTTCACTTAGACTGATTGGTAAAATAATATTTTCACTTGTCTTTAAAATTTCCCTGCTGGTATTAACTAAATTTGGCAGGATGGTCACTTTTGCTTTAATAATTGACGTATTATCTAAGACCGCAGATAAATGCCTGGTAGAATAATTAAAAAAATTGTTTACTTTAAAAGTAAGTGCAGAATTTTCATTAGAACTTTTAAACACCATTTTATAGTCATATCCAGCATATGCATGATTATAGCCAATGTAATTAACCGATCCGAATAGCATTTTTTTAACTACAGAGTAATTAACTGTATACAATTCTTCGCCATGTGGTAAAATATATGTTATACTATAACGTTAGGCGGTAATGTCTATTTCAAATTCACCATTTGCCAATATTTCAAACGGGTGATTATTTATGTAGTGTTCCAAAATTGTATCAAGAACACCTTTCCATTTGCATGACTTATTGTAACAATTTTTAGGTGTGTATTTACAGAATGATTCGTGGTTGATCATTCGAGAGGAAAATAAATATTCTTACAACCATATTCTTCGTTTATGCCCGTATTAAAAAACATATAAAATACAAAAAAAAAATATAAAAACAGAAAAAATCTAAAAAATATTATAGGAACTTTAAAAAGAGTAAGTTTTTATCTTAATGCGATATAGTAGGATCTTTTTTTATTTCATTTAACTTCTTTTTCGGTATTCGGTATCGGTTGCAAATGAAAGCCCGTTCTGTTACTTGTATTACTTTTAGTTCTTTTATTTGTTTTACGTTTTCAGATGCTACTACTTTTTCTATTTCTTTTACTTTTTCTGTTTCTTTTTCTTTTTCTATTTCTTCTACTTTTTCTTCTTCTTCTTCTTCTTCTTCGGCCGGGCTGTTATCAAAACCATCCATTTTTGATTCTTGTGTTGTTATTAAGCTCTCGTTTAAATAGTTTCTAAAACTGTCATTTTCTTTTTGAGTATCTTTTAAAAACGGTGCTTTTGTCGATAGCCTTGGTTGTTTTAAGTTTTCATTATGGTTTGGATTGAGATTTTCATCGTTAATTCGTTTTCGGTTTATAAGATCTTTTGTAAGAGAATCCGTAAAAGCTATACTATTTTCTTCACTTAGACTGATTGGTAAAATATTATTTTCACTTATCTTTAAAATTTCCCTGCTGGTATTAACTAAATTTGGCAGGATGGTCACTTTTGCTTTAATAATTGACGTGTTATCTAAGACCGCAGATAAATGCCTGGTAGAATAATTAAAAAAATTGTTTACTTTAAAAGTAAGTGCAGAATTTTCATTAGAACTTTTAAACACCATTTGATAGTCATATCCAGCATATGCATGATTATAGCCAATGTAATTAACCGATCCGAATAGCATTTTTTTAACTACAGAGTAATTAACTGTATACAATTCTTCGCCATGTGGTAAAATATATGTTATAGCATAACGTTCGGCGGTAATGTCTATTTCAAATTCACTATTTGGCAATATTTCAAACGGGTGGTTATTTATGTAGTGTTCCAAGATTGTATCAAGAAGACCTTTCCATTTGCATGACTTATTGTAACAATTTTTGGGTGCGTATTTGCAGAATGATTCGTGGTTGATCATTCGAGAGGGAAGTAAATATTCCTTACAACCATATTCTTCATTTATGCACGGAAAGTGAATGACTGATGCAGCCGTTTCAAATAATTTTATCCTTATTAGTCCTTCGGGCTTTTTTGTGCAACGACTACAGACATAATTTTCCTCACTATCTATATAAATTGGAAAGCAGGATAAATATTTTTGGCATTTGGTACAAACTAAAGTTTGTATAAGTTCTGCTGACAATATGCTTTGAGACATCTTCTACTTTCGATTATGATTAGCTAAAAATAAAATATTAATTATACACAAAAAACTTGTTCAGATTTCTTGAGAAGAGTTTCATAACCAGTAGGCAGCGTATTTCCAGTTATAGTCCAGTCTTCAAGTTAATAAAAGAGGCTTTACCTCGAAATAATTCAGGGAGTTTTGATTTTCCGTTTATTGAGTATGGTTTAAGGCCGCAAATAAACAATTTTGCGATTTTTAGTCCAGTCTTCAAGGCTTTACCTGGAAATAATTCAGGGAGTTTTGATTTTCGGTTTATTGGGTAGGGTTAATGGCCGCAAATAAAAAAACAATTTTGCGACGTTGAACTCGATTTGGAACTGTCGTTTTTTAACGTATTTTTCACAAAAAACGGACTTTAAAATATCTCAAGATAGGTGCATCCTAGGACAAAAAACGTTTGATATGAAAATAAAGACGACCAAATCTCCAACATTTGTTGTGTCCTGTATTTTTTTGTACGACTTATAGCTAACTCAGGGCACCGCCTTAAACGTTAGGTTTAAGATTATTCTTTATGTTAGAAAGGTTTTTTTATGCTTATTACAATGGTGATTCAATCGAAAATCGGCTTACTCGAGATAATGGGGCACAAATGTGTGAATTAAAAAAAAATAATTTTACGTAAGTTAAAAAGAAAGTGCCAGATAGATTTTTTTAATTTTCACCCAAAATGTTCTAAGGGGCATGCCTAACTGACGATAAAACACAATTTTGGTTTTTCGAAAAAAAAAATCTAAAAACGTATAGTGTAACGTTTAAGAGATATTCTAAAAATCCGTTTTTTGTGAAAAACACGTTAAAAAATGACAGTTTCAAATCGAGTTCAACGTCGCAAAATTGTTTTTTTATTTGCGGCCATTAACCCTACCCAATAAACCGAAAATCAAAACTCCCTGAATTATTTCCAGGTAAAGCCTTGAAGACTGGACTATAACTGGAAATACGCCGGGTACTGGTCATAACCCACGTATTTTGGTGAGCTGGATCCGAATACGGGATCAGATTTTTCTCTTTTCATGGAAATTTTGGCCTCTGTATATCACGTGTTTAATATTATACTAAACGGAGAAAACAAAGAGGGAGAAGAAGGCTTTTTTTAATGAAACATATCGCGATGCATCGGTCTTTTCACTACAATTACGTCAGCCTTGATCTGATCGTTTTATCTTTGTGTTCTCTGTTTTGTAGTAAAATTTGGACTATATATTTTTTCTGGTTAGTAAACTATAGTTTAAATTTTTTATAAATATAAATACTATCGTATACAAATATTTGGTTATCATACGACAATCAAATATTTGTTGCCTAAACTAAATGTGTGTTAGCCATAAGGGGTCGTCCATAAAATACGTCACGCAAATTGACGATACACTTCATACCCCATTTCTCGCGTTATTAAAGGGTGTAGAGATTTCATATCTTGGGTACCCCCCAATAGGAGGGTATTAGGGGGGGGGGGGGGTAGCCAAAATATAAAAACTTTTTGGCTAAGTAGCGAACACAAATGTTGGTTAATTAACAAAAATATTACCATGTACTGAAGAAATGGCTGTAATAATAAAATAAAAAGTGTTGGCTTCGAAACTTAGAATTTACTATCGATTGAAATAAAGGTCGTTAGTAATAGATGAAATAAATACAAATGAGGAGGTGACTTTCAAAACGCATTTTTTGACAAATAACACATTTCGAGATATCAACCAAGTATTAATTTAGGAACTATAACAGCTTTTATAGTACCAATGAACATCAGGTATTATCTATTTTAGAGAGAATAGTTAAATTACATTGGCGAATTAAATCAGTTTCACTAATTATAAAAAAAATTGCATATTAAAAAAATCAAAAACTGCGTTTTGAAAGTCAAAGCATAAAAACTGCGTTTTGATAGTCCAGCATTTAAATGAATATGAATATTATTAATAGAATCTCTTGTGATATTGATTTTTTAAATATTTTTGAGGTAAGTATAGATACAAATAGTATACAGGGGCTGTTCATATATTATGTAAAACCTTTTTTTTACTATTTTGGACCTCTCTATTGTAATGTAATTGGGTATTTACCATACTTTTAATTAAATTTGTTCGGTTCATATAGACCATTGTTTACCTTATGCACCAGAAGAGTGACCTTGGATTTACCATGTTCGCAACCTAAATAATTAGTTACCTTTTAGGGACTTAATATTTTAATTAGGGAATTTCTGATTGATTAGTTTGACATCTGTCAATCACTTCCATTTTTACTTTCACCTTTCGATAAGAAGCTTAGTTTTAAAATCTTTATTTATTTCTATCATCCTTTGGGATAATTTAGTTATTTAATGAATAAATAACATCCTGGTGTTAGGTAAGTCTTTTAACACCATTATTTTTATCTCAAGCTAATGCTTTAACTTAATTTTTAGATTTTTATATTGGTTTGATAAACCAGGTCACTCTTCCGATACTTCGATCACATTGAATAAACTTGCTATATTTGGTATAACTGTTTTACTCACGACCCCTGTACCATTTCGGCGCCCAATACAATTTTGGTACTACAACGTGGCGCCCAACGTGGGGCTATAGAGGCATACAATTAACCGTCCAGGCTTGGGCCAAGTTTTATATTCACATATAGCACAAAACAATATGCCGGTGGATCACAGTCCAACATCACACACCAAAAATACCAGAAGTGGCACAAGTTATGGTGGCACCAGCAGAGGTCCTCGTAGGGAGCTGCCCATGGCTGACATTAGTGTAGAAGGGGGTATCGAGTCACTAGCAACAGCATTGCCATCCTTAACCACCAGTGAAACAACCCACCACAGCTCGGAAAGACAGTTTCAACCAGTTTTAACTGCAGCAGGGGCGATTTCACAACATCGACCACCATCACTTTCACCACAGGTTTTTACACAAGCCATCCAACCAGGTATTTATGCTCCAAGTATAATCACAACAACAGAGCTAAATCCACCTGGGGATATGCAAGCTCAGGGTGCAGTGCCTAAGATTAGGAGGCCAACAGCATCAAACAACTTCCTAGAAAGAAATTATAATAGTAATATACATTATTCTCAAAGTAATATGAATTTACCAACATATACCCATAGTAACTTGAATTTTACTAGAAATAATGCAAATATACCAAATGTAAACATTGAACTACAAACCCCATCTTACAGTGATTTTAATTTAAATAACTTTAATACAGGGGGCTATAATTTCACAAGGGCACCTCATATTCCTAGTTTTCAGAATGCACCAAATATCCCTAACATCCCACCAATCCCTACACCTGAAACACTTGCTAGTATTAAAAAATTAATACCATTGTTCTCAGAAGGAGGTGAAATTCACCCTTGCGAATTTTTAGAAAGATTAGAGAGAACATTAAATAATTATAACGTACCTTTTAACCTATTTGCTCCAGAATTGTCAGACATTTTTTTAGGTCCAGCGAAGCACTGGTTATTAGCAATGTTAAATAGTTTTAGAAATTTTAACCAGTTTCGTGACGCATTTTTACAAAATTTCTGGGGTTATTCTCACCAATCAAAACTAAAGTTAGCATTGGAAACAGGTCGGTACAATCGAACTACCAACTACACACACTATTTTCTTGGTCAGCTTGCGAAATCTAAGTTTTTGAATCCACCTTACACAGAACAAGAACTTATTTTGATTATTAGTCGTCACTTTCCTCCTTCAATTAGTTGTGCACTAATTGGCAGTCGTAATATATCAGATGTACTTGACAGATTGCGTTTGGCTGACAACTTTGATAATTATAAACAATCTTCTTCTTCTTCCTCCACAACTTATACAACTCAGCCAGTGGTGGCAAATAGGCCAATGAACCATAATAATAATAATCATAACCTAAAAAATGGTCAGTCTTTCGTTAAAAAGCATATTTCAGCGATACAAGAGACCGAATGTGCAGAACCTTCGGAAAACTAATAGTTCCCGAGGATATAGGCAGTCTGTCCTCTATGGGAAATATTTCAAAAACTGCCCACGATAATAAAGGTAAGTTTACATTAGTAAACAACCCAAAAAAAGATCTCCAATGTGATTTTGATCATTTATCAGAGGTAAATGACTCGTTTCGTTCCCCTATAATTACCATTAAAATTAACAAAACGGAATTTCCGACTTTGGTCGACAGCGGTTCAGAATGTAGCGCTTTCTCAGCCAATGTCGAAAATATTTTGTCAATGACAGATGTTCCCATGTTCCCAGTAACAGGTGTGCGGGTAACGGGCGCCTTTAGAAATAAAGAACGTAAGGTTTCTCACCAAGCGTTAGTCCCATTTACTATCGAAGACCATGAATTTGAGTTTGAAATGTTACACATTCCAGACTTGGCCTATCCGATTATTTTGGGTTGTGACTTTTTGCGTTTTTTTCAGGCTAACATTAGTCTGGAACACAAAAGTATTTTTTTGAAATATCAAAATAAAATTCTACAAATTCCAGAGGCTAGAATTTTCCATGATTATTCAGCACCTGTAATTTCCCCTATAAAAAAAATATGTGCCGAGTCGAAAAGCCCGCCGATTCCCGGTGAACAAAATGATTCGTATTTAATAAATGATACGGATATAGAAAATGTGGTAAATTCTACTTTTCTGTCCGATCAACATAAACTTAAGTTTAAAAACTTATTAGAAAAACATAGAAATATATTTTCTGATAAACCTGGACTGACAAATGAGTACATTCATAATATTGTCTTATTCGATACAACCCCTTGGAATGTAAAGTCTTACCCCATCCCGGTACATCACAGACCCGCAGTGGCAAAAATAATTCAAGAAATGTTGAATGAAGGAATAATTGAAAGAACATCTTCTTCTGCCTATGCGAGCCCATTAGTAACGGTAGTCCGTAAAAACGGAACAGTGCGTGTCTGTTTGGATGCACGCCAATTGAACAGTCGAATGGAGCCCGATACTGAGCTCCCTAAACAAGTTCAGGACCTTTTAAAGACTTTACCCCCTGTAGTCAAGATTATGTCAACCCTTGATATGACTAACGGGTATTGGCAGATTAAATTACGTGCTAAGGACCGAAAATACACTGGTTTTCTGCACAATGGTCAGTCATATCAATTCAAAGTTTTGCCTTTCGGGCTTAAAACGGCAGTTTCTAGCTTTTCCCGAGCTATGACTGTTATTTTGGGCCCAGCTTTCGACGAATTCGTCCGAATCTACATCGATGATGTGCTAGTACTATCTCCTGATGTGGATACTCACTTAGAACATTTAGATCGAGTTTTGGGTCGCTTATCATCAGCTGGCCTAACCCTCCGTTTAAATAAATGCCATTTTTTCCGAAAAGAGCTAAACTTTTTAGGTTATGTCCTTTCAGAAAAAGGCCTACAAAGTGACCCATCCCGAGTTAGCGCCATCACCAATTTTCCAGAACCCAGGAACGTTAAGCAACTTCAAGCTTTTTTAGGCTTAACAAACTATGATCGTAGTTTCTGCAAACACTACGCAACAGTAGCTGAACCTCTTTTTTCACTTCTGCGCAAGAAAAATAAATGGACTTGGGGTTCCACTCAAGTAGAGGCTTTTAATAAATTGAAAGAAATGATTAAAGAGGAAGTACTACTATACCATCCCAGCCTATCCATTCCATTTTGGGTGCAATCCGACAGCTCCGATGTAGGGGTAGGGGCACAGCTCTTCCAAATGGTAGAGGGACACAAAAGAGTGGTCGCCTATGGTAGTAGGGTGTTGCTTCCCCGAGAACGTTCGTATTGCTCGGCGGAAAAGGAGGCTCTCGCTATGGTATGGGCCCTGGAAAAGTGGAGAGTTTTCCTGGTAGGAAAACCCTTTTACTGCCTTACTGATAACAAAGCGATAAAAAAGTTATTAAAATTTTCACCCCCTTGCACCCTCCCATCACAACTTTTTTTTTTCAAATAGCAACCTACCTCTTGTGACACATCGTTGGAAAGGTTATTTAATAAGCTTTCTAACGGAGTATGCCAAAGCCTTATTTAAAAAGGGGCTTAGAAAAAAATTAGTGGCTATTTGAAAAAAAAAATTGGAATAAGTGGGTGCAAGGGGGTGAAAATTGTGATAACATTTGGTATAAACCAAAATTCGCAAAATAAAAAATAAAAATCCACCTGTATGAGCATTTTTTTTACTTCCCAGTTACAAGTTAAAGAAAAAAATGCTTAGACAGGTCGATTTTTATTTTTTATTTCGAAAATTTTGGTTTACACCAAATGTTATCACAATTTTCACCCACTTGCACCCACTTATTCCATTTTTTTTTTTTTCAAATAGCCACTAATTTTTTTCTAAGCCCCTTTTTAAATAAGGCTTTGGCATACACCGTTAGAAAGCTTATTAAATAACCTTTCCAACGATGTGTCACAAGAGGTAGGTTGCTATTTGAAAAAAAAAAGTTGTGATGGGAGGGTGCAAGGGGGTGAAAATTTTGATAACTTTTTTTACACCAAAATTTGAAAAATTAAAAATTAAAATCGACCTGTCCGAGCGTTTTTTTAAAAGTCTTATAATTGAAAAGTAAATCGGGTGATTCCAGACTTAATGTACGCACTGTATGTATAGATTACAGTTTACAAATTGTATACACTGTAAACTAATCGTCATGACCAGTAGTCGGCGAATTTCCAGTCCTCGCATAGGCGCCGCGTCGACTCTAGCTTTAACGCGAGGTTTTAAATATTTACATTTTTATTTCTTTTTATCTTGATTTTTTATAGCTCCTGCTAATTTCATGATCCTACATAAAAAAGTAAAAAAGTTAAGGGGTGTGAACCACTATCCTGAAACACCCGGTATATTTTTACATATTTGCATTCACCATTAAAATTTGACAAAAACTTAAGATTATACACAGAATTTAATGAAGAATTCAGCTATGTACAAATATACAGGGTGTTCCATTTAAAAATAAAAAGTAGGGGTCATTAAAAAACGTTAAGTGATATAATTCAAAATAGTCTTATAGACAGCCTGTAAATTTAATTTTTTTTATCTCTAGGAACAAAAAAGTTATAGGGGCGAGCCTGGTATACTATTCACAGTCGATACTATATTGCATTTTTGCAAATACCTAACCGCAAGTTAAAATTATTTTTTCTAAGCGGCCTACCGGAGAAGTATTCTTTTGTTGGCAGCATCATTTTACACTGCCGCACATTAAATTCCTGACACCTAAAAAATTGACATTTTTTAAATTCAAATATTTCGAAAACTAATTAATGGATTTGACTGATTCTTTTTTAGCTTTAAAGCTTAAACATTCTCTACTTTTGTTGTTTTAAGAATGATTAATTTATTATTTTTTTCGTATTAACAGCAACAAATAATGTACAACTATGTTTTTTACCCCATCTTCTAAGACTTGCATGGTACGCCACTGCAACTGTTTATTAAATTATTAAAGGCTTTCTTATTGCCGCAGTTCTAATAAATATTTTATTTTTTATTTTTTTACATTTTTACTTCTGGTTTAGGAGATATCAGGACTTTACTGAAAGTTGTCATTTTTTCAGTTAACTTAAAAAGTACTACATGAATTTGATTGAAGCTTAACCGAGTTACGTTTTTCTTCTAATCAAGTTTATCAAAAACATAAATTGGGTTTGAAAAAGTTTTAGAAGAAAAAATAGGGTCACTCCGTCCGGCGGCAGTTCTGCGAAATCACCGTTAAGCCTCCGTCAGACGGCAATAAAAAGTTGCCCCGGGATGAAGAAACTGTAAAAGAAGAAGTAAAAGACATGAGCGTAGAAGAAGAAGTAAAAAACATGAGCTTTAAATAAAGAACTCCGCTGATTTAGTACTTTTTGAGTTGACTGAAAAAATAACAACTGATATCTCCTAAACCAGAAGTAAAAAAGTAAAAAAATAAAAAAGAAAATATTCATTAAAACTGCGGCAATAAGAAAGACTTTAATAATTTGATAAACAGTTGCAGTGGCGTACCATCCTAGAAGATGGGGTAAGAAACATAGTTGTACATTATTTGTTGCTGTGAATACGAAAAAAAAATTTAATCATTCTTAAAACAAACAAAAGTAGAGAATGTTTAAGCTTTAAAACTAAAAAAGAATTAGTCAAATCCATTAATTAGTTTTCTAAACATTTGAATTTAAAAAAATTCAATTTTTTAGGTGTCCGGAATTTAATGTGCGGCAGTGTGTTTTAAATAATTGTAACTTAAGTATTTGGGAAAATGCTATATACCATCCACTGTGAATAGTATATCATGGAATGAGAAGCATTACATATCGTCACGACTTAATAATGTTATTGCAGGTTGATTGTTGTCAGGGGCTGTTGCCATAAACCCCATTAGGGTATATGGTTTGTTTTAATCTTAACCAGATGGATAGAGTCTGTTCAAACACAAGGTTAAGCTTAACGTGAATTAAATTAATGCGATTTAATTAATATTTGAAGTATACCGGGTGAGTTTCAGTCCATGGACACACCCTAAAATCGAATTGTTTTCAGTCCGGTCAAACCAATTTTTTGTAGCTTATATTTCTTAACAAGGGCTACAAAATGGAGTACAAAATATCTTTTTTGCACTTCTGGTTTCGCCAGAAACTAAACCAATTTTATTTTTTTAAATGACAACCTCTGTATATTTTTGCCTTTTTGAATTCAGAAAACAACTTTACATCTAAAAAAATAATTTCATTATTTTTTTATTTATTAAAAAAAACCTAATTGACTTTTACCAAATTTTGGTTCTATATTTTTCCAACATTAAGCAAATAAATAATATTTTATTTATGAAAAAATAAATCTTCTGTTAATAAAAAATAAAATAAAAAAGTACTAAAAAAATTAAAAGTTTTTAAATTATTTTTTTTCAATGTAAATTTGTTTTTTGGATCCAGATTTAATAGAAATAATTCAACTTCTTCCGGCAAAACCGGAAACGCAAAAAGTTATTTTGTAGCCATTGTTGAGAAATATAAGCTTTAAAAAAATTGCTTTAATCGGATTGAAAACAACCCAATTTTAGGGGGTGTCCATGGACTGAACCTCACCCGGTATATGTCTGAGTGCCGTATATTAAACCCATATTAATCATATAACATAGTAGACCTAGTTCATTACAAAACCTACTAAGGTAGTGATTTTTATTTCAGTTCATTTTTATGGAGTTTTTAGAAAACAAGATATATATTTGACCCAATTTTTTTACTGATCAACGTGTATTTTTTAATACAAAAGCAAATTCAACTTCTTTTATGTAGCTGCAAGCCAGAAAAACTATTTTCATTTGTTTTAATACAAAAATACGAAATTAAAAAGAAAAATAAATTTGACAGTGAGAAAAAAGTTTATAATATAAACTTTTTTTCATATTATAAACTTTTGTGCTACATCTTTACCTAAAGGAGCTAGGGCCCTTTAAAAGGGAATTTTTTATTTCTTACTTCATAACTCAGGAACCGTTTACCCATTTTTTTTGACTTGCGTAGAATATTTTAAATTTGGTTTTATATAACAAAAAAACATCTTAAGGAACGTTTAAGTATTACGTAACGCTCCTAGGGGAAGTGGGGGTTATTTTGGAGTGTTACACCCATGTTAATGGTATAGGAAAATAGCGTTACAGGGAGGAGGGGTGGGGGTCCAAAATGATCAAAATTTGTGTTACGTAATACTTGAACGTTCCCTTAATGGTCACCGCTACAATATGTTAGGCAACATTTTGTGTCTTCAATACGAACCCAAAAATTTCCTAAAAATATTATTTTTGGATTTTAACACAGTGTGTACAACAAAAAATGTGAATTATAAACAAAATTATTAAAAAATACATCAAATAGCTTACTAAACACAAAAACAAGTACTAAATATTCACACAACGGGCTATTATAATCAATAATTCCAATTCCATTTCCAATTCCAATAATGGCATTTTCCATAGAAAAGTTTTCCAGCTCGATCTAATATAATTTTCGGCCTACGCAAAACCGTCTCACTCTGTAGTGATGTTTGCGCAGACGCCAACTTACAAAAAAATATCTTTAAAATTTATAAAAAAATTGACTTTACATGTTCAACAGTTCCACGTTAAAATTTAACATCACACAATAAAAAACATAAATATTCACGATTCACTTAAAACTTTACTATGAAAGTATTATTTTCAAGAAACAACATAAAATAAAATAAATCGAGTGCATATCTAGGATAGCAGGCTGATGCAGGAATAAATCCGCCGAAGCGGCCACATCCGTCTCTTACAAAGAACACGCTGCGACTCATAATTAATAATTGTCAACAGCTTAACTTAAAGTTAACAGAACTGTTACAGTACGCAGCTATGTTCTATAAAGATTTTTTTCTATTTTGCGACTCTTATAAGCTCATAATCACAGCATTTTGCGTGTTTTTATAGGCCCATAAGAGGTCTCTACTTTTTTTTCTGTTGGGTTGGCAACATACAAAAGCCTATCTCTTGACGTTTTGCGTGCAAATGTCAATGTCGATTTAAAGTTTAATTGCAGTGAAAAAAGAAATGAACTTTGGTAAAATACACTTCTGCTCAAAAATATCGGCCCACCTAAAAAAATACACATTTTTGAATGCAAATATCTCCAAAACTATTTAATGGATTTATTCGATCTTTTTTTTATTTTGAAGCTTGAACTTTTAGCTCTTACTTACTGGAATACCTTTCGATATGCGCATGGTTCGCCACTGCATATTTTTTTACAATTTAATTAATTGATTTTATAGCCTAATTAAATGGAAGTAATCTCTTTTTAAATTTTTTAATTTTCCTTTTCTCGTTTAGGAGATATAAGGTTTTTTCTAAAAATTTACATTTTTGCAAGTAACAAAAAAACTACGCAATGGATTTAATTGATTTTTTTTTTTTAATAAGAGATGACTGTAAAATATATCAAAATATCATTTGTTCTTAGAATTTTAAACATAGTGTAAACTGTAATGCCAACCCAAAACAAAAATCCCTAAATCAGTCATCAGTTTAAATGTAAGTATTTTAAATTTTAGAGCAAAATAGAAAAATTTGTATAAAGCACTCGTTTCATAACACGATTTTAGAGCACTAGTACTTTAAAAAACTCGCCGCAAGCGGCTCGTTTTCTAAACCTGTACTCGTGCGCTAAAAACGTATGTTATGAAACTAGTACTTTATTATACTAAAAAAGAATATCTTTAACTTAAAAAACAAATATCTTACATACATGTAATTTAAAATACCGTGCGGTCCAAGAGTTTCCCCCCTTTTAAATTTTGAACGAGTTGAGATATCCACTTCAAATTTAGAGTCCTTAAATAAGACAACTTCAACTATCTTTTAGTATATATTTTATATTTTTATCTTCTAAAATGTGGACAGGGGGGCCGGGATACATTTTTTAAAGCTTATTAAATTCTCTATTTAACCATGTAATTTTTATTTTTTTGGGGTTTAAAATGGGGTTGAAAATGGGTATTTTCGTCAAAATTTCTTTAAAAAAATCAAACAGTTTTTAAAAAAATAATTATTTTATGTTGCAATAACGTAAGTTATACTTTTAAACTAATTTTAATTGACACAAATAAAAATTTACAAAAAAAATCTTAAAAAGTCAGATTTTTTATCAAAAAAAATTGAAAAAATAAAACCCCTAAAAAATGTTAAAAAAAACAAAAATATATAGTTAATTATAATATTTCTTGTTCTTTTTTATATAAAATAATGAAAAAATCTTGCTATTAAGAATACTTTAATAAATAAAATAAATATATATGAACAGTTCCAACGTTTCGAAGGTAATATGTCCCTTCTTCTTCAGGGTAAAAATTAAAATAGAAATAAAAAATTATACACATTAAAATCTAATTGTCAAAAAACTGATAGATGAAAATTAATTAAAATAGGTAAAGGTGTAAAGGTGTATAGATGTATATATACGTTATTAACAGAGATATCAATGTGAAATTTTAACCAGTCAATATAGACCAAATTACCTTCAATTGACCGTAAACAAAAGTTTTCTGCTGTTTTTTGGTTTTGAGCCAGCTCCACTTTTTTTTTAGCATAACCTCGAGCATAACAACATTTTTAATTGCCAAAATTAAAAAATATTTTTTTTTCTTTATTGTATAATAGTTTTTTTTTACTCTCTCCCTCTCCCTCTCCCTCTCCCTCTCCCTCTCCCTCTCCCTCTCCCTCTCCCTCTCCCTCTCCCTCTCCCTCTCCCTCTCCCTCTCCCTCTCCCTCTCCCTCTCCCTCTCCCTCTCCCTCTCCCTCTCCCTCTCCCTCTCCCTCTCCCTCTCCTCTCCCTCTCCCTCTCCCTCTCCCTCTCCCTCTCCCTCTCCCTCTCCCTCTCCCTCTCCCTCTCCCTCTCCCTCTCCCTCTCCCTCTCCTCTCCCTCTCCCTCTCCCTCTCCCTCTCCCTCTCCCTCTCCCTCTCCCTCTCCCTCTCCCTCTCCCTCTCCCTCTCCCTCTCCCTCTCCCTCTCCCTCTCCCTCTCCCTCTCCCTCTCCCTCTCCCTCTCCCTCTCCCTCTCCCTCTCCCTCCTCTCCCTCTCCCTCTCCTCTCCTCTCCCTCTCCCTCTCCCTCTCCCTCTCCCTCTCCTCTCCCTCTCCCTCTCCCTCTCCTCTCCCCTCCCCCTCCCCTCTCCTCTCCCTCTCTCTCTCTCTCTCTCTCTCTCTCACTTATTTCATCTGATCGCCTATGATCGCTAACTTCAGATCAGTTCGACAGGACAGTATTTGTTTAACCTTACTGGATACTTTAAATAAAAATATTAAAAATGAAAGCTCTACAAAATTTTGAAAAAAAATGCATTTGTTTCAGTAAAACACCTTGTATCAAAAACGAAGCTATAGATTTTAATTTGGATAATGGATTTTAAATCAACAGAACAACCTGGTCTGAAAATGAGCTAATTTATATGCAAAAACCTTGTAGTGTAGTGTTTTTTTATCTAGGACGTTTTTTTGGCATTTTAGAAAACTTATCATTATACTTTTCTAGCGCCTAAAGAGTATATTACATTACATTACATGTTTGTTTAACCTTGTACTATTCTACTTAATTAAGCATCCCCTAAGTCCAGGACTTGTGTGGGCTAGTAGTAGAGGCTTATACTGACTTTCGAACCAGTTTTTATAGGGAGTGTCCGCTTCACTTACGCCTTCGCCAAATTTCAATTATTAATTAACTGAAAAAGGCAAATCGGCGCCAGTGAGAATCGAAATCACGCTAGTTGTAGTAGACTTGTCATGTACAGACGCGGTAGACTACTACACCAATCCTCCCATTAACCAATAACCAACTAACTCTTTGCGATAAATTGGGCCTTTTACCCATGTACATTCCCACATTTTGATTTATTACACTATCCAAATCTGATTAATTATCATGTACGCATCAATAATATTGTATTCGCAAATCCCTGTTCTACTCGGTATAATGTCATCACACTAATCCGCATGTAATAAGACATTAAACTTCTTACAAGATCTTAATGGATTTCTAAATCAACAAAAATTTAATTGCCTGCCTTAAACGGATTATTATAATAAGCAGAAAAAAGATTATGGTCGATTAATTACGATAGGTTATTGCAGATCTCACTTGCACGCATCCTGCCTTATGACGCTTCAGACGTGCGCCAACCCATGCATAAAATTTGGGGTATATTCAAAAGCTAAAAATTAATTTAGAATTTGGAATTGGATAGATATAGTCTAAATCTATAATATCAAGATTTATAAATAAACTATAATTTTAAAAATAAAATATTGTTTTTAGGTTTATGTCCAGCAGAGTATTTTAAAAAATACGTTTTTTGAACATTTTAAGACTTTAAAAAGTCCATGTCGTGAATAATGCTAAATAAAACTCCGTCAAATTTCAGCAACACAACTATTTTGTTTTAATCATAGACAAAATAAACAAATAGATTGATTTTTGACCCTCTGCGCATACTTCTGCGTCCCGACTAAATGCGTCCTCCATTTTGATTCCAATTGTCCGACATAAAGTAAAAAAATATATATTTTATGTTGGTAACACTGTGTTGCGTTAGATAGGAATATTTTCTTTGTTAGAGATGTGTCTTTTCATTTCACTTCAGTAGTCAGTAAAAGTTTCTTTTTGTCGTTGTTTTGTTGCAACAGTTTGTTATATATGTAAAAACTAAATCAATATGTTATACTACACAGATAATTATTTATTTTTACCAGTAATTTAAATATAAAAATATAATTCTTCGCACACACCTCAAACATATTCGTGCAACAGGTTAACATAACCTAATTTATGTTTGTTTTGAGTTTGTTTTCGAGGTTTTTCTGTTATTTTTTCTACGCGTTTGGTGTTTTGTGCTAGAAGGGTGAACATTTTATTTTATTTTATTATAGACTATATAATAGCGTTTTTGAACTTTTAAAGTCTTTCTGTGTTTTTTTTTATATTTTATAGTGCTTTTTCAAAGAACTAGTAAAGTCTTTGCAATGACGTGTTTTATAAAAAGTTGTAGAAACATAAAACGACTGCTACCTGCAGACAGCAGTATCATATTTTTTAGGTAAGTTTGATTTTTTTTTAATATAACATAAGAAACAAATAAAATTTTATATACCTAATGCTTAATAAAAACAATTAACTGCCTGTGATACAGGATAAAATGTAGGTAATTTTTATTGTTTTTCTTTTTGTGAGAATTGTGATGCACACAAAGTAGTAATTTTTACTTAAGTTTTTCTTTTGGGGTATGTTCAAGAACTACGTGACACACTTTTTGGACATTTTCACCCCCTACGGTAGTTAGCGGGTATATATAAACGTGGTTATTGCATTTCACGCATACCTATCATAGGAAATCTAAGGTTACCTATGTTAGTTTTCTAAACATATTTTTGTCTCATCTATGATTTGAATTAAATAATTTCATATCTACAGAAACAGAATGATATACTTTGACAGTAAATGATAAAAACATTAAAAAGTAAGATTATGTCGTTTATTTACTTACATTTTACCCACTAATTTAAATTTCCCGGCTGATTTCTGTCGTAACTTCCGATCAAAATGGAGGACTCGTAAATTTGTATATAACCTTGAGATGACAGCTCATCTATGTTCTTTGTCTATGGTTTTAATCAAATGAGCATAGTACACAAAATTCGCTTGGTTTGGATGTTATAGATCTTTGCCTTTGAGATAAAAAAAAACAAATTTGGCACAATTTGGAAATTAAAAAAAAAAACCTAAAAGTTTAATTTTTCGAGCTAAAATGAAGCACATACTTTTATTTTTGTACTTTTTACGACCTAAACTATTCAAAACAACGTGTTTTTTGAAATACCCAAATGGACAGTGAAAAATACAACGATGTAAGCTTGATATTGAATCAAACTTTAATCAACACACTTGGGGAACGTTCAAGTAATACGTATTAAAAAGTGCCTAGCCTGATCAAAAGTTTCTAACCCGTGCCAACAAGTCCCCGAAATTGCCCCTAAATTCCGAAAAAGTGCATTTTCTATTAATTTATGCTACTGACAAATTAAAAATATTAAATAAAAAAGTCTTTATATCACTTTTTTTTTCTGTATAAACCTTTTTTAGTTATTTTAATATATTACGCAACAAGTATGGGGTCTAAGCGCCATTTAACATGTTAACAAAACTCGCATCAAAAAGTTGGTTTAATGGCGCTTAGACCCCTTACTTATTGCGTAGATTATCGTGATACTTTAAAATAACGAAATAGGTTTATACAGAAAGAAAGAATGACATAAAAACGTTTTTACTTAGTATTTATAATTCGTCCGTAGCACAAATTAATAGAAAATGAAAGGCTTTTAAATTTAATAAAATTACAAATACTGGTTTTATACGAATTTTATCGATATTGTCGCAAATTTTATGGTTTTTGAGCCCTAAAAGTACTAGTTACGGTTGTCCATATAAATTGTACTCTAAGGGCGTTCGAACCACGACAAATGGAAAATATTAAGTAAATATAAAACATTTTTGGACCACCCGGGTGCCCCTATTGAAGCAATTCTCTGTTACTTTCTATTTTTGATTTGGACTCATAGAGAAGGAAAGAGAACCATTAGTCAAGCCTGCGCAAGATTATTTTGTGACAGAACGGGGCAGCGAAATGACGTAACGCAATATATCTGACCTTGCGCAGTACGCATCTCTATCAGCTGTGAAATGCTATCGGTCGTAAAACAATTCAACACCCCAGTATTCATTTGTCTTATCCCCAAAAATCCCCCAGTAAAAATCTTAAAATGTGAAAAACTAGAGATATGGCAAACCAATACTGGGGTGACGAATTATTAGTAGTTTGCTCGGTAGTTTGTTTATACTGTCAGTACTGTCAGATCGTCGTTTATTACTGTTCATTTTTCGACTTGTACTGTGTTTTAATTGTTTTTTTGCTGCATTTGTTTATAACTTTAAACCTAACTCGTATTGTTGCTTTATGAAGAGCAAAGGGTCAATCCCTGGTGTACTCAAAGTAGGTGTTCAAAATCCCGAAACTCAAACACACCTCGAAAAATTCTTATAAAATAATTTTAAAAAACTATTTTGACGTTTCTTCGTAGATATTTATTGTTTTTTGTTGAATTTTTTACAATTTTTATTTGACACACAAAACTAAGGTCAAAAACAACAATAGTAGTGCGCATGTGCAAGTTTATCTCAGATGCGCTAGGCACATTTGTTTGGACTATAAAAATTAAAAAAAAAATCCAATGTTTAATGTTTATATGTTATATTTCATTGTCAGATATTAAACTTTTCGTTTGGACTTTCCAAAGTCCAAAGTCCAAACTCTTGCTCTGAAAATTTGGACAATTTTTTTTGTTGAATTCATGAAAGGCATGTTTAAATGTTTAAATGTGTTAAATTGCGTTTAAATCAAAATAAAAATTTCTTGGTGTATAGTGTTATTACAGAATAATTCGGTTTAATGGCTTTATAAAAAAAATATAACAATTAATTATAATTGTTAAAAATTAAGGATACTGTAGAATGCAAAAAATAAATGTTTTGATTTAAACACGTTTTTAAGGGAATTTTAAACACTGTGTACTATGTAGTAAGTCTTTGGATTTAGCACAAAAATTTAAGCCCAGGCAGATGTTTTTGTCTTATAATAAAGTGGATTCATTAAAAAAAAAAAAAAAAATTATATATGTTTACCTCTAGATACGAGGTCAAAAGTGGTGTAAGCTTTTTCACAGCTTAGTTGCCACCCGTAACCTTTTTTATTACTTCTTTCTATATTAAGATGGTTTACTCTTGAACCTATCTATCAGTCATAAACGCTTTTATTCAGAAAACGACACTATCCTAGAATAAAATAAAAATATATGGGTATTTATTTGATTGATGTGCATCGCATTGTGTGATTTGATGTATTTACTACGTTAAGCCCTTTTTCTGTCTTTGTTATACTATTCATAGCGCGTAAGTGCTACATAATACTGTAGTTTCGAATTTTCCAAAACCGTAAAAAAAACAACCTACACTCAGAAAATGTCGTTGGATTTTTAATACTGAATGTTATTTGTTAATACATATTTTTTGTTTATATCTTCACCATTTAATACTTTATTAAATTGTTGGAAATTTCCTCCTGAACAAAATTGGTTTTATGCATTTTTATCGTAAGTAACTCACCCCTAAAATTCAAAATAGCGGACACCCCTTATGCAAATCACCCGGTGAAAAACTAACAGGAGTGTTCACATTTTAACAGAAATTAATCACCAAGCTATAACTTTTTTAATTTGAAAATGAAACCGCACGCAAAATAAACGATTCAATTATTTTTTTAGCGATTTGTCACGGATAACTAGATAAGTAATAAGACAGTGAAAAGAAATATTTTTTGCAATTTAAAATTAAGTATATTTTAATAATTTATTAGATATAATTAGTAACAATCGAATAAGAAATATTGTATAATACACGGGCAAAAAGTTAAATTTCGATTTCGTAGGTTTATTACCCTCGGGCCTGCCCCATCGGTCGGCCCTTGGCTTCTAAAAACCTACTCAATCGAAAAACTTCACTTTTCGCCCTTGTATTATAAATAACTATTTACGAAGAAAATACCGAAAATTTATTATTATATCTAATTTTATATTAATTACTAATTTTTTTATAAAACGTATTTTTATTTACATGTAAACTTTTACAAATCATAATATTTGTTTTTTCGGTGTTCTAGATTCAACCAAGGTCTTATTAAACTGAGCTAAAATATTAACTACACTCAGAGAAAAATCGTTGTAACTTCAAGCAAAAGTCATATTATGATTTAAAAGAAAACCAATATGTTTTTGCTCCGACAGTGTTATTTGTTAATTCAAAAAGATATTTTTTAATTTTATAAGCCATTGTAAAAATAAAAATATTCATTGCAATTTGAAAAATGTTTACTTTTAAATCATTTGTAAACTAGACATTATTTGAATACAAAAACTGGTTATTTTAAAAAGAATTCTTTTAATATATATTTTTCAACAATATAAAGGGAAATATTATAATATTATTAAGAAAACATTAAAATAAGAAAATAAGGGGCATTACTTTTACTTTAAAGTGAAAAACTGTTTGGTGTAAAAATTATTTTTTTAAACTAATATTATTCATAAAGTTTTTACTTTTAATATTTTAAAAGGCAATTTTTTTAAATTAAAATAATTTCTTGATTTTACAAGATGAGATTTTTCCGAGTGTATGAGCATCGGCAATGAGATTTAGGGGCTGTCCATATATTACGTAACGCAATTTTTCAAAAAAATTGACCCCCCCCTCCCCCCTGTGTAACAAACGGTCACATTTACCAACACCCCCCCCCCCCTGTCTAACGCGTAACAATATAAAACTTGGATACCTGATTCTTGATTATTGTTTCGCAATAAATTTAACTGTATTTTCACTATTGATTCGTTTTTCTCGACAAAACAAACATGAACCTAAAATATAGTATAACATAATAAAAATTTTACAAATAATCCCCAACTTTAAACAAATATTCATAATCAATATCACACAGGGAAAAAATACTAGGTACCTCTTTTTACACTGAGTGTCACATATAACACGTATATTGTTTATGCACAGGTACACAAAATAGTAACACATTGGTGTTCTGTGAGTATACATTCCGCGCGAAAATGTATCATCGCCGTAGATTCATCGGCAAGATCACGCAAGAACAGGGCCGTAAGATTTTTTTTTAATATCAATGTCGTTTTTTTACTGATGACAATATTATTTAAATATGCATAGTTTCGTCAATTTTAGTGTGAAAAGGGAATTATGGGCCACTAAATAGTAATTTATGTTAAAATAAAAATACATCTGCCAAACTTAGGAAATAAACATTAAATTTATTAAATTCCTCTACGTAACGTTTACCTAGACCCCCCCTCCCCCCTGTCACGAACTGTAACAATTTTTATGACCCCCCCCTAGGCGCGTTACGTAATATATGGACAGCCCCTTACCAACAACTTTTCATGTACATACTTTTTGATTTTACTGTTGGTAGTTTTATGATATTCAATCGCTAATAGGTAATATATTAAAGTACTAGTTTCATAACACACGTTTTTAGCGCACGAGTACAAGTTTAGAATACAAGCCGCTTGCGGCGAGTTTTCTAAAGTACTAGTGCGCTAAAAACGTGTTATGGAACGGGTGCCTGACACTATTTTTTCTATTTTGCTTTAAAATTAAAAAAAAACTTACATTTAAATTAATGACCGATTTAGGGATTTTTGTTTTGGGTTGGCATTACCATTTTAACAGTATTTGAAATTCATAGAACAAACGATATTTTGATATCTTTTATAGTCAGCTCTTCTCTTTTTTACTGCAAGTAACCAAGCCACAATTTTAACATGGTGAAAATTAACTTAAACACAATTTCGTAGGAAACTAAACTTAAAAGCTGTGTTTACATTTGCACGGAAGACGCCAAGCGTTTGTCTTTTGTCCTGTTGCCAACCCAAAAGAAAAAAAGTACTAACCTCTTATAGGGCTATAAGAACACGCAAAATGCGTGCGATTATGAGCGTATAATCGTCGCAAAATAGAAAAATATATTTAGCGTTGGTCATGTGTTCAGGCCCAGTGTGTGGCAGTGAGAGTAACAAAACAAGAAAAAAAAAGCAGGAGACAAGCCGTATGCGAGCTTCTAAAAAAAGAAATAACCACAAAAAAATGTCATTAAGTGGTTTCATTTGCGACGCCCTTATCTCATAGGTTTCATAAAGTAACCCCATTTATATTTTTTCAAACGTCTTTTCTGCTGATGTTCATCAGGTGCACGATATTCGTTATCGTTTAGATCAGCCCCAAAAAGAGTGTGCAGTTGACAAGTGTACAATATATGAGTCCAGGGCAAAAACAAGTTGTTATTAACAGTAACTTAAATAAAAAAACACACACAGTTACACACAGGGCGATTCTACATTAAAAATTTTAATAAAATCCCATAATTCTGGGAACGAAATTCAGTTTTAAGAGTAATAGGGCCTCTAAAAATAGTGACAGTTTTGGGGGATACAGCAAGGATTTGTGGATAATTGTGAATGGAAGCTTTATCATAGTTTTTGATAATGAATATTATAAATATTATAATTAAATAGTTTTTGATGATAAATTACCCTGCAGTACTAAACTTTTTATTGCCGCGTTTTTTTAGTTCCTATTGTTGATGCTCAGTACCTGAAATTATCTATGAGACGAAAAAATTTGAATGTATTTTTTTTTTAATTAATGGAGAGCCCTAGCTCAAGCCAAAAGCTTACTTGGAAGCTCTCCATGCTTATGTAATATGTGGCAAGAAATAAAC
>OY294046.1:13803268-13907319 GCA_958510825.1 Brachypterus glaber
CCTCTCCCTCTCCCTCTCCCTCTCTCTCTCTCTCTCTCTCTCTCTCTCTCTCTCTCTCTCACTTATTTCATCTGATCGCCTATGATCGCTAACTTCAGATCAGTTCGACAGGACAGTATTTGTTTAACCTTACTGGATACTTTAAATAAAAATATTAAAAATGAAAGCTCTACAAAATTTTGAAAAAAAAATGCATTTGTTTCAGTATCAAAAACGAAGCTATAGATTTTAATTTGGATAATGGATTTTAAATCAACAGAACAACCTGGTCTGAAAATGAGCTAATTTATATGCAAAAAACCTTGTAGTGTAGTGTTTTTTTATCTAGGACGTTTTTTTGGCATTTTAGAAAACTTATCATTATACTTTTCTAGCGCCTAAAGAGTATATTACATTACATTACATGTTTGTTTAACCTTGTACTATTCTACTTAATTAAGCATCCCCTAAGTCCAGGACTTGTGTGGGCTAGTAGTAGAGGCTTATACTGACTTTCGAACCAGTTTTTATAGGGAGTGTCCGCTTCACTTACGCCTTCGCCAAATTTCAATTATTAATTAACTGAAAAAGGCAAATCGGCGCCAGTGAGAATCGAAATCACGCTAGTTGTAGTAGACTTGTCATGTACAGACGCGGTAGACTACTACACCAATCCTCCCATTAACCAATAACCAACTAACTCTTTGCGATAAATTGGGCCTTTTACCCATGTACATTCCCACATTTTGATTTATTACACTATCCAAATCTGATTAATTATCATGTACGCATCAATAATATTGTATTCGCAAATCCCTGTTCTACTCGGTATAATGTCATCACACTAATCCGCATGTAATAAGACATTAAACTTCTTACAAGATCTTAATGGATTTCTAAATCAACAAAAATTTAATTGCCTGCCTTAAACGGATTATTATAATAAGCAGAAAAAAGATTATGGGGTATCTTCAAAAGCTAAAAATTAATTTAGAATTTGGAATTGGATAGATATAGTCTAAATCTATAATATCAAGATTTATAAATAAACTATAATTTTAAAAATAAAATATTGTTTTTAGGTTTATGTCCAGCAGAGTATTTTAAAAAATACGTTTTTTGAACATTTTAAGACTTTAAAAAGTCCATGTCGTGAATAATGCTAAATAAAACTCCGTCAGATTTCAGCAACACAACTATTTTGTTTTAATCATAGACAAAATAAACAAATAGATTGATTTTTGACCCTCTGCGCATACTTCTGCGTCCCGACTAAATGCGTCCTCCATTTTGATTCCAATTGTCCAACATAAAGTAAAAAAATATATATTTTATGTTGTTAACACTGTGTTGCGTTAGATAGGAATATTTTCTTTGTTAGAGATGTGTCTTTTCATTTCACTTCAGTAGTCAGTAAAAGTTTCTTTTTGTCGTTGTTTTGTTGCAACAGTTTGTTATATATGTAAAAACTAAATCAATATGTTATACTACACAGATATTTATTTATTTTTACCAGTAATTTAAATATAAAAATATAATTCTTCGCACACACCTCAAACATATTCGTGCAACAGGTTAACATAACCTAATTTATGTTTGTTTTGAGTTTGTTTTCGAGGTTTTTCTGTTATTTTTTCTACGCGTTTGGTGTTTTGTGCTAGAAGGGTGAACATTTTATTATATTTTATTATAGACTATATAATAGCGTTTTTGAACTTTTAAAGTCTTTCTGTGTTTTTTTTATATTTTATAGTGCTTTTTCAAAGAACTAGTAAAGTCTTTGCAATGACGTGTTTTATAAAAAGTTGTAGAAACATAAAACGACTGCTACCTGCAGACAGCAGTATCATATTTTTTAGGTAAGTTTGATTTTTTTTTTAATATAACATAAGAAACAAATAAAATTTTATATACCTAATGCTTAATAAAAACAATTATCTGCCTGTGATACAGGATAAAATGTAGGTAATTTTTATTTTTTTTCTTTTTGTGAGAATTGTGATGCACACAAAGTAGTAATTTTTACTTAAGTTTTTCTTTTGGGGTATGTTCAAGAACTACGTGACACACTTTTTGGACATTTTCACCCCCTACGGTAGTTAGCGGGTATATATAAACGTGGTTATTGCATTTCACGCATACCTATCATAGGTATTCGAAATCTAAGGTTACCTATGTTAGTTTTCTAAACATATTTTTGTCTCATCTATGATTTGAATTAAATAATTTCATATCTACAGAAACAGAATGATATACTTTGACAGTAAATGATAAAAACATTAAAAAGTAAGATTATGTCGTTTATTTACTTACATTTTACCCACTAATTTAAATTTCCCGGTTGATTTCTGTCGTAACTTCCGATCAAAATGGAGGACTCGTAAATTTGTATATAACCTTGAGATGACAGCTCATCTATGTTCTTTGTCTATGGTTTTAATCAAATGAGCATAGTACACAAAATTCGCTTGGTTTGGATGTTATAGATCTTTGCCTTTGAGATAAAAAAAAACAAATTTGGCACAATTTGGAAATTAAAAAAAAAACCTAAAAGTTTAATTTTTCGAGCTAAAATGAAGCACATACTTTTATTTTTGTACTTTTTACGACCTAAACTATTCAAAACAACTTGTTTTTTGAAATACCCAAATGGACAGTGAAAAATACAACGATGTAAGCTTGATATTGAATCAAACTTTAATCAACACACTTGGGGAACGTTCAAGTAATACGTATTAAAAAGTGCCTAGCCTGATCAAAAGTTTCTAACCCGTGCCAACAAGTCCCCGAAATTGCCCCTAAATTCCGAAAAAGTGCATTTTCTATTAATTTATGCTACTGACAAATTAAAAATATTAAATAAAAAAGTCTTTATATCACTTTTTTTTTTCTGTATAAACCTTTTTTAGTTATTTTAATATATTACGCAACAAGTATGGGGTCTAAGCGCCATTTAACATGTTAACAAAACTCGCATCAAAAAGTTGGTTTAATGGCGATTAGACCCCTTACTTATTGCGTAGATTATCGTGATACTTTAAAATAACGAAATAGGTTTATACAGAAAGAAAGAATGACATAAAAACGTTTTTACTTAGTATTTATAATTCGTCCGTAGCACAAATTAATAGAAAATGAAAGGCTTTTAAATTTAATAAAATTACAAATACTGGTTTTATACGAATTTTATCGATATTGTCGCAAATTTTATGGTTTTTGAGCCCTGAAAGTACTAGTTACGGTTGTCCATATAAATTGTACTCTAAGGGCGTTCGAACCACGACAAATAGAAAATATTAAGTAAATATAAAACATTTTTGGACCACCCGGGTGCACCCTATTGAAGCAATTCTCTGTTACTTTCTATTTTTGATTTGGACTCATAGAGAAGGAAAGAGAACCATTAGTCAAGCCTGCGCAAGATTATTTTGTGACAGAACGGGGCAGCGAAATGACGTAACGCAATATATCTGACCTTGCGCAGTACGCATCTCTATCAGCTGTGAAATGCTATCGGTCGTAAAACAATTCAACACCCCAGTATTCATTTGTCTTATCCCCAAAAATCCCCCAGTAAAAATCTTAAAATGTGAAAAACTAGAGATATGGCAAACCAATACTGGGGTGACGAATTATTAGTAGTTTGCTCGGTAGTTTGTTTATACTGTCAGTACTGTCAGATCGTCGTTTGTTACTGTTCATTTTTCGACTTGTACTGTGTTTTAATTGTTTTTTTGCTGCATTTGTTTATAACTTTAAACCTAACTCGTATTGTTGCTTTATGAAGAGCAAAGGGTCAATCCCTGGTGTACTCAAAGTAGGTGTTCAAAATCCCAAAAGTCAAACACACCTCGAAAAATTCTTATAAAATAATTTTAAAAAACTATTTTGACGTTTCTTCGTAGATATTTATTGTTTTTTGTTGAATTTTTTACAATTTTTATTTGACACACAAAACTAAGGTCAAAAACAACAATAGTAGTGCGCATGTGCAAGTTTATCTCAGATGCGCTAGGCACATTTATCACAGTATTCCGCAACGGCTTTGGAGATCTTTCCTTGTCTATGTTTGGACTATAAAAATTAAAAAAAAAATCCAATGTTTAATGTTTATATGTTATATTTCATTGTCAGATATTAAACTTTTCGTTTGGACTTTCCAAAGTCCAAAGTCCAAACTCTTGCTCTGAAAATTTGGACAATTTTTTTTGTTGAATTCATGAAAGGCATGTTTAAATGTTTAAATGTGTTAAATTGCGTTTAAATCAAAATAAAAATTTCTTGGTGTATAGTGTTATTACAGAATAATTCGGTTTAATGGCTTTATAAAAAAAATATAACAATTAATTATAATTGTTAAAAATTAAGGATACCGTTCAAATACTGTAGAATGCAAAAAATAAATGTTTAGATTTAAACACGTTTTTAAGGGAATTTTAAACACTGTGTACTATGTAGTAAGTCTTTGGATTTAGCACAAAAATTTAAGCCCAGGCAGATGTTTTTGTCTTATAATAAAGTGGATTCATTAAAAAAAAAAAAAGAAAAAAATTATATATGTTTACCTCTAGATACGAGGTCAAAAGTGGTGTAAGCTTTTTCACAGCTTAGTTGCCACCCGTAACCTTTTTTATTACTTCTTTCTATATTAAGATGGTTTACTCTTGAACCTATCTATCAGTCATAAACGCTTTTATTCAGAAAACGACACTATCCTAGAATAAAATAAAAATATATAGGTATTTATTTGATTGATGTGCATCGCATTGTGTGATTTGATGTATTTACTACGTTAAGCCCTTTTTCTGTCTTTGTTATTATACTATTCATAGCGCGTAAGTGCTACATAATACTGTAGTTTCGAATTTTCCAAAACCGTAAAAAAAACAACCTACACTCAGAAAATGTCGTTGGATTTTTAATACTGAATGTTATTTGTTAATACATATTTTTTGTTTATATCTTCACCATTTAATACTTTATTAAATTGTTGGAAATTTCCTCCTGAACAAAATTGGTTTTATGCATTTTTATCGTAAGTAACTCACCCCTAAAATTCAAAATAGCGGACACCCCTTATGCAAATCACCCGGTGAAAAACTAACAGGAGTGTTCACATTTTAACAGAAATTAATCACCAAGCTATAACTTTTTTAATTTGAAAATGAAACCGCACGCAAAATAAACGATTCAATTATTTTTTTAGCGATTTGTCACGGATAACTAGATAAGTAATAAGACAGTGAAAAGAAATATTTTTTGCAATTTAAAATTAAGTATATTTTAATAATTTATTAGATATAATTAGTAACAATCGAATAAAAAATATTGTATAATACACGGGCAAAAAGTTAAATTTCGATTTTGTAGGTTTATTACCCTCGGGCCGGCCCCATCGGCCGGCCCTCGGCTTCTAAAAACCTACTCAATCGAAAAACTTGACTTTTCGCCCTTGTATTATAAATAACTACACTTGTGCTCAAAAATATCGGCCCACCTAAAAAAATACACATTTTTGAATGCAAATATCTCCAAAACTATTTAATGGATTTATTCGATCTTTTTTTTATTTTGAAGCTTGAACTTTTAGCTCTTACTTACTGGAATAAAAATTATCAAACATCTTTTTTTATACCGGCAGCAATGAAAAGTGCACAGCTATGTTTTTTTACTGCACCTTTCGATATGCGCATGGTTCGCCACTGCATATTTTTTTACAATTTAATTAATTGATTTTATAGCCTAATTAAATGGAAGTAATCTCTTTTTAAATTTTTTAATTTTCCTTTTCTCGTTTAGGAGATATAAGGTTTTTTCTAAAAATTTACATTTTTGCAAGTAACAAAAAAACTACGCAATGGATTTAATTGATTTTTTTTTGATTTGAAGCTTAAATCGTAAACTTTTATTTATTTAATTTAGGTTTCTGTTGGAAACATGTTTAAACTGAGTTTACATTGCTTAAATAGTCATGTTTTTTTTACTCGATCTTTTTTGTTGCAATTTAAACACAAACTCAAATCTTTCCATAAGTTTTAAAACTTATTCTAATAGCCACACTTATTGTGACTGATTCCGTCTTTTATTTTTTATCATAAGTCTTCTCATTTAGGAGAAATTATGTTTTTTTGGTAAATAAGGACTTTTTAAGTGGTAGGCTAGTGCCACCCCTGTAACTAACTTTTTTATGATTGACAAGACTTGTCACTTATGTGACAATACTTTTTTAACTCGTTAAAATTATTATTATGGGATATACAGCTGCCTCAAACCATTTTTAAAACCTAATTCTGTATGAAAAACATTGGGAAATATGACTAAAACGTCTATAATATTTATGTAGATAAATTTTAACTATAGTGTATACACATTGATAACCTAGCCTCAACCGTGTAATGTTGGTTAGTTTTAGTGTTTTGTTAAATTAAATTGAATGTTTTATTGACCATAATGTAATGTAACTAATAATAACGAAAAACAGCATTGTTGTAAAAAAACATACACGTCTAATACGTTTTTTTGTGTTTATAATTGTTATTAAATAATTTTAATAAAATTTAAAATTTGTTTATTGTTATTTTATTTGATAAAATATTTTGTTTAAAAAAAATTAAAAAGCAAAAAGTCCTTAAAAAGACGTTAGAACTTGTTTTTGGAGTACCATTAGAGATTTAAACAGTCTGTGCAAAGTTCGTTCGACATATATGCCTCAAAACGCAGTCTGAGCTGGGAACCAAAAAGTTGCTAACGCAGAAAACGTGTTAATTAAATGTATTTATTTAAGCTAAAGTTATAGAAGTGCAATAGATCTTTATATTCTATCGACGCTTTTCCGTCATATACAGTTTTACAGGGGTGGCACTAGCCCACTGATTAAAAAGTCACTTTTTCCGAAAAACTTTAATTTCTCCTAAATGAGAAGACTTATGATAAAAAATAAAAGAAGGAATCAGTCACAATAAGTGTGGCTTTTAGAATAAGTTTTAAAACTTATGGAAACATTTGAGTTTGTGGTTAAATTGCATCAAAAAAGATTGGGTAAAAAAAACATGACTATTTAAGCAATGTAAACCCAGTTTAAACATGTTTGCACCAGAAACTTAAATTAAATAAATAAAAGTTAAGGACTTAAGCTTCAAATTAAAAAATAAATCAATTAAATCCACTGAGTAGTTTTTTTGTTATTTGCAAAAATGTTTATTTTCAGAAAAAACCGTATATCTCCTAAACGAGAAAAGGAAAATTAAAAAGTTAAAAAAGAAATTACTCCCATTTAATTGGCCTATAAAATCAATTAATTAAATTGTAAAAAAATATGCAGTGGCAAACCGTGCGCATATCGAAAGAAGCAGTAAAAAAACATAGCTGTGTAATTTTCATTGCTGCCGGTTTAAAAAAAGATTTTTGATAATTTTTATTCCAGTAATTAAGAGCTAAAAGTTCAAGCTTTAAAATAAAAAAAAGGTCAAATAAATCTATTGAATAGTTTTGGAGTTATTAGCATTTGAAAATGTGTATTTTTTTAGGTGGGCCGATATTTTTGAGCAGAAGTGTATTTACGAAGAAAATACCGAAAATTTATTATTTACATCTAATTTTACAGTATGATTTTTTTTTATAAAACGTAATTTTATTTACATGTAAACTTTGACACATCATCATATTTATTTTTTCAGTGTTCTATATTCAACCAAGGTCTTATTAAACTGAGCTAAAATATTAACTACAGAAAAATCGTTGTAAAAGCAAGCAAAAGCCATATGATTTAAAAGAAAACCAATATGTTTTTGCTCCGACAGTGTTTTTTGTTAATTCAAAAAGATATTTTTTAATTTTATAAGCCATTGTAAAAATAAAAATATTCATTGCAATTTGAAAAATGTTTACTTTTAAATCATTTTTAAACTAGACATTATTTGAATACAAAAACTGGTTATTTTAAAAAGAATTCTTTTAATATATATTTTTCAACAATATAAAGGGAAATATTATAATATTATTAAGAAAACATTAAAATAAGAAAATAAGGGGCATTACTTTTACTTTAAAGTGAAAAACTGTTTGGTGTAAAAATTATTTTTTGAAACTAATATTATTCATAAAGTTTTTACTTTTAATATTGTAAAAGGCAATTTTTTTAAATTAAAATAATTTCTTGATTTTACAAGATGAGATTTTTCTGAGTGTATGAGCATCGGCAATGAGATTTAGGGGCTGTCCATATATTACGTAACGCAATTTTTCAAAAAAAATGACCCCCCCCCCCTCCCCCCTGTGTAACAAACGGTCACATTTACCAACCAACCCCCCCCCCTGTCTAACGCGTAACAATATAAAACTTGGATACCTGATTCTTGATTCTTGTTTCGCAATAAATTTAACTGTATTCTCACTATTGATTCGTTTTTCTCGACAAAACAAACATGAACCTAAAATATAGTATAACATAATAAAAATTTTACAAATAATCCCCAACTTTAAACAAATATTCATAATCAATATCACACAGGGAAGAAATACTAGGTACCTCTTTTTACACTGAGTGTCACATATAACACGTATATTGTTTATGCACAGGTACACAAAATAGTAACACATTGGTGTTCTGTGAGTATACATTCCGCGCGAAAATGTATCATCGCCGTAGATTCATCGGCAAGATCACGCAAGAACAGGGCCGTAAGATTTTTTTTTAATATCAATGTCGTTTTTTTACTGATGACAATATTATTTAAATATGCATAGTTTCGTCAATTTTAGTGTGAAAAAGGGAATTATGGGCCACTAAATAGTAATTTATGTTAAAATAAAAATACATCTGCCAAACTTAGGAAATAAACATTAAATTTATTAAATTCCGTTACGTAACGTTTACCTAGACCCCCCCTCCCCCCTGTCACGAACTGTAACAATTTTTATTACCCCCCCCCTAGGCGCGTTACGTAATATATGGACAGCCCCTTACCAACAACTTTTCATGTACATACTTTTCGATTTTACTTCTGGTAGTTTTATGATATTCAATCGCTAATAGGTAATATATTAAAGTACTAGTTTCATAACACACGTTTTTAGCGCACGAGTACAAGTTTAGAATACAAGCCGCTTGCGGCGAGTTTTCTAAAGTACTAGTGCGCTAAAAACGTGTTATGGAACGGGTGCTTGACACTATTTTTTCTATTTTGCTTTAAAATTAAAAAAAAACTTACATTTAAATTAATGACCGATTTAGGGATTTTTGTTTTGGGTTGACATTACCATTTTAACAGTATTTGAAATTCATAGAACAAACGATATTTTGATATCTTTTATAGTCAGCTCTTTTCTTTTTTACTGCAAGTAACCAAGCCACAATTTTAACATGGTGAAAATTAACTTAAACACAATTTCGTAGGAAACTAAACTTAAAAGCTGTGTTTACATTTGCACGGAAGACGCCAAGCGTTTGTCTTTTGTCCTGTTGCCAACCCAAAAGAAAAAAGTACTAACCTCTTATAGGGCTATAAGAACACGCAAAGTGCGTGCGATTATGAGCGTATAATCGTCGCAAAATAGAAAAATATATTTAGCGTTGGTCATGTGTTCAGGCCCAGTGTGTGGCAGTGAGAGTAACAAAACAAGAAAAAAAAAAGCAGGAGACAAGCCGTATGCGAGCTTCTAAAAAAAGAAATAACCACAAAAAAATGTCATTAAGTGGTTTCATTTGCGACGCCCTTATCTCATAGGTTTCATAAAGTAACCCCATTTATATTTTTTCAAACGTCTTTTCTGCTGATGTTCATCAGGTGCACGATATTCGTTATCGTTTAGATCAGCCCCAAAAAGAGTGTGCAGTTGACAAGTGTACAATATATGAGTCCAGGGCAAAAACAAGTTGTTATTAACAGTAACTTAAATAAAAAAACACACACAGTTACACACAGGGCGATTCTACATTAAAAACTTTAAAAAAATCCCATAATTCTGGGAACGAAATTCAGTTTTAAGAGTAATAGGGCCTCTAAAAATAGTGACAGTTTTGGGGGATACAGCAAGGATTTGTGGATAATTGTGAATGGAAGCTTTATCATAGTTTTTGATAATGAATATTATAAATATTATAATTAAATAGTTTTTGATGATAAATTACCCTGCAGTACTAAACTTTTTATTGCCGCGTTTTTTTAGTTCCTATTGTTGATGCTCAGTACCTGAAATTATCTATGAGACGAAAAAATTTGAATGTATTTTTTTTTAATTAATGGAGAGCCCTAGCTCAAGCCAAAAGCTTACTTGGAAGCTCTCCATGCTTATGTAATATGTGGCAAGAAATAAACTATAAATAAACCATAACTTATATTTTTAAAAGGATTGGCCCTATAGGGTCGTATACGGTGTAAAATAAAAACTTTTTTATTTATTTTTTACTAAGGAATCATATTTTATTAAGAAAATGTAAAAAAAACAACATACAAAATGTTTGTGGCAAAAAAGTGGCACGCCCCTTGTTAAAGTTACAAAATAAAAATTACATAGCCTTTATCAATGCATGTGCCAAATTTTGTTTCTTTAGATCATATGGTTCCAGAGATATTTAATAAAAAACATATTTTATACGGGCCCTTGGGGAACGTTCAAGTATTACGTAACGCAAATTTTGATCATTTTGGACCCCCCCCTGTAACGCTATTTTCCTATACCATTAACATGACCCCACACCCCTTGGAGCGTTACGTAATATTTGAACGTTCCCTTAGGAGGGCGTAGCTCCCTTAGGGTGCATTTTTAAACCAACTTTTATAGCATTTTTTTTTTTCATATTTTTGTAATAAACTTGCTTAGCAGGTTTTGGTCCAATATTTTATCAATATTCTTTATTCTTTTATTCTTTATTGTGTAGATTCAAGGGTACGGAGTCATGGAGAGACCCAAATAAGCTCCAAGCTTGTGGTAGGGGCTCTCCATTGATTTTGACAAGAAATACAAATAGAATTATAAATAGATTTTTTTTCTACATATAAAAATATTATCTCCAGATGTTTAAAATGTGTTCTTCTTTGTTCATGGTAGTAATTACTAATGTCCAGACTGCAAAAACCATAATTTTGATAAGAAATATAAAATTTAAGTGTAGACTTTGACATACATGTCAATGTAAAAAATAAATATGTTTTTAAATATGGTCTGTTTTTTCTATGGTCGTCTAAAATGGTATTGGTATGAAAAAAATACTGGCAGCGGTGGGATTCGAACCCACGCCTCCGAGGAGACTGGTGCCTTAAACCAGCGCCTTAGACCGCTCGGCCACGCTACCTCACGATTAGTTAAAATTAGCTAATTTGCGGGAAAAATATTTTCCTTACTGTTTTGTTCTATAAATACTATTAAGTATAAAAAGGTAATTTAGATTATAAAACGTTTAAACTAATAACACTAGTCTAAAAAAAATTGATATTTTACTATTTACATATACATAATTTCATATTAAGACTGAGTAGGGGATAGAGGGGTATTTATGATTTAATGATAAACAAAATCAAACCTATTATTTATTAAAGAAATATTTGGTAATCATTCTTTCTGACAAAAAAGCAACACTTCTTAAGTAACTTAGGTAAAGTTAACGATAATACTGATTATTTTTTAACGTTTTTATCAACCAATCATTTAATAATATTTCTGACCACGTGTTTATTTCTGTCCAATCATATTACAGTTATATCGGGAATTTTCTACTGTAGACAATTCTAGTGAGAATCGCTGTAGTATTTTGTTTTCAGTATTTCTCTTTTACAACAAGATTTCATACCTAAAACTAATTAATAATTAAATATGAATATATTACTATTTATAATTATTGTTATTACTTTATTATTTACCAAAAAGTACTACAAAATATTCTTTTTATAAAATGTATTGACAGTTTTTATAGGTTGACTTTTATGAACAAGCTTAGCGCAGTACCGCGCTAGTCTTTACCGCAGTAAGTGACTAAACCATTGACAGAACCACAATTTGCAATCAAAAATGGACAAAAAAGGTTTTAGCTTAGCAATTGAGAATGGAATTAAATTAACCAAATTAAAGAATATGCCTGTAAAAATATTAAGATAAGGGAACGTTCAAGTATTACGTTTTGATTTTTGCCAATCAGCGCGAACATTTGAAAATATTGTTTGACACACGGATGTGTGGCTACGGAAAATATGTTAGGTATGTCGTGCCTCTCACTTGCACGCACGCTCGCCTTATGACGCTTTTGACGTAAAGAAAAGAGCGCGCGTGATAACTCCCCCTTTCGTCGGAGCTTTCTTACCATTTGGAAGACTATACCTAGTACCTATAAATATATAAGAAGTAAAAAAGTACGGGTTTCCGCCCGGGATCGAACCGGGGACCTTCCGCGTGTTAGGCGGATGTGATAACCACTACACCAACAACTTAACTTTTTGATTTTTGACAATCAGCGCGAATATTTGAAAATATTGTTTTACACATGGATGTGTGGCTACGGAAGATATGTTAGAAATGTGGTGCCTCTCACGTGCACGCACGCACGCCTTATGACGCTTTTGACGTAAGAAGAGAACGCGCGTGATTCCTCCCCCTTTCGTCGGAGCTTTCTTACCGTGTGGAAGACTATACCTAGTACCTATAAATATATAAGAAGTAAAAAAGTACGTGTTTCCGCCCGGGATCGAACCGGGGGCCTTCCGCGTGTTAGGCGGATGTGATAACCACTACACCACGGAAACAACTTGGTTTTTTGACTGTCGCTAATCAGCGCAAAAATTTCATGATATGAATTTTAAATACACATATCGCCAAAATTCTTGGTAACCTTTCTGGTGCGGTGCGGGGAGTGGCGTTATCCTCCATAAATATAAAATTATCTCCAATTTCATTTCGCAATTGAAGACGATTAATTAAATAATGGTTTGGGCGTGAATGTTTTTCCTGTTAACAGAAGACATACCTACTGGTTATTGACATCTTTGTTTCTAACATTTTATGACGACATAAAATAACAATTAAAATTAATTTATACAATTTTTAAAATTTAATTCCATGACAAAAACCTTACGCGTGATAAAGCAATTCAATAAAATGCAGAATTGAACCCACATATTTGTTAGAATAATTTTTTTACGTTTAACATTTTGGCGATTTTTGTATAACAAGAATTCCTGGTATTATGACCTGGTTTGGATATACTTTAGGTACATACTATATATTTTAGGAGTCGTGTACAAATTACGTAAGATTTCTAAGGGTTTGTCAAAATCTGACTCTCTATGTAAAAAGTATGTAATAATTTTACGCAATTTTACATTCGGAGAGGGTGAACGAAAAATCGTTAAAAAGTACATTAGGTAATTTTTGCATGAACCCTAGGGAGGCACTGTTTTGTGTGCAGCTGCTTTTTACCTTATTTATTCAAGTTTTAGAATTTTTTCTACGACCCAGTTGTAGTTAGTGCTTATTTTCCACCCGTCGCCTATGGCAACGGTTGGGAAGTGACTATAGTACCAGAGACTACAATCTCTGATAGTACTTTTTCGAGACCTTAATTATGGGCGAGGCATGAAGTGCCAAGACCATTTATAGTTCGAGGAAAAGTACCCGTAACCCAAAAAAACAACCACAAAAAGCAGTTGTTGATAGCTCAAAAGGCACCGTTTATAACATTTATTATCTTTTTCAGTTTCAAAAATAAAAAACATCGACTAAAACTGTACATTTAGTTTTTTGAACAAAATGTATTAGATTACACAGGCCCACAAAAAAAAATTGAGTCTTGGATTCCAATATGATATTCCTATGTATTTTTTCCCGCTGAAACCGAATCCGTAACCCGTTTAACCCTTACACGTCAGGATTTTGACATAACCTCAAAAAACACTCGAAAAACTACTGAAACCGCTAGAATCATCTACTCCATACGACTTTCACCCGCTTCCTCCAAATTCTTAATTTCGTAACCCCATAATCCCCTAACCTCAGAATACCATTACTCCATAACCTCAAAACCCCGTAACTTAATTAAGTAGAAAAATATGGTTTGGGGAAACATGGAATTCTTGTAGAACATAGTTATGAATAAGTAACTGTATAACCCTAAAATCCCATCACACTTCCTAACCCCTTCACTCCGTAACCCCATATATTATAACCTCTTAACCCCATCATCCTATTCTGTGGAGAAGTCCGGTTCTCGAAATCATAAGAGTTTTGTGAGTGAAGTCATGAATCAAGGTCTACTTCATTATTTTTTTTAACCGGACTTCTCCACAGAATAGGATAACGGGATTAAGGGGATATAGTATATGGGATTACGAAGTGAAGGGATTTTGAGGTTATGGTGTTAGGGGATTTTGGGGTTATAGAGTTACTTACCTATGACTATGTTCCACAAAAAAAAACTGAAGAATTTGTTCTGTTTTCTCAAACTAGATTTTTCTATGATACTTAATGAGGTTACGGGGTTTTGAGGTTATGCGGCTATGGTATTATGAGGTTAGAGAATTATGGGGTTCTGGGGTTATTGAATTGTAATTTGGGGACAAGAGGGTGACAGTGGTATGGCATAGATAATTTTAGCGGTTTCAGTAGTTTTTCGGGTATTTTTTTGAGGTTATGTCAAAATCCTGACGTGTAGGGGTCAAATGGATTGCGGATTCAGTTTCAGCGAGAAAAAATACATAGGCATATCATATTGGAATCCAAAACAATATTTTTTTTTGTGGGCCTATGTTATATTCGTGTTTATCAGCCATTTTGACATTTTAATCGGTGGGGCCATCTAGGAATAATTAATGACTTATAATAATAATACAGACCAGTAATAATTAGTTTACTGGTACCATGGTCTCTATATTTCATTACAGGTCAGATCCAGGCGTGGAAAACAGTGGGACAAGAAATCACGTAATTCCCAAACTTTATTAATACATGTAATGTATGTCTTACATATACAGTTGCGAATAAAACATATTTCGACGACGTCGCGTCGTCTGCAAGTTAGCCACTTGGCAGCATTACCGTCGATTTTCCTCAAACATTTTTTCAAGTCTTAAAATAGCACATGTATAGTGTTTTTTTCTGTAAATATTTTTTTTAACACGGTTCCATGGTGTAATGGTTAGCACTCTGGACTTTGAATCCAGCGATCCGAGTTCAAATCTCGGTGGAACCTTGAATTTTTTGTAAATATAGTTTATCCAACACCTTAATAATATATATTATATTATATTATATTATAATATATTATAGATACCTTTGCTACAATTTTTATTTTAATGAATATGTGATTGTTTACTCATATTTTTTGCTTTATTCACTAGTGAGTTCATTATTTTACATTTTACATCACTCATCTGCCTCTAGGTTCACTTCATACACATTGCTAAGTTAGAAATTTTAGTTATACGTTATTAGTAAAATAATTTTAACTATTTTTAAACGTTTTAGAGGGCTAAAACCGTTAAGGCTAAAACCGTTACAGTTGAAACCTTTACGAAAAAGTGTCCCAAAATTATGTGACGCTTACGATATCAACAAAGTTCTCGGCTGGTATCATTATTGTTATGTGACGGCCAAAATTATGTGACGATCCCAGCCGAGAACTTTAAATTTATGTGACGCTTACGATATTAAGAAATGTGCAAGTAAAGAAAACTGTGTCTCGTAACTGGAGGATTACATTGATGATAGTAAAAGAGAACCCATTTTCCACTTTATTCATAATTTGATATTTCTTATTCAAAAAGAGAAATGTTGAACACAGTCATGGCTACCTATGAATTTATTCATTATTTTTAATTCAACCTAAACCACATCAAAGTTAAAATACCTAAGCATTTGGATAAAATGTTGTACATGACCCCTTCTTGATACTAGCTACTCAGAAAAAAATTAACCCACTCGGCCGCCGGGACCTCTTGAGTCAATGTTTTCTCGTGGATAAGTTACTAGTTATAAATAATTATTTTATACGCAACATGGGCCGATTTAAAGGAGGGGCCATGGGGACCATGCCCCCCCCCAGCGAGATATATTAGCATATAAATACCTTCAAAATTTTATTTTTGGTGAAAGCGCAATTTTTTTCCTTATGGATGCCCCCCCCTTAAAATGAAATAAATCCGCCCCTGATACTGAAGACTACAGTTAAAAATTATCTGTAATTCTGAAAATTCTCATTTCAAGAATAACCTTAATGCTTTTAATTTACAGGGGGACCTACGGGTTGATTTAGAAAGAGCGACTGCCAAAAAATCCGGGTGGGGGGATTTTCAGTAGTAATATCATAAGTGCATGTTGAATTATCGATAATTTTTTTACTGTATTAAAAAAATATTTTGCTTGGCAATTTCTTTAAGCAAAATATTTTTTTTTATATATACAGTAAAAAATTATGTATAATTCAACATGCACGAATGGTATTTTGAAAGACTATTTCACAAACAAAATAAGGAAGTATATCATTTTACCATGTTTAATGTTGTTTCATATTTAAATTAAAAAATTAAGAACTAAACAACAATATTACTTTACAACTATAATTAAAATTTTAAATTTCAAATTTGCCGCGCTTTTTAAAACCACGATGTTCACTTGTTCGCGAATGTTGCCAAGTCTAAACTTTGCTTGAGGGATATTTTATGCTTGATATTATTCCAATAAAATAGTTGTTATCATATATTTTAGCATTTAAATAAAAATTATTGCTGTTTTTGTTTAAAAAGTTTAGTTTTCAACTAAAAAGAAATAAAATAACGGTTGTTTCCACCCGTAAAAAAACAATTTGCGATCGGTTTATAATAACGTTTGGCAACGCTGTACTGGCACTAGCGCAGTCATTTGATGTTTTGATTTCCGTCATTTAAAAAAGGAAATTATTTACTTCTTTACTGTAAATATATTTTTAATAAATAAGTGTTTAAATTAGTTTTGAGTCGCCTGTTTTTAATACCAAAATTCAATTAAATAAATTAAATAAACATTTATTAAGATGTCAGTAACTGTCAGTTTCTTGTTTCCATAGTAAGCAAGTGATAATTGCACATGTGCAAAAATTATCAGATTCATTTTTATCTGATTGGTCAAGAAACTAAAAATGCAAGGTTTTGATTGGCCATATATTGTTTGTGAAATAGCCAATAAAACTTGGCCGCGGCAGCAATCCGGGCCTGTCTATGATTCTTAAAAATCATACTAGAAAAACCACTGATTAAGAAGTTCATGGCAAAACTTATTCAAGCAATTTTTGTGTGTGTACCACACAACAAAAATAGGTAAAGTATTTTATGTATAATTTTATTCCTTAAAAAAATATTTTATATTTTAAGACGCATCTTATCACTATCTTATAAAGGACCTCGTTGAATTTTATGATGCTAAAAACTTTTATTCGACGATTTTTCCGAGGAAAACTTGAAAAGTTAAGACACTTTGTGTCTATATATAATCAGCTCAAAGTTTTATATACCTACTTTTTGCTCTATAGAGTAGGTACACTTATTACACTTTTAAGGCTACACGGTTCACCTGGGCGATTTTAAATAAAAATTTCTTGGACCCCTACATTTTTTGGACTAAAACATAACTGATGACATCAGAAATCAATTCCAATTTGAAAGAAAATCGTAAAAGATAAACTTTTTTAGACAGATAAAAAAACGTTTTTTTTGAGTAATAAGGAGTGTCAAAAAATCGCGATTTTCAAAATAAAAAGAGCTCTCTGGCTTAAAAGTTGCTCCTTAGTAAAAAACAGTGGCCACTCAAAAATGAGCCAAATCGATAAATTTTTAGAGATAGCTCAAAACACTCAAACTTAAAAAAAAATCGGTACCTGTTTTTCGGATAAAAACTGATACCGATAAAAATTGAGGGAATTTTGGAGGGTTTCTTTGATAATATTTAGAAACAATACTAAATGTAAGAACTAAAACGATTAAATCCCCCCCTCCCCTTAAGTTAGAACATGAAAAAATCGCCAATTATTTGAAGATTTCGCTAAAATTTAATTTTTGTAAGTTTTTAATAGTGCATAAAAAATAGTTTTAAATAAAAAATCTGCAAAATTATATATTAGTATATAAGCATATATACATGTTAACCTACATGACTATACAGAAATCATAATTTTTTTCCTCAAGTTGAGTAAAAAAAATTAATTTCTATTAGAAACCGGGTGGATTTTCTGTTTTTTGCCTAAAACTTTTTTCGGTGTAATTTTTTTTTGATTTTTTGGTTGGAATACTACTTTTTTATGTAAAAATACACAAAAAGGTTTCTGTGGTTTAACAACGCAGGTTTAACCGTTTTAAAGATAAATGCATTTCAGAGTAAATTTTTACGCATGAAGAACCAAAAATAAAAAAATTAAAAAATATAAAGCAAAAAACAAATATTTTAGTAATGAGTGGTTATTTAACATTAAAAACATAGAAAAAGTTTATATACACCTTGGTCAAAAAATCATTCCTAAGGAAGTTATGTCCTTTTAAATATACCCATTTTCAATAAATTTTCGCAATATCTTCAAATAATTGGCGATTTTTTTATGTTCTAACTTAAGGGAAGGGGAAATATAATTTTTTTAGTTTTCTCACAATAAGTTTTGTTCCTAAATATTACCCAAGAAACCCTCCAAAATTTTCTTAATTTTATATACAATCACTTTTTATCCGAAAAACAGGTACCGATATTTTTCAAAGTTTGAGTGCTTTGAGCTACCTCTAAACATTAATCGATTTGGCTCATTTTTGAGCGGCCACTGTTTTTTACTAAGGAGCAACTTTTGAGCCAGAGAGCGTTTTCGATTTCACAAATCGGAATTTGTTGACACACCCTATTACTAAAAAAAAACGTTTTTTTATCTTTCTAAAAAAGTGTATCTTTTACGATTTTCCTTCAAATGGAAATTGATTTCTTATGTCATCAGGTATGTTTTAGTCCAAAAAATGTAGGGGTCCACGAAATTTTTATTTAAAATCGCCCAGGTGAACCGTGGCTATTCTAGGTGAATGATTCTTAAGATCTTGTAAGTTTTTCTTAAAATAGAAAAAGTTATTCTATGACGAAAGATTAATTGTTGCTTTAAGTAAATTTTGATGCTGATTTATTCATTCTTGATAAAACTTTGTATTTGGAGATTCGGGTACACAGTGTGAAATCTGACAAAAGCCGAAAAAAAATCCTAAACAAACTCTATTTTATTTTTAAATTGGTATACATTAAGGTCGCTGATTACGAATCTAGTATCCAATTTAAATGGCGGATCCAATATGACGGAAGCATCTGTATAACTTTAGAGATATTTTATAAAAATGGTCACATAGTTCAGGGAACGTTTAAGTATTACGTAACCCAAATTTTAATCATTTTGGACACCCCCCCGTAACCCCATTTTCCTATACCATTAACATGGGCGTAAAAGTCCAAAATGATCCCCCCCCCTAGGAGCGTTACGTAATACTTGAACGTTCCCTCATTGCCAAATTTGTTTTTAGCGCCAGAAAAGATAAGCTCGCAAAACTATTAATTTTTGACAAAAAGTAAAGAAATTGAAGCAGGTTTTATTGCATCACTAAAAATGCATTTTTTTCCAAAAAAATATATATATATATATATATATATATATATATATATATATATATATATATATATATATATATATCAAAAACTATACACAATAGACCCATATAATAAATAAATAGAACATGAAAAAATCGCCAATTATTTGAAGATTTCGCTAAAATTTAATTTTTGTAAGTTTTTAATAGTGCATAAAAAATAGTTTTAAATAAAAAATCTGCAAAATTATATATTAGTATATAAGCATATATACATGTTAACCTACATGACTATACAGAAATCATAATTTTTTTCCTCAAGTTGAGTAAAAAAAATTAATTTCTATTAGAAACCGGGTGGATTTTCTGTTTTTTGCCTAAAACTTTTTTCGGTGTAATTTTTTTTTGATTTTTTGGTTGGAATACTACTTTTTTATGTAAAAATACACAAAAAAGTTTCTGTGGTTTAACATCGCAGGTTTAACCGTTTTAAAGATAAATGCATTTCAGAGTAAATTTTTACGCATGAAGAACCAAAAATAAAAAAATTAAAAAATATAAAGCAAAAAACAAATATTTTAGTAATGAGTGGTTATTTAACATTAAAAATATAGAAAAAGTTTATATGCACCTTGGTCAAAAAATCATTCCTAAGGAAGTTATGTCCTTTTAAATATACCCATTTTCAATAAATTTTCGCAATATCTTCAAATAATTGGCGATTTTTTTATGTTCTAACTTAAGGGAAGGGGAAATATAATTTTTTTAGTTTTCTCACAATAAGTTTTGTTCCTAAATATTACCCAAGAAACCCTCCAAAATTTTCTTAATTTTATATACAATCACTTTTTATCCGAAAAACAGGTACCGATATTTTTCAAAGTTTGAGTGCTTTGAGCTACCTCTAAACATTAATCGATTTGGCTCATTTTTGAGCGGCCACTGTTTTTTACTAAGGAGCAACTTTTGAGCCAGAGAGCGTTTTCGATTTCACAAATCGGAATTTGTTGACACACCCTATTACTCAAAAAAAACGTTTTTTTATCTTTCTAAAAAAGTGTATCTTTTACGATTTTCCTTCAAATGGAAATTGATTTCTTATGTCATCAGGTATGTTTTAGTCCAAAAAATGTAGGGGTCCACGAAATTTTTATTTAAAATCGCCCAGGTGAACCGTGGCTATTCTAGGTGAATGATTCTTAAGATCTTGTAAGTTTTTTTTAAAATAGAAAAAGTTATTCTATGACGAAAGATTAATTGTTGCTTTAAGTAAATTTTGATGCTGATTTATTCATTCTTGATAAAACTTTGTATTTGGAGATTCGGGTACACAGTGTGAAATCTGACAAAAGCCGAAAAAAAATCCTAAACAAACTCTATTTTATTTTTAAATTGGTATACATTAAGGTCGCTGATTACGAATCTAGTATCCAATTTAAATGGCGGATCCAATATGACGGAAGCACCTGTATAACTTTAGAGATATTTTATAAAAATGGTCACATAGTTCAGGGAACGTTTAAGTATTACGTAAACCAAATTTTAATCATTTTGGACACCCCCCCGTAACCCCATTTTCCTATACCATTAACATGGGCGTAAAAGTCCAAAATGATCCCCCCCCCCTAGGAGCGTTACGTAATACTTGAACGTTCCCTCATTGCCAAATTTGTTTTTAGCGCCAGAAAAGATAAGCTCGCAAAACTATTAATTTTTGACAAAAAGTAAAGAAATTGAAGCAGGTTTTATTGCATCACTAAAAATGCATTTTTTTCCAAAAAAAAAAATATATATATATATATATATATATCAAAAACTATACACAATAGACCCATATAATAAATAAATAAATAACTTTATTGCCCAACAGACAAGCCAGTTAAAGGACAAAATAATGATATAGTAATATAAAAAATACATACAGTGCGGTCCAAAAGTCACCCCTCCTTTTAACTTTTGAACGAGTTGAGTCAAATTTAAAAATCTTAAATAAGACAACTTCAACTATCTTTTAGCATATATTAGATATTTTCAGCTCTTAAAATGTGGACAGGGGGACATGCGGGGATATTTTTTTAAATGGAAAGGGGGTCGTGTGATACATAATTTTAAAGCTTATAAAATTATCTATTTAAACTAAAATTTTTAATTTTTTTAAAAATGTTTTTTAAGGTTTTGATTTTTCAATTTTTTGTGCTAAAACATTCGATTTTTTAATTTTTTTTTATAAATTTTTATTTATGTCAACTAAAATTAGTTTAAAAGTATAATTAATATTTTTTTATGATGAAATTAGGCATTTTAAAAAAATTATTTGTTTTTTTAGAGGAATTTTGACATTAATACCCATTTTCAACCCCATTTTAAACCCAAATTTTTTGTTTTTATTTAAAAATATGGAGTTAAATGGAGAATTTTATAAGCTTTAAAATGATGTATTACACGACCCCCCTTTCCATTTAAAAAAATGTGCCCCCATGCCCCCCTGACCACATTTTAAGAGCTGAAAGTATTAAATATATGCTAAAAGATAGTTTAAGTTGTCTTATTTAAAAGTTCCAAATTAAAAGTCGATATCTCAACTGGTTCTAAACTTAAGAGGGGGGGGGTGACTTTTGGACCGCTCTGTATATATGATATAACTTACAAACTAAATTAATTTATGGATGGGCAAAGAACCATAATTAAAGTGTCTATTAATGAACTGAGCGAGTCGAAATGAATATCTCGAGTGTTACAATACGAGTTATAATTATGCATCATTTTAAATATTGGACTGCTACAAATTACATTAGTTCTTGTTACTTGATTGTAAAATTTTATTCGTGTTGTTGTGCTATAAGGCACGCAAAAGTTTAGATTTGAAATAATAAACTGAGAATCTATTCTTCCATGTAAAGTACAAGAACTTTATACTTGCCAATATTCTACACGGAAAAAAAATTTATAGCTAGGAGCGCTATAACACACATACCAAGCAAATTATAATCGCTTATTATATAAATACAAGGCTTTCTCTTACAATTATGGCAGTCAGTGTAAAAATTTATATGAAATACTTTAATTGTTTAGTGAATAATAAAATATAACAAATAGTATGGCATTTATAGCTTAAATAGATTTAATTATTGTCCGTGCTAATAATTTTTATAATATAATAAAATTTCTGTAAATTTATTATAGTGCCTGTAATAAATATAATCGTGTCTGTAATATATATAATTCCAATTTATTTTTAACATTATTAGTTATTGTGTCCCTTATAATCTATAGCTTAAATCACTATAATTTGCCACTGTTACCAAATATCTTATAATGTATAGCGCAGAGCCCACTAATTTCTTTCCGTGTACGTAGCACCAATGACTGAAAATCAAACTGACTTAGCAGCACGTTATAACTGTATAATATGATATTAAAATAAAGTTTCCATTTTTTATATGTCCTTAATCAAATTATTTGAAGTGCACTGATAAAAGAGTTTATTTGCGTCAACTAAATATTTGGTTGGATATGGTCAATTAAATTATTTGGTTGGGACAAATAAATTTTATTTGAGTCAAATAAATATTTAGTTCATGTAAACAAATATTTTAATTGCAAAATGATTTATTAATGGGAACAAAATAATTTATTTGCCAGAAATAAAATTTATTTGACTCACATAAAGTTTATTTGTCCCAACTAAATATTTAATTGGCCATATCCAACCAAATATTTAGTTGACGCAAATAAACAGTTTTATCAGTGTGGTTGTAATTATAGGTTATAGGACATAGGTCATAACTTCAATTTTAGCAATATAATTATTTGTGATAAGGAGCCGAATCGGTACAGGAGAAATATAAGTGAGATGATATTTATAAAACTTAACAAAAACGTAAATTTGAGAACCGATACAATGAACTTGAGTTCAAGCTACAATGGTCTGATTGCAAAATATGGTAGGTTGGCCCGGAGTTAGCGGTAAGGCTACTCTTGGTGGCCAAAGACATAATTCGTGGTTTGGCCATTGAGAGTGCACAACCGTTTATACCTGAGAATAGTTTGATTGGCCATATCCAGTTAAATCTAAATTTATATATTTTTGTCAGTGTATGTTTTACGATTTAGTTCCTTAAATTAAGAGTCTAGAAATAGTAATGTAATGTAATTTTGAATTATATTAGATATTTAGTTATTAATCAACATGTAAAGATAATATTAATAGTCAATTTTTGTGGCAATGCCGGTTGACTAGTATGTATCTCTTTCTCTGTTTAGTTTATGAGTTGAGAGAGAAAGAGATACATATTCCCTAACTTAGTAACCGCTACTCCACAAAAAGTCGACTAATTGGTGTTGAAAATAAGTAGGCATATTGTCCCGCAAAAATAGTTCAAATCAATAGTTTGCATGTTTTATTTTAATTTATGTCGAAATTTCGTTTATCAGAAGTCATTGTTAATAGTTTTTTACATTGTATTGTTATTTTATATGGTTTAATGTTTTACGTAAGGCGTATACTATGCCTAATATTATTTTTATGTTGACAATATGCTGAATGAAGTAATTAAGGTAACATAACCTCCAAATTTTATTTTATTCATTTTTTATGTATTAATGTATGTTCTAATTAATAAACCTTGTTGTAGCCCTGAAGAAAAGCGACCGTTTAGGTGCTCGAAACGTTGGCGATTTTACGTTAAAAAAGCATTTATTTTGGTCCTATAACCTATAATTACAACCACTTCAAATTAAAATAAAGGTATTTTTAGGACAAGTAAGATGACAATAAAAAATATACCGTTCCATTTAAAAAAATTAAGTCAGATGTTACCCAGCCTAGGAGGACCATCCTGTATATTTCAAAATATTTTTAAAATGTGCCTTTTTAAAACCATACAACTTTTCCCTTTAAAGTTTTTCTCTAAAGTGAATACTTCACTATATATTTAACATTTTTTTGAGATAAGCCCCTTTGTAAGGATATTATCAAAAATCACAAAAAATGAGATAAGCCCCTTTGCAAGGGAAGCGACGATATAATCCCCGCTGAGATATTCGTATTTGTACGTCCGACTTACACAAAGCCAAGTGAACGTCCTGTATTTTTGTTGGCTGATTTTTGGGGTTTTTAAAGGTTTTAAGGTATATTTTTTGTCAGGCTACGCTCCCTGCATTAGCATTAAAAACAACAAACAGGCGTAAAAACCGACCAAATTCAAAAAGTTAGGTTATGTTACATCGGACGTTTAAATAGCCAGTTCGAATTTAAAATTTTAGGTTTTAAGGTTTAAAAGTGTCCACACTGATAGAAATACAAAATATGGACAGACTAACGGACATAAAAGTTTAACTTTTTTTGGTAGGTATTTCTCCATGAAAAAATAAGAGAAAAAATAAATTTTAGGTCAAGCACAACAGAAATATGTATTTTTTGATATACTGGAATAAAAAAAACTCTTTATACACTGTTAATAAAAATATGGTAATTTCACAGCAAATAAAGTAGGTCATATGTTACCAGCAAAGAAAGTGGTAAATTTAAATCAGTACTGTAAATTTTCTATTATCTGTAAAAATGTGAATTTTTACCTGTGATTTCACAGTAATTTAAGCAGCGAATTTAATGAGTATTTCAAGCAGTATTACGGGCTCTTGTAATTTTCGGGACTGTCTGTAAAAGTGACGGGTTTTTGGACCACATGCATGAATGTTAATTCAAAATTATTGTACCGCACTGTAAATGAAAATATGTCAATTTCACAGCAAATAAAGTAGGTCATATCTTACCAGCAAAAAAAGTGGTAAATTTAGATTAGTACTGTAAATTCACTGTTATCTTCAAAAATGTGAATTTTTATTTTGGTAATTTTTCTGCTATTTTTTGTATAATGTAAGCTATAATTATGGTAATTTTCAACCAATATTGTAAAAGTACCGGGTTTTTGGACCACATGTATGAATTTTAATGCAAAATTATTGTACCGACAGGAAAAGAGCTGAGATTTTAGTAATCCGAGTAATATTGAGGTTAATTTAATAAATATTGTAAATTCACATTCTGACATAATGAATTTGCTATAATTATTGACGGACAAATTTAGAGTGCGACAGGAAAAGAGCTGAGGTTTTACTAAACCGAGTAATATTGAGGTTAATTTTAATGAATATTGTAAATTCACGTACTGATATGGTGAATTTGCTTTAATACTACTGAATGATAGACGGAAAATTTAGATTGCGACAGGAAAAGAGCTGAGATTTTACTAAACCGAGTAATATTAAGGTTAATTTAATAAATATTGTAAATTCACATTCTGACATGGTGAATTTGCTTTAATTATTTCAGTTAATAATATTGAAAGATTGACGGGCAAATTTAGAGTGCGACAGGAAAAGAGTAATAGTGAGGTTAACTTTAATAAATATTGTAAATTCACGTTCTGACATGGTGAATTTGCTTTAATTATTACAGTTAATACTACTGAAAGATTGACGGCCTTTAGAGTGCACAAACTTATATTATTTTTCGGGATATTATATTATCCTGTTGATTGTCCCGAGTCAGAACTCTCACATAATTGTTCTGACGATGATAAATGATATTGTTTGAATGCTTTCCGTCAATTCTCGTTAAATTCGGGATTCCTTGCGCGTATATCTTGGGAGAACAGGGACAGATGCGGTCAAATGGATGAGATTTCTACACGTTGGAGGCAATAAATAATTCAGTGGGAGGTCCGAATAGTTTACTACTCGGTTGACTATCTATTTACAAGTAAATAGATATCTTCGATATGAATATTTGATAAAGAGGTCCAAGCAAGTCCCCACACTTTCAAAAAGTAACTTTTTTATCGAAGTATTTATTTACCGGGGGCAAGGGAACGTTCAAGTAATACGTAACGCAAATTTTGATCATTTTGTACCCCCCCCCCTATAACGCTATTTTCCTATACCATTAACATGGGCGTAACACTTAGTGTTTTAAAGCAAGAAGAAAAAGTTTTTTTTTTAATTTTTCGTTTTGTTTTTTTCATAATATATTTAATTTATTGTATAGCTCTCCAAAAAATAAATAAAATATTTCAAACAAACTGATAAGGGCCCCCCGTTTCGCACACCCCTGGTTAATATAAGTATATAATGTTAATAATGTTAATTATGTTAATTATGTTAATTATGTTAATTATGTTAATTATGTTAATTATGTTAATTATGTTAATTATGTTAATTATGTTAATTATGTTAATTATGTTAATTATGTTAATTATGTTAATTATGTTAATTATGTTAATTATGTTAATTATGTTAATTATGTTAATTATGTTAATTATGTTAGTTATGTATTCATTTAAATTTCAAGTTGATATCTTAAGCAGCTTAAAGGTTTAAGTGATGGGGGTCAATTTTTTGACACACACGGATAATATAATAATATTTATTTTAAATGTACTGTGCCACATTTTACTATTGTTTTTGACAATAATTTCTAAAAAATTTTCGCATTATATGCTAAATGTTCAATGACGACATTTGGCCCTAAATAGGACTAACGTAATAACGTTAGTCCACTTTGAAGCATATCAGATGCGACATTAATTCCCCAAAATATTGCCCTCGCAGTTCTAGTTAACCCTTTCAGACCCCATGTACATACACATGTATACATGTATATGTGTATACATGTATAGGTGTATACATGTATAGGTGTATACATGTATAGGTGTATACATGTATGTATAATTTTAAATATTATTTAAAAATGTAATGAATCGTTATAATTACATGTATACTAATAAAATGGGAGCGACAGAAATGTATTCTCCCCGTATGAATGGGATGGCTACGCCCCATTAGCGCATCAAAAATACCAAGCCTGCAAAAAAACCAATGCAACCCAACGATTTAAAAAAGTTAGGTTATATTTACTTACAGATCGTCTCCTTCCTTACAAAGGGGCTTATCTCAAAATGTATTGATGCAAAATTGATTTGCCAATTAACATGTCACTTTATTTGTCATTTTGTAAGGAAGGCGACGATATGTACACACAACGATGTTAAACTGTGTGTATTTTTCTTAAGGTATATTCTATAAATTTATTTGATTTATAGCTCCGTAATATTCGACACAAGTCCGTAGAGTTTTTTTTTTGTTTACTTAAATATTTTATAAAATATTGTAATTGTACATAAAATAAATAAATATCAAAAACTGGTTTTTAGTATAATATGAAAGAACAGAAATACATCGGCTAGTAGAGTACTAGGATCTGATGCAACGAACTAATAACTCTTCTCTCTAGCATAGGCATTTCATTCGTAAAAACTGACAAAAACGTAGCCAACATATACATTCCTCTGTCTTACTCGCACAGCTTTGTTCTAACAGAGACAACAATAACAGTTACTGGTTATTGTTATTATTCAGGCCTGAATATACCTACTATTTGTTTACAAACAAACCGAGATGTTGGCGATAATTTATATTAACGGTATGCGTATTCTAGAGAGAAGAGATATTAGTTCGTTGAAATACGTTTTTCGAGAAGACGCCACTAAACTATATGTATATTTTTTGTACTTCCATTAAACTTATAGGGTTAGAAATTCTTAATTTAATATGTCTTTTTCATGAATTTGAATTGCAATATTTATCTTTCAGACGTAAGTAAGAACATGATGGAAAAATATGAATTACCTATATACCTTAATTTTTTTTAACCGAACGTTGTAGTACAAGGCTTGTATCCTTACCCTGAAACATATGGAATATATTTTTATGTATTTTGTGTACATTGTACATCGTACATCGTAAACTTTACACTGTACTGTACATTTTATATTATATGAGTTATTTCAAAGGTTTCATACTTTTATAATTAAAAATCAAGCGATATTATCGAAGAGAATGTCTGGTCTGAAAGGGTCAACTAAGTTAACGTTACAATATGACAATGTTTGTCTGGAAGCCTGAATGATGACAGAAATAGTTAATTTAATCCAGATAACAAATTTAGTGGAAGGAAGTTATTATAACAGACACAAAATCATTAAAGCAATATTAGTCAAGAAAACAGAAGAAATTTTATACAACTAAAAAAAATGTATAAAGCAATTGCACTGCTCTACTACAAAATTTTTACAATCAATGAGAAAATCCCTACCAGAATGTCATATAGCTGCTATTTCACGTTTTTTTGCGATCATTAGTGAGCATATATTGGTATGGTGGCTTTAGCACCGACTGTTGAAAATTTTAAAATACTTAATGTGACAAGAATTATCTATATCTAGATACACAGACTGGCTTCGAGACATATTTTTTGTCCGCACCATTAGATGGCGCCACCAATTTGTATGCTCTCGATACAGATATACTTATTTTTAATAAGTATTTTTAAATTTTCTACAGTCGGTGCGAAAGCCTACATACCAATATATGGTCACTAATGATCTCAAAAAAGCGTGAAATAGCAGCTATATGACATTTTGGTAGAGAATTTCCCATTGATTGTGAAAATTCTGTAGTAGAGCAGTGCAATTTCTCTATAGATTTTAATAGTTTGCCGTCTATAACGCACTAAACTTTATTTTCATAATAAAAATTGGTTACTTAAGCATATAACACAATTTAAATATGATTTAAAATTATTTAAAACAAAAAATTCATGTAAATTATTAAATATTAACAAATTTTGTTACGAAAAAAAAAATGAAGTGCTTGTTGAACTCCTTTTTGCGATGTTTTATTTTATTAATATTAAAAGTACTGCATTTTTTATTATATTGCAAGGGGGCAATACCAAATAATTTTAAGGAAGTAACTAAATATTTCTGTACTAAAATTATATATTATCTAATAAAAATGTGATCGGCAAATGACTGAGCACTAAAGTGCCTTTTTTGTTTTTTCGATGCTTAGACTCTTGTGGGAAAGTTAAGATCATTTTTTTTCATTTTTTTTGTGCACTTTTATTAGCATTTGGAAAGATATTTTCTGATAACTTGCTAAAATTTAAAATAATAGTATATTATTTACCAAGTGAGAGAAGTTTAACATTTTTGACCTGCGTCAAATTGCGGGATGAGCGCGCTAGCGCGAAGCCCGCAAGACGCGGTCTAAAATGTTAAATCTTCACTCACATGGAAAATATAGTATTTTTTTCACTACCAGTATAATTAATTAGCTATTTATTTAATTATTTTACTTAAATTTAATGAAAAAGCTACTTTCTTTAGTTAATTTTTCTTCAAGTTCTTCCCTCTTCAATACAACTCTGCCTACTGATTTTAATGAACCGGAAAACCCCACAGTACCCCACATCTTTGATACAAATTCACCTCATATAGAACACTCAGAAACTTTAACACATAATAATTTAACAGTAAAAAAGAGATATAAATATACCAATAACATCACCTGCTCATATAAATATGTCTTGCAGAAATTGTACAATTAACTATAATTTTTATAAGTACAAAATTTTACAAAATTACTAATTACTTTTGTTAAATTTTGTTAATAAATATGTAATTTTAAAAATAAACAATTTTATTTTAAGGTTATATAAACAAAAGACCAGATTATTTGTGCTGCGAAAATTGCGAAAGGCTTGGAGCAAGGCATATGCAACCTATAAAACATTGTCGTTTTACGAGTTGAATATCTAATATCTAATATATGGGGGTTATACCTCTAGTAATCTATGATCTTTACGGTAATCTATGGGTTGTATAATCTATGGTTAAATATGATGGACTAATGATTTTCACTTTTCGAAGTGTTTTTTGTAAAACATGTTTTATAGGTACTAATTTAGTTAATATTTTTTTAATTTATCATGCAATAAATAAATTTTGTGCCTAAATACACTTGTAAATAGCAATGTGATTTAATAATTATGTGACACGTCAGATGCCAAAACAGCTAAATAAAAATTCATTATTAACCATGGTACAATTTCATTATTTTTAGGACCTCTGACGTCATACAGGGTGATCCATAACTGGTATGCCAAAATTTAAGAGGTGATTCTAGATCCAAAAATATAAAAAAAGTTCCTATAAAGGTTGGTCCGGAAATGAGCCCTAAGAGATCTAGGGCCCTTTAAAATTGTAATAAAAATAAGGTTTTTAATTAATAACTCGGGTACCGTTTAAGCTAGAGCGGCGAGCTTTTGCATGTATACTAGTATTAATAAGGGCAATAAGTTTATGTTAATTTATTTTTTTAATTTATCCAGAGGCGTGCCCAGACGGACAAAATATATGAGCCTTAAAACATTTTTGCCCAAAACTTTTCTATGTGTATGTTTTTTGGATTTGTTGTAAAAAATATAGATTTCTAGAGTAAAAATACATATAAAATATCATATAGTGTAACACTGTAGGAGCAACCGTTATCAAAAAAAAATGCAATTAAGAGGAAGTAACATTTTGTGCCACCAAAAACGTTACTTTTTAAAAGGCTATTACTCCTTTAATATTAAATTTAGGTGTTTTGGTGTATAATACTTTTTTGCTCAGTTTTAAATGAAGAATCACCCTGCAGCATTAAAATTTTATTGGTGCTTTTTTTTGTTCCCCATTCAATACGTCATCTTCGAAGGGGCGTAGCTCCCTTAGGGCTCATTTCCGGACCAACCTTTATAGAAACTTTTTTTCATATTTTTGGATGTAGAATCACCTCTTAAATTTCGGTACGCGAGTTCTGGAACAGGCTGTATGTAGAGAAATAATTTTTCTACCAATGAATAGAACAGTAATACTGCCGGGCTAAGCTGAAAGGTCCTATCTACATAGGTTTAACATACACAGATAGGACCTTTCAGCTTAGAGGCAGAATAAAGATGTGCTTTTAGGCTGGTGGTGAAAAAAATTGAAAATTTATATTACCCCTACTAATTATGTATGCAAATGTGGCCATAAATTTTGAGGGCAGTTTACTTCATCTAATTCATAACTACTGGTCCTATCGAAGTATTCATTTACCGGGGGCATGAAAAAATTAATTAAAAAAAAAGGAAATGTTTTTAAGTAAATAAACACATGGAACAAAATTTCATTAAGGGTCTGTCCATATATTACGTAACGCGCCTAGGGTGGAGGGGGGTCACTCAAAATTGTGAAGGGGGGAGGAAGGTAAATGTTACGTAACGGAATTTAAAATTCATTAACAAAGCATTTTTTATAGTTAAGCTTGGCCGTTGTACGTTTATTTCAACATAAATTATTATGAAGTGGCCATTGGCCAATAATTTCCTTTTGTACAGAAAAATTGACGAAATTATGCATATTATTGTACTAAAGTTTTAGTTTTAGCTTCGTATGTATTATTTTTATATATTTATATCTTATATTATACAGTTATAACTCGAAATTCTGTATCACAAAGTATATAAAAAAAAATACTAATTCGTATATTGTTACAAGACACCCTGGGGGATAGCCCCTAATGAGTTTGTCATGTCGACTCTGTTATTGCAAGGTTGCACAAGTGTAAATTTAAAACATGAAAAAAAAAATTATGAAAAAAAAGTTTTTTTTATTTATTACTTTTTGTTTTAACAAAATATTTTTTTTCTTAAAAAAAGAAATATTTTTTTGATAAAAGAATTTTTTTTAAAAATTCGTTTTAAAATTCAATTTTTTGAGAGACACCCGGTAAAAGAATACCTCGATCCGAGCTCTGTTTATGACTCTTCTAGTCGAATGGAACAATAAAATTAAAAACATAAACATAAATATTGTCAGATATTTTACAAATTCTACCAGCTCTGTTTTATAACTAGAGGAGACCGGGGCTAGTTATCCCATGTTTCATTAAAATTCAGTTTTTTTTTCCTTTATTTTTATTTGTTTTTAAATTGCCCATTGAAAGACAGATAAAATTTTATGGTTGTAGAGTTATTTTTTTTGCGAATTGTTGATATATGCGACAACGTGTGTCTTCACGTATTTATATTGTATCATTAAATGATTTTTTTTTTCGATTTTTTGAAAAAAAATCCTAATTTTATAAACGATTTTATATTGATATCCAAGGTTGAAGGCCATTAGACAACTAGCTCTAAACAGTGGTCAATAGATACTCTTAAATCAGTTTAAACTATTATTATACAGTTTTACATTTTACATTTTTTTTACATTTTTACTGCTTTTTCAATGGGATACTTTCCCGGGCGAGTCCATTATTAAAAACTTCCCCAAACTGTTCTAGGTAAAATTCAATGCTAAAAGTTCACCTTCCAGCAAACAGATGTCACTACTATTAAAAACGAATACAAAACAAAAGTTCTTGGCTTTGTGAACAGATGGCTTTTTTAATAAACAGTTTGCCTGTAATCTTAGTGCAACAATTTTAGTACTGAATACATATTATTACATAATATGTTTAACTGCATAATATAAAATAAAATTAGGGTTAAAATAAACAAGGTAAATATAAATAGTTTATATCCAATACATACAGATAATAAGACAATTACCAGCTTTATTTTAAATAGATAAACTCAATAATAACCCCCCCGTGGCTTTTACTTTATTGAGTGGATAATTATTTAATTTACCCACTCAACTGTCACTTGTCAAATTATTTTCTTGTAAATGTCATTAAAATTTTTAATAAAAATGAATTTCTAAGCTATTTATTGGATAAAACCTTGTATGGCACTCATGGGTAAACCGATATTGCCATCTCGAAAATTAACCTGCTTGGCTGACGCCTCGCAGGTTAATTTTCTCATGGGCAATATCTTACTTTACCCACTAGTACCATAAATAACTATTATTGCTTATATTGGCGACTCTGATTACTTTGTCTTTATTACGTTGGCTAAACTGTTAAAAACTGTTAGAAAGAGATAGCACTGTAGAACTAATTTTGACGGTATTTGTCGTCAAGAAACTATCCTATTATATTTGTGCACTTTTGTAACGCAACGGTTAATATCGGTTTGGTGCAGAAAACTGTTTTACTTTTTTTTTTGACAACTCACAACTCACCCAGGGGTGTCGCAGGGCTGCTACAACTAGCCCCGGTCTTCCCTACTATAAAGATTTATGATAACAATAAATATTTGTGCATTTCAAGATAATAAAATGCAGAAGTTAAATAAAATTAGGTATTATCTGCTGTAATGTATGCAAAAACTATGATATCAAAAATCGCGACAGTTTTAATTCTATTTTTTTTTAAATTTTAATTAGGGACATGTTTTGGGATGCTATAGCCATCCCGTCCTAAGCTTTTGAGAAAGAGCTCTAGTTTAACTCTTTCTCAAGGGCTGAGGATAGGATGTATACCGGGTGTTTTTTTAATCTAAAACTTTTAAAAATATCGAATACTATGCATTTTAGAAAAAAAAAATGTTGTTTATTAAAATATAAAAGCCCAAATGGGGGAAACAAAATGGCGTATTTATTTGTTACGTATATTTACGTTTTCAAGGTCATTTCAAGGTCAACTTTGTTTTTTTAAATAGAAACATATATATATTTTACTGCTATTTAATCCTCAATAAAATAAAAATCTTTTTTAAAAAACTTTTTTTGATCGGACTTTTAGTTGCAGAGATAACATAGCCACACAAAATTTAAAAAGTTGGATCTCCTACGGACACGACTAGCTAATTCCTATGTATTTTAAGCCCCTGAATCCAAATCTGAGGTTGGAATTTGAACGTTAGCTCCCATTTTCCATATAACCTTCAAAACATATTATATCATTGCGAAAAGTATGTTTTTTGAGGTTATGTTGAAAATGGGAGCAAACTTTCAAATTCCGACTTCAGAAGAAGAAAATATATTTAACACAAAAAAAAATACTGGATGTTTTAATTTCAACATTTGTATTTTACCTTGCTGCTCTTTCAAATTATGCACTTTTTTAACGCAGCGGTTAATATCGGTTTGGTGCAGAAAACTGTTTTATTTTTTGGTATACACTCTAAATTTGTCCGTCAATCTTTCAGTAGAATTAACTGTAATAATTAAAGGAAATTCACCATGTCAGACTGTGAGTTTACAATATTTATTAAATTAACCTTAATATTACCCAGTTTAGTAAAATCTCAGCTCTTTTCCTCTTGGTACAATAATTTTGCATTAAAATTCATGCATGTGGTCCAAAAACCCGCAACTTTTACAGACAGTCCCGAAAATTATAGCTTACATTCTACAAAAGATAGCAGTAAAATTACCAAAATAAAAATTTACATTTTTACTGATAACAGTGAATTTACAGTACTAATTTAAATTTACCACTTTCTTTGCTGGTAACATATGACCTGTAAAATTACCAATTTTCATTTACAGTGTATAATCATTTCGACAACTCATCCAGGGGTGTCGCAGGGCTGCGAGAACTAGCCCCGGTCTTCCCTACTATAAAGATTTATGATAACAATAAATATTTGTGCATTTCAAGATAATAAAATGCAGAAGTCAAATAAAATTAGGTATTATCTGCTGTAATGTATGCAAAAACTATGATATCAAAAATCGCGACAGTTTTAATTCTCCTATTTTTATTTTTTTTTGAATTTTAATAAGGGACATGTTTTGGGATGTTATAGCCATCCCGTCCTCAGATTTTGAGAAAGAGCTCTAGTTTAACTCTTTCTCAAGGGCTGAGAATGGACAAGCGCCTAATTGCAGCTCTTCGTGCCGGAGTTTGTTTTGTTTTTTGTTGTTTGGTGTTTTTTTTTTTAATGAAGGGGTCTTGGTTTGCGTTAACGTTGGTTTGGCGTCTGTTTGGTATTTATTTTTGTAAAAAAATGTTTTTTATTTAAAATAATATATTGAAAACCGGTCAGCGCACGCGCATGCGCAGTTTATCAAAACACGGCATAAAGAGCTGCATATAAGCGCTCCTGAGAATGGGATATATACCGGGTGTTGTTTTTTTAACCTGAAACTTTTAAAAATATCGAATACTATGCTTTTTATAAAAAAAATGTTGTTTATTTTAATGGGGGAAACAAAATGACGTATTTATTTTTTAAGTATATTTACGTTTTCAAGGTCATTTCAAGGTCAACTTTTTTTTTTTTAATTGAAACATATTTTTTACTGCTATTTAATCCTTCTGTTATGATCCGCATATTTTATATGGTGTTGGGATTTTTAAAATAATATTTTTTTAATAGGAGCCCAAATGTGGTGGGGTTTCACGAATCGGCTTAAAATAGCCTTGAAAACCTAAATATCCGTAAGAAATAAATACGCCATTTTGTTTCCCCTCTTAAAATGAACAACTTTTGTCTCACACTTTTTTTTCTAAAATGGGATCCCCTCTCAGCCCGCTTTTAGCCGAAATATTCTTAGAGTGGCTAGAAAGTGAAATTATATCAAAAAACAAACTTTAAAAAACATATAATATTTTATGCACGCTACGTTGATGATATAATAGTTATTTTTAGAGGTAGTAATCGTGAAATAAAAATGTTTCTAAATTTTTTAAATTCTGTTCACCCTAATATAAAGTTTACGGTAGAAATTGAAGCACATGATGCCTCTTTACCATTTTTAGATTTAAAATTCAAAATATATAATAATGAAATAGCTATCTCAGTATACAGAAAACCAACCTCCACAACCCACTTAATCCCTTTTGAGTCCTTCAACCCCATAACCCATAAAATTGCAGCCTTTCACTCCCTTTTCCATAGACTTTTTACCTTGCCATTAAATGAACACGATTTCAAAACAGAATTAGATACAATTTTTTACCTAGCCCACGTCAATGGGTATCCTTACAATATAATTAATAAACTTTATATAAAAAAGCAACAAAAATATAATTTGTCAAAAATAACATCCCTTAAACCAAGCACAACCCATAATCCAGTATCATATTGTAGCATTCCTTATATTGGTCTTCCTTCCCTTAATATAAAAAAATACCTTTCGAAATTTAACCTCCAAGTTTCCTTTTCTACACCTCCCAATCTACAATCCATTTTATCACATAACAAAGATAAAATAGACATTAAGGAGAAAAGTGGAGTATACAAGCTATCTTGTTCTTGCCAAAACTACTATTTAGGTCGCAGTTTTAGGAAAGTCTCTACTAGAATAGATGAACATTTAAAACTTTTAAAAAACAACAATGTCGATTTGAATGGGTTGGAACACAAATCAAACTTCGCGAACCACATTTTATCACAAAATCATTCTTTTGACGGTGATTGTAACATTTTATATATTTCCAGTAACAATAGAATAACAGACTTACTAGAACAATTTACTATTACCTACCATAATAAATTTTTTAGCAACAAATTAATCAATGAACAAACAGAGTTCCAACATCTACGTATATTCCATAACATCCTAAACTACAATCCAAATTTCCTCAAACCCCTATTAAATAAATAGTAATTCATAGAATTATGGGATCCGGGGGTTGTTTTAAAACTTATTTACCATTGTATTTGCAAGCTCGAAGTTTACCCAAAACAACCGAAAAAATATAGGGGTGCTGTTTGAAAAAATAAAGTTGGAGTTAAGTTGTGGAAGGGGGTGTAGGGGTGGCTTTAATTTTGGGCTACTTTTTATAGATCATCAGTAGTTTGTTTGGATATTTAAGAGACAAACATATTTCCCGTAGCCACAAATCCGTGCGACAAACTATACTGAGTTACTATAGGAATACCGCTGTTGATTTATGTGCTTCCAAGTTTTACTTGATTTTATATTCACTACCATAATTTATGCAATATATGCACTCGATTAGCCACTTGTCTTAACTCAAATCAATATTTGTCATGCTAAAAAGTCACTGTCAAATATGAATTTAATTTATTAATTACTTACTTATTAGTGCATATTAAGAGTACGCGGTCATTGTGGCTTTTAGAATAATTCATTTATGATTGTTCTAGATTTGAATTTAAAGATAAACGTTTTCTACGAAAAAAATAAAATAATCTAGAAGAAGAAGATTCTTTGTTCTTTGAACTGCTCATTTATTATTAAGTGGCTAATAAAGTCCTTATAGTGTGGAGTAGAGTTGTTACGGAGTAGAGATGTTATGGAGTAGAGATGTTACGGAGTAGAGTTGTTGTGGAGTAGGGATGTTATGGAGTAGGGATGTTAAGGAGTAGAGAAATTTAGAGTACAGATGTTAGTCTGCCCCTAAATATAGATGGGATCCGGGGGTTGTTTTAAAACTTATTTACCATTGTATTTGCAAGCTCGAAGTTTACCCAAAGCAACCGAAAAAATATAGGGGTGCTGTTTGAAAAAATAAAGTTGGAGTTAAGTTGTGGGAAGGGGTGTAGGGGTGGCTTTAATTTTGGGCTACTTTTTATAGATCATCAGTAGTTTGTTTGGATATTTAAGAGACAAACATATTTCCCGTAGCCACAAATCCGTGCGTCAAACTATACTGAGTTACTATAGGAATACCGCTGTTGATTTATGTGCTTCCAAGTTTTACTTGATTTTATATTCACTACCATAATTTATGCAATAAAACTCTAAAAAATCTAAAACACAATTTTTTTCCGTGCATATATATTATTCACACGGTGGCGTGACCCCACTACTGTGCATGATATATATGCACACGGCAGTTAACGTGTTAAAATCAATGTAAGTTGTTAAAAATAGGTACCGGTTACCTAAGATAATTATATTTATTATGTAATATATTTTTTTCACCACCAGCCTAAAAGCACATCTTTATTACTGTTCTTTTCATTGGTAGAAATATTATTTCTCTACCTATGACGTCAGAGGTTCTAAAAATAATAAAATTGCACCATGGTTAATAATGAATTTTTATTCAGCTGTTTTGGCATCTGACGTTTCACTTAATTATTAAATTCCTTTGTTATTTACATGTCTTTAGGCACCAAATTTATTTATTGCATGATAAATTAAAAAATATTAACTAAATTAGTACCTATAAAACATGTTTTACAAAAAACACTTCGAAAAGTGAAAATCATTGGTCCATCATATTCAACCATAGATTATACAACCCATATATTACCGTAAGGATCATAGATTACTAGAGGTACAACCCCCATATATTGATTTTTGAGGCAGTAGCTTCTCCCTCACAGTTTTCGCCTGTCCCCTTATTTCTGGTACTCCCAGAATCATCACATTGAATTTCACTTTCCATTTTTATATATTTTATCACACTTAATACGGAAACACTTTCTAACTTAATAATTTTAGTAGATCACCAGAAAATTTCTGCCAGAAATGTCAAGTTATTCATTTGTTTTTTTAATGAAAATATGGTAATTTCACAGCAAATAAAGTAGGTCATATGTTTCCAGCAAAGAAAGTGGTAAATTTAAATCAGTACTGTAAATTCACTGTTATCTGTAAAAAAGTGAATCATCACATTGAATTTCACTTTCCATTTTTATATATTTTATCACACTTAATACGGAAACACTTTCTAACTTAATAATTTTAGTAGTTCACCAGAAAATTTCTGCCGGAAATGTTAAGTTATTCATTTGTTTTTTTAATGAAAATATGGTAATTTCACAGCAAATAAAGTAGGTTATATGTTACCAGCAAAGAAAGTGGTAAATTTAAATCAGTACTGTAAATTCACTGTTATCTGTAAAAAAGTGAATTTTTATTTTGGTAATTTTACTGCTATATTTTGTAGAATGTAAGCTATAATTAGGGTAATTTTCAACCAATATTGTAAAAGTGCCTGGTTTTTGGACCACATGCATGAATTTTAATGCAAAATTAATTTACCGACAGGAAATGAGCTGAGATTTTACTAAACCGAGTAATATTAAGGTTAATTTTAATAAATATTGTAAATTCACGTTCTGACATGGTGAATTTGCTTTAATTATTACAGTTAATACTACTGAAAGATTGACGGACAAATTTAGAGTACAGCGTGATATTTTAAATTTATAAGCTTTTTCATTTAATTTTAGTAAAATAAATAAATAAATAGCTAATTAATTGTACTGGTAGTGAAAAAATACTATATTTTCCACGTGAGTGAAGATTTAACATTTTAGACCTCGTCTTGCGGGTTTCGCGCTAGCGCGCTCATCCCGCAATTTGACGCAGGTTAAAAAATGTTAAACTTCTCTCACTTGGTAAATAATATACTATTTAAAAATTGTAAATTTTGCGACCCCTTGGTAAATGAATACAAAATTCCGGCCTCTGATAAATATATAATTTAGTTTTCCACTGTTTACTCTGATAAAATCTTATTTCTACGTGATTTTATGCTACAGCAGCAGATTTTCAGCTCGTATGAAAATAAATTTGCATAGATACAGTTAGCGAAATAATTAAAACTTTTTAATTTAATTTTGTGAAACTCCACATAACGTCCCACCCAGGCGGAAAATCGACAAAAGTCGAAAAAATCCTAAACAAACTTTATTTTATTTTTGAATTGGTATACAAAAGTTTTTAAGATCGTAGATTGCGAATCTAGAGTCCAATTTAATTTTAACAAAATGGCGGATCCAATATGGCGGACGCATATATCAAAATTTTAAGATATTTTACTGAAAACGAAACTTTTCGTAAAAATATTTGTTCTACCCCATTGGACAGACCATGAAAGTAATTTGATGTGTGACTTAAAATAATTTGATGTGTGACTTAAGGTTTTAAAATTGAAGGTTGTCGGGGTAAGATGGGGTAAGTTGGTGCATAATTATATGCGTCCTATTTATTCCCTCTTTGATTCCAATTATTCCTGTGAATTTGAAGTTCAAATTTGAACCTAATCCATTTATAGAACCATAAGATAATTAAATAAAAGCCTTTTAAATAGAGAACCGATATATTTTGTTTTGAGTCCTGCCCTGTTACTAAATCCGTTGTTGCCACGTGCGTTTGTTTACACTTACTTCATTTTGAAGTTGAATATATTATATATTTTAAAGTTTTTTATGACCATTAAAGCAAACATTTAATTCCAAATATTTACATTAAAAGTAGTTTATTACCTCCAGAAAGTGAATCCATACCCAAACTATGGAAAAAACTAACAAGTTCCATAAAATGTAAAATAAAAACAAAATTAAAACTTTATATAAATTATCCTCCATTAAAAAGCCAAACTCTCGATCCATACACAAGTTTTTAAAAGTCGATTATATGAAATGCTCTTGATCAGGTAGAGTAGAAACTTTCTTTGGAAACACGGTAAATCCAATAACACAGGCCCACAAAAAAATCTGAGTCTTGGATTCCAATATATTCCCATGTATTTTTTCCCGCTGAAACTGAATCCGCAACCCGTTTAACCCCTACACGTCAGGATTTTGATATAACCTTAAAAAACATCCGAAAAACTACTGAAACCGCTAAAATCATCTACCCCCTGTCCCCAAATTGCTAATTCTGTAACCCCAGATCCCCATAATCCCCTAACCTCATAATACCATAGCCGCATAACCTCAAAACCCCGTAACCTCATTAAGTAGAAAAATCTAGTTTCGGAAAACAGAACAAATACTTCAGTTTTTTTTGTTGTGGAACATAGTCAAGGGTAAGTAACTCTATAACCCCAAAATCCCCTAACCATAATCTTAAATTCCACAAAATTTCACATATCTTCCTGAGAAGCAGTGTCACCATCTCCAATGTTTTCGGAGGTAGCAGGATTTCAAATTCCGGAAAAAAACATGAAACTTTTCACAATTGCAATCGTGAAAAGTAGTAGTAGTGTTAGTAGCTACCACTACTAGTAGTGGTAGTAGTGGTCTTTCGTTAAACAATTGCGTAAATGCCACGAAAAAATTAAATTTCATAAATATTCCAAAAAAGATTGGATAACAAGCATACTGAAGTATCAGACGTCTGAGGGGTGTTAAAAAAATAATGAAGTAGACCTTTATTCATGACTTCACTAACAAAACTCTTATGATTTCGAGAACCGGACTTCTCCACAGAATAGGATGATGGAGTTAAGAGGTTATAATATATGGGGTTACGGAGTGAAGGGGTTAGGAGATTATGGTGAGATGGAATTTTAGGGTTATACAGTTACTTATTCATAACTATGTTCTACAAGAAAATTTCACGTAATTGTTCTGTTTTCCCGAACCAGACTTTTTCTACTTAATGAGGTACGGGGTTTTGAGGTTATGGAGGAATGGTATTCCGAGGTTAGGGGATTATGGGGTTACGAAATTACCAATTTGGAGGAACGGGGTGAAAATTTTATGGAGTAGATGATTTTAGCGGTTTCAGTAGTTTTTCGAGTGTTTTTGAGGTTATGTCAAAATCCTGACGTGTACGTGTTAAACGGGTTACGGATTCGGTTTCAGTGGGAAAAATACATAGGAATATCATATTGGAATCCAAGACTCACAAAAAAAAATTGTGGGCCTGTGTAATCGATCCTTTTTTAGAGTTTTAATTATTTTGTTTTTTTTTTCGGAACTTAACGATATTCCGCCTGTGTGCGTCCGTACAGATCATAAATTTGTAGTATGTCTGGAATTTTAATATCAGATTTTAACCTTTTATGTAATTAGAACTTGTCGATGCGTTAATTCGAAAACATCACAAAACATGAAAACTAGCATAGGAACATAGGTCCGGAAACGAACCCAAAGAGAGTTACGACCCTTTAAAATGGTACTAAAAATAAGGTTTTTAAGTAATAACTTTGGTATCCTTTGAGAAAGAGCGACGAAGTTTTGCATGTACCGGGTGTCCCAACTCAATTTGCCCAGCGATTTTCTCGCAAACTAAAAAAAATTATCAAGTTTTGCGAAATCCACCTTAAATTAGACAACTTAAAGTATCTTTTAGCATATATTTGATGTTTTCAGCTCTTAAAATGTAGGCAGGGGGGCATGGGGGGAATTTTTATAAATGAAAAGGGCCCCCCCGGGGGTCGTGTGATACATCATTTTAAAGCAAATAAAATTCTCTATTGGACTGTATATTTTTTAATTGTTTAAACATTTTTTTTAAGTTTTGATTTTTTAAATTTTTGTGCTAAAGAATGCGATTTTTGTTTTTTTTTTGTAAATTTTTATTTATGTCAATTAAAATTATAATTTAGGTTTTTTCATCATGAAATTAGTAATTTTTAATAAATTGTCTGATTTTTTAGAGAAATTTTGACAAAAATGCCCATTTTCAACCCTATTTTAAACTCAAAAAAAAAATGTTAACAAAATTAAAAAATATATAGTTAATTGAAGAATTTTATAAGCTTTAAAATGATGTATTACACGACCCCCCTTTCTGTTTTAAAAATGTCCCTCTAAGCCCCTCTGTCCACATTTCAAGAGTTAAAAGTATCAAATATATGCTGAAAGATAGCTTAAGTTGTCTTATTTAAGATGGTTTTCTCAGAATTTGATTATCTCTTTTAGTTTACGAGAAAATCGCTAGGTAAATAGAGTTGGGACACCCGGTATACTATAAGAGCAAAGTTTTTGTCAATTTATTTTATTGAATCTATCCAGAGGCCTTCCTATTCAAACAAAATGTGTGAGGCTTAAGACATTTGCCCCAACCAGATCGGTTTTTCAGTAAACTTTTTGTTTAGCCGTTTTTTTTTTGCTAAACTCTTTTTGGGCAAATAAAGCAACTTACACCCCGAGATTTTTATGTTTTAGTAAAATTTATGATACCATAAAGCGAGTAATACATTTCCTTAAATCAAATTTAACTAGAACGTAGACATTTCCATTTTAAATGAGAAAATTAGTAGATGCACCTGTGCTATATTTTCAGGAAAACTTGCTTAGCCAAATTGACAATTTGAATTGTCTTCAGAAACAATTCCATTTTACTGTTAATTATTATATACCATTATTGTATGATTTGTGAAATTATTTAGCACATATTGTTGGGCATTTAATTAAATTTTGTGTTGCGCTGTAATGCAGAGTTGGGCAATGATTACACTGCAATTACTTTTATCCTTTTGTGATGAAATAATTTAAGTCGGAAAGATATGTAATGCTTCGCATTCCATAGTACACTTTTCACAGTTTGGGAACGTTCAAGTATTACGTAACGCTCCTAGGGGGGGGGTTATTTTGGAGTGTTACGCCCATGTTAATGGTATAGGAAAATAGCGTTACAGGGGGGGGGGTCCAAAATGATCAAAATTTGCATTACGTAATACTGATTACTGAATACTACTGAAAGTTTGACATTTAAAATAATACTTGTTCCTTTGTTTACAGATGGCGCGACCAGCAATAATTGGATTCCTCTTGTCACGCCGACCACGATGACCCTGTCTTCCAAAGGAAGGGTGAAACTATGCCAAAGTAGCAAAGTTTTCGGTGGCGGGTTGCCTGCTCATTTGGCCGGATATTTGGCACCCGAGTACCGGCCAAATAAACAGTGGTCCGATACGGAAGTTGAAAAGGTAAGTCCATTTATAATCGAGTCTATGAAATTTCCAGTGATGAAGTTTAAGCATAAGTGCATGCTGGTCAAACGTCTGTTTAATTCGTACCCACATAGGTAGAGAATATATAGAGGAAATAAACGTTTGCGCAGGATTCTGCGCTGCGTAATAACAATAGATAGAAAATTGACATCTAAACGGTAACAATAGATAGAAAATTGACATCTAAACGGTAAAAATGGCTGTTCTACGTTGCCAACAATATTTCAACCGTATAATTTTTAATTATAAAAACCATAAAATTTCCAATATTTTGCTACAAGAACACTCAAAGACAGCATAAATTTACATTCAATCCGTTTAAATACAAGCAAATGTAAATTTACATGGGTAGAAGGTCCGACAACGCTGCACTCTGTCATTTTGTCATCAAATCACAGATTTTACATACTAGATAAAATATTAACGTATTCAAAGTGACTAACACATGCGACTCTCCCTCTCTCTCGAATTTTCGTGTCTCTGTTTACAGTAACATCCACAGTTTTATTGGTATTATCTGGTGTTTTTTTATTACGTTGGTTATCTTGGACAGTGAAGTTTTAACACAGACGTCAAAATCACAAGATGAGCTTAACTTTGAAAAATATAAACTTTTGATTTTTACTGAATATAAATCTAAAAACAATATATGACTATATATAAATATATAAGATATGGATTGTGGGGAATAATGTTTTATCACAGATCTGTATTGACTATGGATAAAGGGTAAGTTAAAACAAACCAAACCAAGTGGTGTAGTGACCATATCAGCTTTCTCAGTCAAAAAGGACCTATTATAGAGACTATTATAGAGACCTATTGGAAAATCTCTATGCATAAACCTATTCAATTGTTTTGTTTTGTTGTTATAAGTTTAAGTAGAAAAATCTGTATGAAACGTAGGCATCTATAAGTTTTCTATGTTTTTGAACAGATATTTTCCTAGACCTACTGGAAATTTTTAGTAGGACAATCCCTATGAAACGTGTAAGTATCTATAAGTTTTCACATTTTTTTTTTGGACAAAGGTTTTCCAAAAAACCTATAGGTACACAATTCATAAAAAAATTCCTACTTCGACCTATAAAACAATTTTATAGGATTACATAAGCTTTCTATAAAACATGTAGATATTTATAGGTTTTGGATGGGGATTTTCCCATTACTTTTTAATTGATAGTATTAATGTCTTTAATTGTAGAGTAATGAAATTATGCCATCCAGTATGATAATAACCAACAAACTTATGGAAATAAAAATGCGAGTTTATGTGCAGATAAGCATAAGGAAGTATGCATCAAAGAAAATATATAATACTAAAATAGCCTTAGCTGGAGCAACCTTGGGACATACGAAGACCTTTAAGACCAAAATTTTACTGTAGTAATCTTAATATATATCAATTTTTATTTAATGTTTATACAGAGCGGTTCAAAAGTCACCCCCCCCTCTTAACTTTTGAAGCAGATGAGATATCGACTTCAAATTTGGAACTTTTAAATAAGACAACTTAAACCATCTTTTAGCATATATTTAATACTTTCAGCTCTTAAAATGTGGGCAGGGGGGCATGGGGGCACATTTTTTTAAATGGAAAGGGGGTCGTTTAAAACATCATTTTAAAGCTTATAAAATTCTCCATTTAACTCCATATTTTTAAATTAAAAAAAAAATGGGTTTAAAATGGGGTTGAAAATGGGTATTAATGTCAAAATTCCTCTAAAAAAAACAAATAATTTTTTAAAAATGCCTAATTTCATCATAAAAAAATGTTAATTATACTTTTAAACTAATTTTAGTTGACATAAATAAAAATTTATAAAAAAACTTAAAAAATCGAATGTTTTAGCACAAAAAATTGAAAAATCAAAACCTTAAAAAACGTTTTTAAAAAATTAAAAAATGTTAGTGTAAATAGAGAATTTTATAAGCTTTAAAATGATGTATCACACGACCCCCCTTTTCATTTAACAAAAATGTCCCCCCATGCCCACATTTTAAGAGCTGAAAATATCAAATATATGCTAAAATATAGTTTAAGTTGTCTTATTTAAGAGTTCTAAATTTGAAGTCGATATCTCAACTCGTTCAAAAGTTAAAAGGGGGGGGGGGGTGACTTTTGGACCGCACTGTATACATATTTCATATAGGATTAATCTTGGTATAAAGTAAAAATGGATAGACGAGTAGTTAATTTGAAAAATTGTTTTAATAAATTAAGTATATAAATATATTAATAAATTTTATTATAAAAAAATTGTATGTAATATTTGGTAGAATAATATCAGAAACTAACATAGAGATTCTCTACTATGTAATATACAGAGTTGATACTTTCATTACAATAACAGGGTCAGACAACAGGAATATTAAATTATTTCTAATTTTTGGGCTGTTTGTTTAATACATATCTATGCCGAATAAGATTATGTCTGTATACAGACAATGCCGAATAAGAGAATAAGATTATGTCTGTATACAGACATATAATCTTATTCAGCATAAATATGTATTAAACAAACTGACCAAAAATTAGAATTTAATATTCCTGTTGTCCAACCCTGTTATTGTATTGAAAGTATCAACTCTGGTCATTATAAATATGATTTATAATATATTATATCTTATACACTGTATGAGAAAATACAAATTGCACTTCACAGTGCGTAAACTAAATAACACTCTGTATGGATATTTGCATATATTTCTGAAGACTTGATAAATAATTTTTTTTGGTATACATTTTCTATTAAAAAAAAATGTATTAAGTTAAAAGAAATAGATGCCAGTGACCCTACAGAGTGCTATTTAGTTTACGCACTGTGATGTCATATTCGTATTCTCATAAAACGGTGTATACATATGATTTATATATCAAATATTAAAAATATTCTGACACAAGTGTCTATCACAAAAGTTTTTGTCAAAAAACTCTTTGATCACAAAAGTGTCTGTCTAATCACAGTTTGTTTTACTAATAAGGGAAAATATAAATATCAATGATAAAAAAATAGTAAAATATTATAAACTGCATATAAATATACAACTGAACACTCCAATCCAATTCGGGTTTGCTCTAGGCTCTCTGGCCAGGTCATGTGGACTTCTAAATTCTGGTAACTTCCTTTCCGATATCTTTCCTCTTCTGATTTTCTACAATTAAGTTTTTATTTTGAAAGAATTTGGTTATTTCTACTGCTATGGATTTATTGGGGTGACAAGCAGGGAATTTAGGCTAATAGGGGTTGGGCATGTCTTAGCTAGGGCCCCATAGAAGGATGAATATTGTTTGGAGTGTCTTGGGCATTCAAAAAGGATATGTTTGATGTCTTGTATATTTCCGCACCACACCATGGGTCTTCCTTTATGTTAATTTTAAACAAGTGGGAGTTGGTAAAGCAGTGTTTACCTCTCATATGACATATTTTTGTTCTTTTTTTACTGGTTAGTCCTAAGTTATTAACCATGTTCTCTTTTTTAATTCTGTCCTTTCCCAGTACATGCGTCCTTTTAAGGGACTCCCTTAATTTGTCCCATTCTTTTTTCCACTTCATAAATAGGATTTCTTTTGTTTCTTGGTTGTAATCACGGAAATGCGTTTTGACTCGAACCACGAGATTTTCCAGGCTTCATTCGCTATTCTGTCGGCTGCTCCATTTTCCGTAATTTTTGTATGTCCCGGAATCCAGCAAAAGTTAACAAAACACATGAACAAAGCGAAAAAATCCACAAGCCAAACAGATTACTGAAAGGTAAACAAAAACGAAGGAGCGCCTAGTTATAGCTATCCGCACCCGAAATGCGCCTGCGTAGTAGAGGGCTAACCGTTTTTCAATATATTATTCTAAATCCAAACCAATTTTTTACAAAATAAAAACAGGCACAAAACCACCGTTAACCAACGCTAAAGTAAATTAACGTCCCGCAAACAACAAAAAACCAAAACAATCTCGGTGCGGGTAGCTATAATTAGGCGCTCGTAAAAACAATACAGAATAACCAACGTAAAAAAAATCACTAGGGAAATACCACATAATACCAATAAAACTGTGGATGTTACTGTAAACAGAGAAACGAAAATTCGAGAGAGAGGAAGAGTCGCATGAGTTAGTCAAATTTTTTTGATCTTGCAATGGAATCCCCAGTCTAGTATATGAGGTCTGTTCATCAAATCGAATAATTGGTGATATTTTGTTGTGGCGTTGTTTGTGGTATTTGCGTGTCTTTATAGTTTTATTTTGTTTATAGTGTTAAAATTTTTAACTTAAAAATGTGAAAAACCCTTTTGAGGTTTTGTTTTTGTTTACAAATTTTGACGTTTAAAAGGTAAAAATGGCGGACTAAATTTTACATACCTGATGTGTTTTTGTCTTTATCTCATACCCACTATAGCTTCTCTACTTAGCGTAAGCTAGCAGTTCCGCGGGGTCTGATCAGGCCCGGATGGTGCTATGATGAGGTAACTCTCACTAAAAATACTGCTGCCAACAAAATAATAAATTATTAAAAAAAAGTATACTTTCCCCCCCCCCCTAGGTCTAGGTTCATTACAATCAAAAAGAAAGAATTTTAAATAATATTACAAAAAAAGATTAAAATAATTTTTTTTTGGTTTATATGTGTCCAGCGGCAGCGCGTCGTGATTTTTTTTTTCGGTGAGGCAAGAATGATAAATTTCCGCCCTTCTCAAGTGGCCAGTTAATGACGAAAAAAAGGTTAACGTTTCACCTAAAAACTACAAATTTAGCACGAAAATGACTTGTCTACTAAATATAAACTCTCTAGGTCAATTCGTTTAAAAGCTATTGCGAAAATATTTTAAAAAATCGTATTTCTACACGGAAAAAAAAATTATAGCTAGGAGCGCTATAACACACATACCAAGCAAATTATAATCGCTTATTATATAAATACAAGGCTTTCTCTTACAATTATGGCAGTCAGTGTAAAAATTTATATGAAATACTTTAATTGTTTAGTGAATAATAAAATATAACAAATAGTATGGCATTTATAGCTTAAATAGATTTAATTATTGTCCGTGCTAATAATTTTTATAATATAATAAAATTTCTGTAAATTTATAATAGTGCCTGTAATAAATATAATCGTGTCTTAATATATATAATCGTTTCCAATTTATTTTTAACATTATTAGTTATTGTGTCCCTTATAATCTATAGCTTAAATCACTATAATTTGCCACTGTTACCAAATATCTTATAATGTATAGCGCAGAGCCCACTAATTTCTTTCCGTGTACCCTGTGGATTCTACACGTATTGTGGTGTACCTATAGGTACACTATCTGTTACTAGTACCTATAGATACCATATCTTTTACTGGTATTATCTCTATTTTTTACTAGTATTATCATCGTGTTCTTCTAAGTGATGGTACAGATGCGATGACCTTGTTTAAGACGACAATCAAATCAGCGTTGCCATTTTAAGGTATTTTGTAGCAGTCAACAAAAGCGATTTAATCTCACTCACGATTTAATCTCACCGGGTAGTTGGCCGGATCAAGGCTGCAGCTTTCAAGCTTGCTCAAGTACCGTAGAAATTTTCAAACTAAGTGTGTGGGGGATATATAGAGCGGTCCAAAGGTCACCCCCTCTTAACTTTTTGAATGAGTGGAGATCGACTTAAAATTTGAAACACCTAAATAAGACTCTTTTTGAGAATATACATATATGTAACTTTTAAAATGCGGGCTGAGGGACATGGGTCTTTTAATAGAAAGGGTTTTTTGTGATACATTATTTTAAAGATTATAACATTTTCTTTTTGACCATTATTATTTTTTTCTTATTTATGTGTCGTGGTTATAGAGACAACCCTAAGGGGTACTTTTAGAGCCCTAAAAATAACTAAAATAGGGTTATATAGAAAAAAAGTGTGACATAAAAACTTTTTTATTTAATATTAATAATTCGTCAGTCAGTAGCACAAAATTAATAGAAAATTAACTTTTTCGGAATTTAGTGGCAATTTCGGGGCCTTGTTGGCAAGGGTTAGAAACTTTTGATCAGGGTAAGATTTTGTAGGATTATTTTTATACTCAAAAAGAAAAAATGCAGATATCAAGACTTAAATTTTACAAAATTACAAATACTAGGGCTGATTTTATAGGAATTTTATCGAAATTTGCATAATTTTAGGGTTTTTAGGGCCCACTTTAGGTTGTCTATATAAATTTTTACTCTAAGGGTGTTCTAGCCATGATAAATAGAAAAGATTAACTAAATAATTTTTTTTTGGGCCACCCTAATATACATGCGGTGTGATTGGAAAAATATGCCTGTATCTGTTTGAATACAAATGGCTCTTAACGTGTTAACACACGGTATTTCTTCTGTGTGTTAGCATGCTGCATGGAAGTCAATTCTTAGAATAACCCTTACAATTCAAAATGATGTTATTGTGAATGTCGCTTTATAATTGCGTATAAATTAAAAAAAATTATGAACTTATTTAGTAAAAAGAAATTTAAGAAGCAAACTTAAGAAACTTTAAAAACTTTTCAATTCCGGTTTTATATTTCTGTTCATTCAACATTGGAGAAGTGCGATGTGGGATAAAAATTAAAACAAGCCGTGAAGATATGTAATGCTTTGCATTTCATTATTACATTACATTAAATGTTTGTTTAATCTCGTACAATTCTACTTAATTAAGCATCCCCTAAGTCCAGGACTTGTGTGGGCTAGTAGTAGAGGGAACCACCGGCATATACTGACTTTCGAATCAGTTTATAAAGTGCGGTCCAAAAGTCGCCCTCTCTTAACTTTTGAACGAGTTGTGATATCGAACACTTAAATAAAACAACTCTAACTATATTTTTGCATACATTTGATGTTTTCAGCTTTTAAAACGTGGCCAGGGATGCATGGGGGAATGTTTTTAAGGAGAAAGGCGGGTAGTGTGATGCGTTATTTTAAAGCTTATAAAATTCTCTATTTGTCTTTATATTTTTTTATTTACTTGGAAATTCTTTTGGTGGACTAAAATTTTGAATTTAAATTTTAAATGGGAATTTTCATCAAACAATGCAAAAACGTATCTTGTACTCTCAAACTAATTTTAAATGATATAAATAAAAATTTGCAAACAAAATCCTAAAAAAATCGTATTTTTTGACAAAAAAAAAAACATTGAAAAATTAAAACCTTGGAAAAAAATGTTTAAAAAATAAAAATATTGGTCAAATAAAGAGTAAAAAAATGCCTCACATGTCCCTTGTCCACATTTTAAAAGCTGAAAATATTAAATATGCACAAAAATATAGTCTGAGTTGTCTTATTTGCATGTTCCAAATTTGAAGTCTATATCTCAACTCTCAAAAGTTAGGAGGGGGCGAATTTTGGACCGCTGCACGTTGGGAAATTTTTCAAATCTAGCAAGACATAAAAAGGAAAACCAACTTTTAAATAAAGAGATTCAAGTATTATGACCTGAAAATAAACTGTTTAAAGTTAATTAAACTGTCTGAGAAAAGCCCTGGGATATTACATGTTTATATTTTTATAGAGCTTAAAGTTGGCACATAAGTAAGTAAAAAAATAATCTGTTATTGTTGCCTGCATTGAGTGGTACAGTACGGATGTTTAAAATTGATATTAAGTTTTGTGTTCTATACACCTAGAATTCGTGTTTGCCTATTTGTAATTAATTACAAGTTAGTACAGTAAAAAATAACGTTGTTTTGTAACAACTTGTAATTAATAACAAATGTTGCATGGGGTTCTAAATAGGCAAAAACGTTTAGTATTTACGGGAAGAGGGGGATGGTTCAAGCACTTTTTTTGTAAAAAATTTATATCTTTGTAAATTATAAATATTTCAATGTAATTTTACCATGGTCGTATAATTCAACCATTTGTTTATAAATAGCTGCAGTTAAAATTTTTATAAAATAAATATTTAATATATTTTTTTTGCTGTTTAAAAGGGAAGCTACAAAATGGTTGAATCTGCCCCAGAGCGAGGCAGATTCAACCAAGAAAAGGGACAGTTTCAAACATCAATAATATTAAAAGATGCTTTATTTTTTTATTACATTTATTAAATAAACTTCAATATACAGTGCGGTCCAAAAGTCACCCCCCCCCCTTTTAACTTTTGAACGAGTTGAGACATCGACTTCAAATTTAAAACTCTTAAATAAGACAACTTAAACTATCTTTTAGCATATATTTGATATTTTCAGCTCTTAAAATGTGGACAGAGGGGCATGCGGGGACACTTTTTTAAATGGAACGGGGGGTCGTGTGATACATCATTTTAAAGCTTATAAAATTTTCTATTTAAACTAACATTTTTAAATTTTTTAAAAATGTTTTTTAAGGTTTTGATTTTTCAATATTTTGTGCTAAAACATTCCATTTTTTAAGTTTTTTTTTTTATAAATCTTATTTTATGTCAACTAAAATTAGTTTAAAAGTATAATTAACATTTTTTATGATGAAATTAGGATTTTTAAAAAATTATTTTTTTTTGAGAGGAATTGTGACATTAATACCATTTTCAACCCCATTTTAAACCCAAATTTTTTTTTTTAATTTAAAAATATGGAGTTAAATGGAGAATTTTATAAGCTTTAAAATGATGTATTACACGACCCCCCTTTCCATTTAAAAAAATGTGCCCCATGCCCCCCTGCCCACATTTTAGGAGCTAAAAGTATTAAATATATGCTAAAAGATAGTTTAAGTTGTCTTATTTAAAAGTTCCAAATTTGAAGTAGATATCTCAACTGGTTCAATAGTTAATAGGGGGGGGGGGTGACTTTTGGACCGCTCTGTATAGGTAAAAACATGCAGTTTATAAAAACTTTAAACACAAAATAAAATATCACTAAAAAAATATTACTTTAATAAATAAAATCAAATGTGAATAAAACCTCATCTTATAAATATGTTTGAAACATAAGTTTAAAATACAAATAAACTACAGTATATTGTGGTTAAAACTTTTTAATTTTTCACCATATGCAGAAACCATAGGTTGAATGTGCCCCAACGCGTTTGGCTGAATGTGCCTTAGGTGTACTTTTTGCACATAAAAATTATTCCTGGCAAAATTTCTTGCTTCAAGGTTAAAATAACATTAGATTAACGAATTGTTATAATTTTGTAAAATAGTGAACCTTGTAACGGTAGGAATATATTAAACACAAAGGCTCTACCAAAAAAATACAAAGTACAAAAATTTTACATAAAATCGCAAAAACCACATTTTTTTGTTTCACTCCGACATTAACTGAGGCAGATCAGCCCTATTACTCAGGAAAGTAGGTTTGGAATGTTAGAGTGTTATGTGCCTTATTAGGGCGCTTAACAGTCTTAATAGTCTTAACAGTCTTAATAGTCCTGGAAGTTAGAGCGACTGGTTGAATGTGCCCCTTGGTTGAACCATCCCCCTCTTCCCCTACTAAGATAACGAATTCTTAGTGTACTTTATTAAGATCAAGGTTTGTATGTATCGCTTAATTTTTTTTAACGAAATTATTTTACCTTTAATATTATTATTAACTTTTTTCTATTTTGCGACTCTTATAGCTCATAATCACACGCATTTTGCGTGTTCTTATAGGCTCATAAGAGGTCTGTACTTTTTGTTCTTTTGGGTTGGCAACAGACCTGGCCTATCGCTTGACGTTTTCCGTGCAAATGTCAATGTCGCTTTAAAGTTGAATTTTGTGTTTAGGTTATTTTTACCATGTTAAAATTATGGCTTGGTTAATTGCAGTAAAAAAGAGAAGAGATGACTATAAAATATATCAAAATATCATTTGTTCTTAGAATTTTAAACATGGTGTAAACTGTAATGCCAATCCAAAACGAAAATCCCTAAATCTGTCATCAATTTAAATGTAAGTTTTTTTAAATTTTAGAGCAAAATAGAAAAAATTGTATAAAGCACTCGTTTCATAACAAGTTTTTAGCGCACTAGTACTTTAGAAAACCTATGTTATTAAACTAGTACTTTAATATACTATTATTTTACTTGACACATTTATCAAAATATTTTATTTTGATTGATATAAAGTTTGAATGCTATTGATTTCGGTAATAAATTTTTAACTCTCGGATATCTTATTTACAACTCTATAAAACCATACTACATTTGGCCGCATAAAGTTGCATTTTGGGTGTTACGCCCATGTTAATGGTATGGGAAAATAGCGTTACAGGGGGTCTAAAATGATCAAAATTTGCTTTACGTAATACTTGACCGTTCCCTTTAACATAAAAAGTAAAAAATTAAAATACAATTCAGAAAAAAATACGTTTAACATAATAATTAAATTTTATTTTCCGTGCAACCATATAGATTGACTCGAATTTTTTCACCTACACATACCACCATCACCAAAAAAAATACTAGTCTCTCTTAATCCAATAGCGCTATAGCGCTCAAAATACTCAAAATTTAAAACTATCTCTGGGACATGGGAGCCACCACTGAAAGGTTTTTGCACAAAATTATAACGTGGTGGAAAAATTCTGAGAGCGTTTTCGGACTAAGGAGAAAAAGGTCCATAAGGGCCAACTTACCGTTTTCCAGAGCAAAAAGTTTGTTGTGTAATTTGTTTACTTTAAAAATTAGTTTTTTTTTTTTAATTTTAATTTTTGCGCGCATACGGTAAATAAATATATCTATCCGACGAATGTTTATAAACATCAAAATGTTGTAGAAATAAAATTCTTCAGTTGTTTCCGTGGTGTAGTGGTTATCACATCCGCCTAACACGCGGAAGGTCCCCGGTTCGATCCCGGGCGGAAACACTAACTTTTTTATATTTGTATTTTGCTTTTTTTTTAATGTTGATAAGAAAGTCCTCTCACTCATACGAGCATTATTATACTATTAACAGCGGGAATATTAATAATTAATAATAGTAATACGGTTGTTTCAAATTTTAAAACCACAAAAAAACGTCCTAAACTAAAAATTTATGGACACAAATGTGTTTCATAAAAAATAAATACTTGTACTTTAAAAATATCCGCCTGTCTGTCCGTCCGTCCGTCCAATGTAACGTTTTTTGTGGACAAGATAACGCAAAAAAAAATTATCCGAACGACTTGAAATTATCAGGGAAAATCTATACCTACAGTTATTGAAAATATTCCCCCAAAAACAAAAAATTAAGGTCCTTTTTCCCATTTTGTGTATAGTATATAATAAAATGCGTAGCATCTTCAAGACTTGTTTTTTTATTCATGGAAGTGGAATTTTTGTCTTCGCAGCTAACTGTGAAAAAAAACGAAGGTTCCACCGAGATTTGAACTCGGATCGCTGGATTCAAAGTCCAGAGTGCTAACCATTACACCATGGAACCTTACTTCGAAATAAATTTAATATAGTTCTGGAACAAAACATCCTAAAAAGATATGAAATAGTCGGTCCGTCCCCCCTTCCGATCTGGAAATACAGTGGAAAAACAGTACGCCAAAATTGCTCTTTTGATATAAAGACAAAAAAATCCATTTTACGAATTCGTTTCAGACGTGAAATGGATCAAGTCTATATGGACATTGGTCTACATCAATATAATCAGGGCCGTAACGAAGAAGATTTTGTGGGAGGGGGGAAGAAGGTCAAAATTACAACTTAAAAAAAAAAGTCATCTTTTCATGAAATATACAACTTTTGTATTTTGAATCCCTGCAATATGCAACTTTTTTTTTGTAAAATATACAACTTTTGTATTTTGAATCCATAAAATATACAACTTTAAATATAGGTGGGGGGGGTTCAATATAGGTGGGGGGTGATCGGGGCGATCGGAAAATGATAAATAAACGACGATTGGCCGCTGATCTTAAAATGATTGGTAAGTGATAGGCATTATGATCGGCAAAAGAGCGGAAAATGATCATTGTTTGACCGTAGGCACTTGTCTCCCATTGATGGCGGGCCACTGCATATTGCCGACGGCGGACCGCCATCGCTACGCCGGCTTACCGACGGTCGGCTGCTGGGCGGCCGCCGAACCATTGTTTATTGGGTAATACTCTTTAAAAAAAGCAGAATGTTTTTAATGTTGATTTATATTCAAAACACGCTTTTTCACAGCGTAGTGAATTAATTTGTGCATTTTTACAAATTATTTCTACAGCAGTCAGATAAGAGTTTTCCGAGGAGTTTTCCCCTTTATGCAGTGATAAAAGTCGCCTTTCTTCTGGAAATGTCTCACAGTAAAATTTACATTTAGATTTTTTAAATTTTGTTTTTACGATATTCTTTACATAATTTTTGTGCTTAACATTAATGTAGGGTAGATACCCCAGTTATAGCCACCTTAAGAAAAATTCTGTTTTTATTTCTTTTTATTATGTTCCATTATAATGTTAAGGTTGCAAGTTTTTAGTTTTTCTGAAACTTACAATATATCTCTACTATAAAATAAATGTTTAAACAATATAACTTCAGCTGATATGATATAATATAAAAACAAACAAAATAATACTAATTTTCTAGTTTTAGCCACCCAAGCACCGGTTTTAGCCATAAAAATTCACCAGATATAGCCACCAAAAAAACCAAAAAGATGTTAAAAATAAATTCTTATCTTTTCTTGGATAATTATCCGATAATTATAAATATTTATTAATTTTATTTATTTTTTATTTATTTGTCTTTTTGGGATCTGAACCAGCTGATGGTTTATACCATATTCGACACTATAAGTTTTACAAAAAAAAATTACATGTATGTTACAATTTCACATTGTGACATGTTTAGTTTTCAGCTTCAGTCTTGAATCATTTGAGTCATTTTGATGGCCCGTTCTCGATTATATTTTGTATAATACTCCTCCTTTTTTAATTTAAATGTATTATTGGCTAATATTTAAAGGTGGTTTTCGCTAAAATCTTTATTATTTATACAGTAATTTTGACATATTGATATTTTTGACATTGGCTATAACTGGTACTACTTAGGTTCCTGTTTTAGCCAATTCTGTGGCTATAGCTAGAAAGAGAAGCATATTAGTGTCCCAGTTATCGCCATGCAAATTTAAGAATAAATTCTGCAAAATATGTATTAAAATATTAATAAAGTAACTGTTTAATGACTTACCTTTAACTTGATATAAATATTTTACGAATTTAATTTTACCTGAATTAGATATTTAAAATTATTTTTCTGGCGGTTTCTTAGGAAAAGTCATAAGAAATTACATTTTTTTCAAAATCAAAATTTTAAATAGGCGCTGTATTTGTTTCGCTACAGTTAAAACTTATTTAACATATTTGTTGTCCCTTTTATCATTCAAATCGGATTTAAACGATAATTTTGATCTAAAGTCTCCTATTTCTTAGCTATACCCAAAAAACTACTCTGACTGGCTAAAACCGGTGATCCTACCCTATAGAGCTGCCAATAATGTTCCATTAAAAAAAAAAGTGTCCAAGAGTTTTTTTTTACAATTTTTTTTAATTTTTCAAAAAAAGTAAATGAAAAAGTTTTTTTCCCCACAGAACCCCCGTGAGAACATTTTTGGGGTTACAGACTTTTCTTAATACTGTTAAGACAGATAGGACAACTGTCCTATCTGCAAAAATCCACTTTTTGAGATAAGCACACCATTGTATTGCATTACACTAGCCCCATGTGACTACTAAAAAGAAATGTCCTAAGTATCTAAAACCCAAATCCTGAAAATTAGCCTAAAATATTTGTCCTATGGGAACGTTCAAGTGTTACGTAACGCAAATTGTACCAAAATTCATACACTTCATACCCCGTTTCTCGAATTATTAAAGGCTGCAGAGATTTCATGTTTTGGGTACCCCCCAAATAGGAGGTGTGTTAGGGGGGATAGCCAAAATATAAAATCTCTACTGCCTTTAATAACGCGGGAACCGGGATATGAAGTGTATGAATTTAAGTACAATTTGCGTTATATAGTTATAAACGTCACGTGAGCTGTTATTGCGAATAAAAAAGGATTGGCCAGGCAGATTTTTTTTAACTTGATAATAGTTATACCCAGCCACCATGTTACAGTACTATTAAATAAAATTTGTATTATTTAAAAGTCCAACTAAATCATAATTTTCGGATCAATTATGTTTTTTTTTAATTTTCAACGCTAGGGGATTTTCATAATATTTATATACTTTTCTTTGTAAATGTAGTAGTTTGATAGCTTATAAAACATTTTTAAAAAATATTATTAATTTTTTGTACCCGGCTATGGATTTTGACGTCACGACTCGGTAAAATCCAATCTCTAATTATTAGAGTCTAAAATTGATTTTGTAAACTATAGTTTATTTTCTTTCCAATACGTCCTAATAATCCAGCTGCAGACCTAGCCTACTTTATTTGAAGTTAAGATTTATCTTAAAGGCTTTCTTGCAGTTTGCCAAATTGAAAAAGTATTTATATCCTTTCAATTGACTTCAATGACATTTCAAGATCTTTTCTTAGTATTTAATCCTTAGTGATTCCAATTTTCTTTCCAAATACAATACTAATTATTGTTAAGGAAAAACTCTTTAATAAAGTTGGCAATTTTTATAAAGCATGTCGCGGAAATATTTTTTTGACGAAATTTTGCCCAAGAAAGAAAGAACATTTGTTTAAAACACATATAAAAAATGCTTAAAAATACTTTTTGCGTTTAAAATGATTTTGACACTCAAGTAGTGTCGAAAATAACGAGACGTAAATAATATTTTGCCGCACTATTTAATTAAACAGCCACTTCTAAATTTTTAAGTAGAAAAAATACAATCCTGCATCCTAAAATAGAAAATATATTACTTACTTATACAACAGTTCCTTTTTATGTGAGACTTTAGAAACCGTTTAAAAAAAAGACAAAAATTAATTCAGTTACGGTAAAAACCGTGTTCAGAATATAATATTTTGACACTAAATAACTTTCGTTTTTTAAGTTAACAATATTATATTCGGTATAAATCCACACTGATAGAAAAATCTAAAAATAATACAACGTTTTGTATTAATAATACAAAACGTTGTTGTGTCAACTTTTAGGTATAATGTTATATTAAATACAAGTGTATAGTAATAGTAGTACATCTTTTAACTTTAATGAACTCATTTAATTTAAAACAGAGTATTTTTGATTATACGCGAATAACGCCAACTTCTAAAAAATGTATAGACAATATTTTCACAAACATTGAAACCTTCGAGGGGAAAAATATAAATTATCAGATCTCAGACCACATTGGTCAAAAACTTGTTATTAGTATTAATAAAAAACAGGATAACTTCTATACCAAAAGAGATTATACATTAGAAAATAAAATAAGATTTTTAAGTAATTTGCGCCAGCAAAACTGGGATTCGGTGTATTCTTGTGATGTAACTGATGTAAATACTCAATTTAAGAATTTTATGAATGTGTTTGTCCCCATTTTTAATGAGTCTTTTAAAAAGCGTACATGTAAAAAAACAACAAAAAAAAATAAATTATAATTCACAGGAAATTAGTGAGTGTAAAACCCGGCTAGATATTTTGTATACATTAAAAAGTGTTGATGGTAGATATACAAATGAATATAATAGAGTTAAAAAATACTATAATAGTTTACTTATTAATTATAGGAAAAACATGTATTCTACCCAAATCAATAGGTCAGGTAATAAAAGTAAAACCGTCTGGAGCGTTATTAAGGACATAAAAGGGGATAAAAAATCAAATAAAGCCCAAATAACCGGAAATCCTGTCAACGTCGCAAATGATATCAATGGTTTTTTTGCAAATACAGCTAAAAATCTCATTGAGAACCTAGAACCTGTAGATTTTTCTTCTGATTTAGACAATAACCCTAGCTCAATTTTTATTACACCAGTTTTGAGTTCGGAGATTGTCGATATTTTGGGAAATCTAAAAAACAAGTGGAGCAGTGGTCTTGACGAGATTCCTGTTACCATTATTAAACTATGTGCTTTAGAAATTTGCGAGCCGTTGGCTTTTGTCGTGAACAATTCTTTGGTGCATGGGGTATTTCCTGAAGACTTGAAGGTAGCGTTAATCAAACCCATTCATAAAAAAGGTGATCCAACGATTATAAATAACTATAGGCCAATTAGCTTGCTGTCAGCATTTTCCAAAGTTTTCGAAACCGCAATGGCTTCCAGAATACTGCAATTCTTCGAAGTACATAACCTCCTTAGCGACAGTCAACACGGCTACATCAAAAACCGATCAACTAACACTGCGGTGCACGATTTTACTCATAGGATACTCTCTGGCTTCGAGGAAATGGAGTATATTATTGGTCTATTTTTAGACCTAACTAAGGCCTATGAGTCAATAGACCATAATATCCTGTTTGGTAAATGTTTCTTGTCAGATTTAATTTTTATTGAAAACTTGGGAATTGCACAGGGCAGTATAATTGGTCCTTTACTATTTATAATTTTTATGAATGATATTATTACGTGCATCACTTTTTTAAACTGCAGTCTGGTTAACTTTGCTGATGATACTAACCTCCTGGTTAAAGCAAAGAATTACCAAGAACTATTGCGCTTGCTTGAAACGTGTATCAAAAATCTCCTACACTGGCTGCAAAAAAATAAGTTACTCCTAAATAAGGAAAAAACTAACATTATAATGTTCAAGACCTCAAGGTCCAATTTCGTTACCCCCGAAGTTGTACCATTCGATAACATGTTATTAAGCACTACAGATAACACAAAATTTTTGGGCTTAGTTCTGGAAGAAAATTTACACTGGGACTTGCACACAGAACATTTAGGTAAAAAATTAAATTCAACACAGTATTCCTTACGAGTGTTAAAGTCTTATGTAAATTTTCAAACATTAAAAGCTGTTTACTACTCAAACTTTCAGTCTGTTCTGAGGTATGGTATAATTTTCTGGGGGCAGAGTACACATGCACCGGATTTGTTCACGATCCAGAAGCGGACGCTTCGTACAATTTTAGGTTTAGGTTACAATGAATCTTGTAGAGGCCACTTTAAGAACAATAACATATTGACATTGACAGGCTTATACTTGTATGAGCTTCTCGTGTTTATTTTCAAAAATAAATCGCTATTTCAGCCTCTGAGGTCCAACAGGCGTCTTGAATATAATTTTCCAAGACATAGGCTTGCGCAATTTGAAAAAGGCTCCTTTTATGCTGCAATAAGCGTCTTCAATCAATTACCAGAAGATATAAAAACGGTAACGAACTTTAACATGTACAAAAGACGTATTTTAACATTTTTAATAAATTTAGAACCTTATAAAATATCTGCCTATTTTAACTAAATTTGTAATTGAATTTTTATACTTTACAAGTAATTTTTATTTTTGTATTTTTTGAGACAAGTTTCATGTTCATGATTGTCTATACATTGTTTTGTGTACTCATTCATAATTATTGAAATAAACGTATTATTTATTTATTTATTTATTTATAGTATAGTATAGCATAGTATAGTATAGTATAGTATAGTATAGTATAGTATAGTGTAGTGTAGTGTATTATAGTGTAGTATAGTATACTGTAGTGTATTATAGTGTAGTGTAGTATAGTATAGTATAATAAAAAAGAAAGAGAAAACACAATGAAATACCTAGGGGTTACGATTGATCGGCATTTGAAATGGAAAGAACATGCGGAAGGTCTGGTCAAAAGGCTAAGAAGGTTAATACCCGTTTTTTATCAAATTCGGTCATTTCTTAACATTCAGAATAGAACCATCGTGTATTATGCCTTGGCTGAGTCTATACTAAAGTATTGCATTCCAGCATGGGGCGGGTTATGTAAAACAACCCTACAAAGTCTACAGGTTGCACAAAATACCCTTTTAAAAATTTTGTTTGATAAAGAGCGAACGCATCCCACTGCTTTGTTGTATGAGGAACTGGAACTGTTTGACATTCGTGAACTTTACGCCTACATTACCTTAAATTTTATTATTAAAAACGACACTGTCAATATAAGATCCAGACCCCATACAACAAGATCAGTTTCCAATCAGCAGTTCCTTTATGACATTTTCCCAAAGGTTTATTTTATATCTAGGAGCTAAACTATTTAACTTATTGCCAGTTAGCATTAAAACTATTCCCTATTTTTTTAGATTAAAGCGTGAGTTAAAAAAATACGTTAAACAAAATATAAATAGCATTAGACCCTTATTTCAAAATGATAGATAATAAACATTTCCTTCTCTTTCCATATTTCTCTTTCTCGCTCTCTCTCTTTTTTCTCCATTTTTGCGCGCACACACACACACTTTATCATTTCTTTTTTTATTTCCATTAATTTTCTATTTTGTTAAGATTTTATATACTGTAATTTAAGTATCTATAATTGTTATAGTTCTTAATTTAGATATTTATTATTATTATTATTATTATTTTTCTCACTACACCAATTAACTTTACTAAAACTATCTGTGGTCAAGGTTGTCATTTAAATTTTTTGAAGAACCTGTTAAAAGGTTCGAAATGTAATATTCTCAACATATTTAGCAACAAAATAGTGTAGTGTATTATAGTGTAGTGTAGTGTAGTGTAGTGCAGTGCAGTGCATTACAATACAGTTCAGTGCAGTGCAGTGTAGTGTAGTGTAGTGTAGTGTAGTATAATAGTGCACTATAGTGCAGGTATTTTATGAAGGATGATTGATAAAGATGACGGAAATCAGCTGATTTTACCAAAATTTTGAAAGTAGGTCTTTTGGGCTAAAATTCCCATGTGCATAAGTACACCTAATGATAAGCATGTACATGTATATTTAATTACATTGATATGTAGTTTTAATGAAGAGACCCTAGCACAAGCATATGCTAATTTGGGGCTCTCCATGACAAAGTATGTATGAAAATCAATAATAATTAAATAAATATATAGTGGTTGGCGCATATACAACTATTTATTGTTGTACTCTATAACATAATTATGTTATTGATTACGATAGTGTTCTATCAGTGCATTCATAATTTTTTTACGTTCATTATAAATATTTATAATGAAGAAAAAATCAAAAGAATTTGCCATACTCATACAAATTTTTATTAACTTTGTTACTTATGTCAAATTCTTTTGATTTTTTGTTTAAACCAAAGCAATTTTTATTCATACTAAAAATATTTTTCACCTTATTTAATGATTTTTTTGTGTCAAATAAAACCTTGCTGGATTTTATTCATAAATAAATGCCTTTTAAATTAACATATATCATCTGAATTTATATAGTCGAGCTTTTTCATCTAGTGAATTCAAAAGATTAAACGTCTAATAGAATATTCATTCACTGCTCCTAGCAACCCAGTCTCACACTGGGCCACAACCGTTTATAGAATTTTACAGAAATGTACACAAGTTGACTATTATATCATACATTTTCCCTCTTGGACATACACTGAGAGCTTGTTACCGTAGTAAATACTAAACGTTTTTGCCAAAGAACTTTTACCTCAAGAAGTAATTTCAGACCAATGTTTATGAAGGTGTCATCTTTTTGTTTATTTACTAACAGAAACGCGATACAGCTTTGTGGTGTAAAATGTAGATATCGCTAGTCGACTTTCAGGCTACCTAGTAGCGATGTTGCGTAGTTTCTACCTTATCATGAATTCAAATCATTATACTTAAATTAAAAATGTAAAAAACTTTATTGTGTATACTATAATTATGTTTAATAATATAGTATATTTAAATCTATTAAAATTAAACTACTAGTTCATATAAAACTCATACAGAACTAACGTTTCTTAAAATTTACAATAAAATATCCAAAGTATATGTTTCCAATCGGCAACACTGCACTCCTGTCAGTAATTTTACGACATTAGACTGTGAGTTTACACATTCTTTCTCTCTCTTTAAGCGAACTGTGTAAACAATAGTCACTCCCCACCAGCCCCTCACCGTAGTTGGTTCACGCTTCAAACAAAGCATACGGTAGATTTCATCATGTTCCTTCTTGAGGTAAAAGTTCTTTGGTTTTTGCTTATATGGAACCCCACGAAAATTTAGTTAACATTCACACAATTACCAGAACTATAACAACTATACGTAGCCAAAATAACAACAAGAAAAGAAAGTTACGAAGAAATCAAAGAGTTCTGAATCTTGGTTCTGCTTTTCGTTTGAAGAGAATCGCCAGGCCGATATGAGATTGTAATAAATACGTACATAAATTAATAAAATATTGTTATTTAAGTGTCCAAATTATAATTAAAAACAATTGTTATTTTCCACAATATTTTCTTATTAGTTTGTTAATTTTTTGTAAGTTTCTTCTTTACTATTGCCAGTACTCTGGAAATATTTGGGACATGGCTTCCTAATATTTTCAGTATGCAATCTTTTTTATAAGGCAATAATATTTTTTTGTACCTTCAGTTTGTTTATTTTTTACCCATTAGAATAAACATACAGAGCGGTCCAAAAGTCACCCCCCCCCCCTCTTAACTTTTGAACGAGTTTAGATATCGACTTCAAATTTAGAAAAATAAGACAACTTAAACTATCTTTATTCATATATTTGATAATTTTAGCTCTTAAAATGTGGGCAGGGGGGCATGGGGCGACATTTTTTTAAATGGAAAGGTGGGTCGTGTGATACATCATTTTAAAGCTTATAAAATCCTCCATTTAACTGTATATTTTTTATTTTTTTTAAACATTTTCTTTTGGGTTTAAAATAGGGTTGAAAATAGGTATTTTTGTCAAAATTTCTCTAAAAAATCCAAACAATTTTTAAAAAATGCCTAATTTCATAATGAAAAAAAGTAAATTATACTTTTCAACTAATTTTAGTTGACATAAATAAAAATTACCAAAAAAAAAAACTTAAAAATTTATTTTTTTAGCACAAAAAACTGAAAAATCAAAACCTTAAAAAACATGTTTAAAAAAATTAAAAATGTATGGTTATATAGAGAATTTTAAAGGCTTTAAAATGATGTATCACACGACCCCCCTTTCCATTTAAAAAAATTTCCCCCCATGCCCCTGCCTACATTTTAAGAGATAAAAGTATCAAATATATGCTTAAAGATAGTTTAAGTTTTATTTAAGAGTTCTAAATTTGAAATCGATATCTCAACTTGTTCAAAAGTTAAGAGGGGGGGGGGTGACTTTTGGACCGCACTGTATATTAATTGTTAATGTAGTAAAGCTTCAGGTGATTACAAATAAATTCAAATAAGTAAAAAATAAAATGTCTTAGCTAAGCAATAACTGGCTCACCCACCTTAGTTTTTTTGGTAGCAGTATTTTTTCCCCGACAAATAACTAAAGAGTTTTCGCGGTTTATCTTTTTCAACTGTTCTCTTTTTGTTCTCTAGATGTGGATATATGGTCTAGGTGAGACGTTGAAAAGAGCAGCTTTAACAAGCCACGCAGCCACGTCCCGCTTAAGTGGCGAACTGTGTCAAGTCCTTGCGGATATGACGAAACTTCAAGCGTCTTCCAGAGCCACTTTGATGCACCTCTTGGACGTAAGTAGACATTTTTATCAATCGGTTTTGTCGTGTTATGGTTAACTAGCTAGGTTTTTCTTTCGAGCGGCCGCAGAAATAAAAAGGTTTTTAGATTTTTTGGATTTATCTATTTCAATTTTTCTCCCTCTCCCTCTCCCTCTCCCTCTCCCTCTCCCTGTTTCTTTATATATAAAAAAATAATTCCAATTTAGTTTATTATTTATCAACATTCCTAGAAAATTTAGGCCAATGAGTTGCAAAGCTATGTTTTGCTTAAGTTGAATTATGTCAAATCCTTGGTAATGGGATAGCTCTAAATTAAAATTTAATTATTCGAAATGGTCGTGAAAATTAAAATCCTATGAGAGAATCGTAGGTAACGCCTACGAAGCAGAAGCTGCACTTTTCCATTACCTCCATTTTTTTATGGATTATATTGATAATTATATTGATAATATAAAATAATAATATTAAAAGTTATGAGCTTATTGCTGTTTAATTTATTTAACTGTGTTCATGAAATAGTCATAATCAAAAATATCATGATATTTCTTTGTTAAAATTCCGGGTATACCCAAAGCAAGTAAAATGGTTATTTTTGTTTTTTTTTTGTTTTGTTAGTGCATTATTTAATTTGTTTTATAACGTAACTTTTCGAACTGGATCTAGTAAAAATTAACTACAAAATTAACTAGAAAATATTGTATGTATCTACAAACCAAACCATATGGTAACAAGTAAAGAATACATTTCTAACAAGTTAGGAACATATTCATTACTTGTAAGGTTGTGGTTCCATAACAACGGCATTATTGTTCTTGTTTGTAGTTATTTTTCATTAGTTGGCAAAGCTAAATGACAAAGATACCCGATATTTTCAGCAGTATTGTCGCGAGGATATATATATATATATATATATATATATATATATATATATATATATATATATATATATATATATATATATATCGCTGAATATACCGGATGTCTACAAAAGTATTGCCTACGAATTATTTCCGCAACTACAAATACATTGTAATAAATTGTAGTTCATTGGGAACTGTATTTTTATACTAGGAGGGAAACTTTTCCCCAGGGGTGACGCCAGAGTTTTTTTTTGAGGGGGCAGGAAAAACACTTTCCAACTAAACATTGAGGAGTTTCTCAGCTCTAAAAAAAGCTTTACCTCTGAAGGAAAATTTAAATGGCAAAAAAAAGTGTTCCCTACTATACCGGCTGATACAATAAATTTCCCAATTGTACCGCCCAGTTTTTCCAACTAGTCAATTTGATGAGTAAATAAAAACTCATCGCTTCTGCAAATTTTCCAACTGCCCAACTTTGTAGGGTATCCTAGCCCACCTCGGGAAATCCCTGAGATCATTAACGCCATAATTTTTCTATCCGAACAGCACATTTTACCAAAACCAAGCGTATAATAATTTTGGGCATAGCAACCAAAATTGTTAGACATGGTCAAAAATTATGATTATTACTACTTTGTAGCACAAAATAAACGGTACAGTTTATAAACAAGAATATAAACACAAAAAGCTAACGTTAATTTAAAAATAATCTCTTTTCTTATGACAGACGCTTTGATTGGCGCTTCCATCTATGTGCATTTGTTTGTATTAAGGCCTAGCCAGAACATAAAACATAAGAATGCGATGCCGTGATTGGCTTTGATTGGCGCTACCATCTATGTGAATTTGTTTGTATTAACTAGTACTGGTAAGAAAATGTTGAGCAAAGTTGAAATTTGCTTGGAGTGTAAATTTCAATTTTAATGTTTTAGTTGTAAAAAGGTTCTGGACAATCAACGCCATAATTTTTCTATCCGAACAGCAGATTTTACCAACTCAAGTGTATAATAATTTTGGGCATAGCACCCAAAATTGTTAGACATGGTCAAAAATTATGATTATAACTACTTTGTAGCACAAAATAAACGGCTCAGTTTATAAACAAGAATATAAACACAAAAAGCTAACTCTAATTTAAAAATAATCTGTTTTCTTTTGACAGACGCTTTGACTGGCGCTTCCATCTATGTGCATTTGTTTGTATTAAGGCCTAGCCAGAACATAAAACATAAGAATGCGATGCCGTGATTGGCTTTGATTGGCGCTACCATCTATGTGAATTTGTTTGTATTAACTAGTACTGGTAAGAAAATGTTAAGCAAAGTTGAAATTTGCCTGGAATGTAAATTTCAATTTTAATGTTTCAGTTTTAATAAGGGGTTCTAGACAATTTTGCGTGTATCTGAAATATTTAGTATGCCATGACCTACGCCGCTTTGATATTTGTTAAAACTATGCTTTTCACATTGTTTGTAGTATCTATGCTGTTCTCGACTTAAAGGATGGTCGATTGTTCCATATTTATGCATATATGCGGCTGGTTTTATTCATAGCAAGTTTTACATTGTTGAGTAGTATCGATTTGAATTTGTAAGCTAAAGTGGGAAAGAACTAGTAGACCAATATGAATTTTAATGTAAATTCCAGTCTGTAATTTACAGGAGATGTCCAATATTGCTTTCCCATTTTCAAAAATTTCAAAATTTAGGAAAGTGAACGGGGGGGCACGTACATTTTTTTTACAAAACTTTGAAAATTGCTATATAGGGGTTTTTAAGGTTGCTGAAGTTGCATCTAATAATAAAAAATTTCTAACTCTACCCCCGCAGGGGCTAGGGGGTAAATATTTTTAAATATTTTCAATATTTTCGTCAAAATTGGTATATAGGGGTTTTTGGGGTCGACGAATATCAATCTGAAAATATTTTTTTTCTAATTTCACCCCCTGAGGGGTGGGGGGTAGTTTTCGTGAAAACTGGTATATTGGGGTTTTGAGGTTGTTGAAAGTGAATCTGATAATAAAAAAATTCTAAATTCGCTCGGGATTGTTTTTGATGGACATTGGTGCGCAGCAAGGGGGGCAAATGGGATATGGATTGAGCAGCTCAAAATCTATAAGGAAGCTTGTTTTTATTAGGTTAAAGATAAATCTCTGTTCCTTGGTAAAAGTGTTAAGTTTAAGACGATGCTGCAAAAATAGCCATCTAACGATTTTTTTAATTTTTATACAGAATGCATAAAATACACCAGAGAATCATAATAAAGAAACATCGGAGTTTCCAGACCTTTTAGGTAATTTTTTTTAAAACTACCCGTGCGTAGTTCCATCTACCGACTATAGACACCACTGTACATTCATGCTCTAAGTGGGACTTGAACCCACAATCTCCAGTAATAGTATGATTCAGTTAAATCATTCATAAGATTTAAACCGTTTTTTTTTTATAGGAAATTTAACTGAATATTATATTTACTATTTCTTTTTAAATTCTGGTTCCGGTAATTAAATTGCGGGCAATATTTTTTTCAGTGTAGACTGTCCACTTCACCACCGGGACCGGCAACTTTTGATCTTACACGATTTCTATTTTAGTATCTATTTTCGGCTATTTTGATCCTCTTCTGTTATTTACTGAACAGCTTTTCTCGTACCTTAAATTACCTTCTGGGAAAATATATTGGGATAAGAAAATTCCAAATAAATACGTTACCGTTAAAAGGCGTAAGCCCAGCGATTTATCTATTTGTATCTTCAGAATAGAGTATTCAATATTATTCTACAGGGTGATTTTTTAAATGAACTTTCTTATAACTTTTTTATTTAAATTGATTTTCATATATAATTACACAAGAGGCTGAGAATTATGCGGAAAAATTCACTGTTTTCATGAAAATTTGCTATTTGGAAATAATTACGACCGGGGCATATGCTCCTGGAGTAATTATTTCATTTGAAAGCAAATTTGAATGAAAACTGTGAATTTTTCCCGATAAATCGAAGAATCATGTGTAATTCGGAAGATTATTTTTTAACGATTTATAATGTCAAACTTACTTTTATATTTTTTTTCATCGCAAAATGATATAATTTGTTTTATTACTTATCTTAATATTTTTACAGGCATATTCTTTGATTTGGTTAATTTAATTCCATTCTCAATTGCTAAACTAAAACCTTTTTTGTCCATTTTTAAATTGCAAATTATGGTTCTGTCACTAGTTTAGTCACTTACTGCAGTACTGACTAGCGCGGTACTGCGCTAGGCTTGCAAGCATGTTCATAGTAGTCAACCTATAAAAACTGTCATTACATTTTATAAAAAGAATATTTTGAGGTATTTTTTGTTAAATAATAAAGTAATACCCATAATTATAAATAGTTATATATTTATATTTAATTATTAATTAGTTTTAGGTATGAAATCTTGTTGTAAAAGAGAAATACTGAAAAACAAATTACTACAGCGATTCTCACTAGAATTCTCTATAGTAGAAAATTCCCAATATAACTGTAATATGAACAGAACAGAAATAAACACGTGGTCAGAAATATTGTTAAATGATTGTTAAATAATTGATAAAAAGGTTAAAAAATAATCATTTTAAGCTTACACAGATGTCCTCGGCTACGATAAGGTTTTAAAAGAAGGGTGTAGGAAATAAACAACGGATCTTGGTGGAGGTGTTGGCGTTATATTTTCATTACCAGTTAAAAGCGGTTGTATTTTTGGAAGATATTGTTAAAAATTCTTCCGGCGGAAACATGCCCACTACCTACTATTTATTAAAAATATTAAAGATTGATTCTTATAGTGTTTTAGCCTATATTATAACAACGTTTGGTAAAACCTAGCTTTTTCTGTTTTTGAGAACAACCCAAAAACTATGAAGCAATTTTTCACTGGAAATAATATACTAGTTTTAGTGTATATTAGCGATAATGTCTTAGGCTAAACAAACGGTATACACGGAAAGAAATTAGTGGGCTCTGCGCTATACATTATAAGATATTTGGTAACAGTGGCAAATTATAGTGATTTAAGCTATAGATTATAAGGGACACAATAACTAATAATGTTAAAAATAAATTGGAAACGATTATATATATATATATATATTACAGACACGATTATATTTATTACAGGCACTATTATAAATTTACAGAAATTTTATTATATTATAAAAATTATTAGCACGGACAATAATTAAATCTATTTAAGCTATAAATGCCATACTATTTGTTATATTTTATTATTCACTAAACAATTAAAGTATTTCATATAAATTTTTACACTGACTGCCATAATTGTAAGAGAAAGCCTTGTATTTATATAATAAGCGATTATAATTTGCTTGGTATGTGTGTTATAGCGCTCCTAGCTATAATTTTTTTTTTCCGTGTATAGGCCGATTTTTTTATAATACGGTTATTTCGCTTATTTAACCTTATTATATATATTTATTTATGGGAGGCATGGCGTAGTGGCTAGCGCATATGCATAGCAAGTCTACTATCGTGAGTTCGATTCTCACTGGCGCCGATTTGCCTTTTTCAGTTAATTAATAATTGAAATTTGGCGAAGGCGATAAGTGAAACGGACACTCCCTAGAAACTGGTTCGAAAGTCAGTATAAGCCGGTGGTTCTACTACTAGCCCACACAAGTCCTGGACTTTTTTACTTAATTTACTTAATTAAGTACGAGGTTAAACAAACATGTAATGTAATGTAATGTAATATATATGGTACGGGCAAAGACGATAACCCAGCCATTGCAGTTATTGGCCGGTCAATAATGCGATATTGGCCGGCCAATGATGATAATTTGGACAAAGGATTCACATCATCAAAGGCCATTATCGTCAATGTCCAATTATCGTCTTTGCCCGCTAAATATACAGGGTGATTCAGAAATAGGTTACAAAGTTTTAAGGGGTGATTCTAGGTCCAAAAATATGAAAAAAAGTTCCTATAAAGTCTGGTCCGGAAATCAGCCCTAAGGAGCTACGACCCTCTTAAGGGTACATCTGAAAAGTAGTTTTTATTTAATATATCTGGAACCCTATGAACCACATTACCGAATTTTTGCACAAGCCTTAACATTGATAAAGGTTATCATTTTATGTAATTTTTATTTGGTAATTTTAAACAGAGGTGTGCAAAATGTCACTTTTTTAACCCAAACTTTTTTATCTGTAGATTTTTTGACATTTTCTCAATAGCATATTAATATTTAATTAAAAATACATAAAAAAGCTACTTTTTGTGTAACGCCGTAGAGTACCCTTATGTATATTTGAGTAAGGGAACGTTCAAGTATTACGTAACGCAAATTTTCATCATTTTGGAAAAAGTATTATAAAATTATTAGGCGTATGTTTTTTATTTTATTTTTTAATTATTTAAGTTGTCTATATATATCGATAGTCCTTTACTTTGTTTATTATATTCAAAAGATAAAACGCCTTTTTGTAATTTTTATTTTCTCGAACATTTCAGTTTTAGACCAGTCAAATTTATGAGTTTGGATCGTATCTGACTTTTGCTCCAGTTCAGGTACTGTGGTCATTTATCTTGATCCCTCATTTTAAACTGCCTTTTTCGTGTTATGTATTTTTCAAAAATGAATAATTTACCGTTTATCCAGATTTGGTAATAATTTATCAAATGTAGGGGAAAGGTGGATCACTTTTTTTCGAAGTGCATGTTTTTAAAATTTGTGGCAATTACTCAGATTTTTTTCACACTATGTTTCTCTGACCTTTAAGCTAACATACACAGAAAAAAAGGATATCTTGAATCAAAGCCAAACGATCTTGAACTAAGGCCGCCATGGCTTTCGATATGTTCAACGCCATGATTGTCTTGGATCAAGTCCGCCGTGATCTTGGCATTTGAGGTCCTAGATTTAAGAACATTTCCTTAAATCAAAGCCACTTTTATTTAAGATCATATTATCTTAAGCCAAGTATGTAATTATCTTGATTCAAGATCATATTATATTTATCCAAGATCATATTATCTTACACCAAGTCTTGGTTTAAGATAATATAATCTTGAATGAAGAGAATTATAATCTTGTTTTAAGATTATATTCTCTTGATTCAAGATCATATTATCTTAAACCAAGACTTGGTGTAAGATAAAGACCCCACAGTCAGGTTCCAGGGTTAATAGAATGGTAAATATTTTTAAAAAATTTCCCACACATGTATAATATTATTTCGCACGCCTATGAAATATGATACTTTCTTACTCTGTTAATCGTGTGAAATTTGGTTTCATTGGTGGTCGTAGGAAAAAGCATTTTTTTTTTGAAGAAAAACTTGTTGCAATGCCATTGCAAAATGGCGCTTATGGGTATAAATTATTTAAAGCTACTTACCCGTGAATTTTTTAAGTAAATTTGAAAATCTCCATCGTTTGAGAGTAAGAGATACAAATTCGTCCATTTTAAAGCAGATAAAAACAATGATACACCTTTAAAGACCAATGACGGCAAAAAAAAACAAACCTAACTTCTCTCCCGCGCATATCTTGAACTACTGCGCAAATTATCTCCACGTGGGGTGAGGCCGGCAAACTCTTTACCGTAGGACAACAGGGGCTTTGAGTCAAGATAATAACTCTTGATTCTCTGTTACTATTTTAAATGTCATGCATTTAAGGAAAAAATCCTTGACAAGGATTTTCCTACCAAGAGAATAATTAAAGGAAACCAAAGTCACAGATAATCTTAAACCGAGGATACATGATCTTAAAAGAAGATTATTACCTCGATTTAAGATAATATAAGTCCAAGATAATTTATTATCTTCTGCCAAGATAACCTTTTTTTCTGTGTAATTTAGAGATTTAAATTAAAACTGAATAGACCATTAGTATTTTTCTGAAAGTATGTCATTTGATTCACTGCGTCCAAGCGCGGGGTACAGTAAATCAGTGCATTAATTAAAAAAATTATTAACCTTTTAAATTAATTAGCTTTTATTCTAGGTACCTACACATTTAATAAACCTTTAGTAACAAAAAACAAAACTCAAAATGAATTAACGTAAATCAAAACCTTGAAAAACAATAATAATAATAATAATAATAGCGTGAGTTCGATTCTCACTAGCGCCGATTTGCCTTTTTTAGTTAATTAATAATTGAAATTTGGCGAAGGCATAAGTGAAGCGGACACTCCCTTTAAAAACTGGTTCAAAAGTCAGTATAAGCCGCTGGTTCCCTCTACTACTAGCCCACACAAGTCCTGGACTTAGGGGATGCTTAATTAAGTAGAATATTACGAGGTTAAACAAACAAAACAAAACAACACAATATTAATATTAATTTGCTTAAAGGAACTGTGGACATATCAGGTATGTCCGATAAACATAGTTGGAGCACAGTGGATCATATTCCACTGAGCCCCATCTGTCTTTGACCCAATGTGTCATTAGTTAACAGACCAGTTCAAAGTGGACAAAAAAATGTACCAAATATCTAATAAATTTGTGTAAACACACTTATTTAAAAGTTAATAAAGAATATAAAAATGCCAAATTACACTAAAATTCACGTGAAATTAATACAAATATACATAGTTAACAGATTATCGAAAAAAATACTTTTATGCTTATTTTTGGGCAGCCAACGTTTCGCACCAACACACGCCCTACCAGTTTTCCGGAAACTGATTGTGTGTCAAGAGAAACGTCTGCACCCTTAGAAAGCCGTGTTCCTAAAACTAATATTGGTAGAGTTATAGCCAACGATTCACTGTCCCCACTGACTTACTGTGCCCCCCTTTCCCCTAACTACAGATATTTCTACCGGAAACTTATTTTTTAAATTATTGAAGAAAAATGTTAAAAGGGACATCTCTCACCATTTAATATTGTCATCGGAAATACGTTATTTTGGTTATTTTAGTTATGCGGGAAGTAAGTAAAAAATCCATTACAAGAATAGGGCAAAGTTGGGGAATGGTGCGCACCTAAGCAAAACGTGATATGACTGGCAGATAAAGTAAGTAAGTAAAGTATTTTAAAGGTCCAAAAATGAGTGTAAACTAATAAACTAAACTAAACTAAACTAAACTAATATTGTTTATTTAAACATTAATTTCAAAGTTTTAAACATTTTTGTAAAAAATATTTTTGGACCACACCCAAGTAGCACCATAGTGACAGAAACTGATACTGCAACTTCGAGTGAGTGGCTATAACGTAATAACCACTAAATCTACGTCTATACAGTAAAAATAGCTTTACTTTATATTTGCGTAGTTGTAATCACGTGAATATCATCTGGTAATCACTCCAAAATTTTATACTTTCTTGGTGCCACTGAAGGTGTTACAAACGTTAAAATTACTAACCGGGATCACCTCAAAGTTGTCTAAACTTGATATTGAAAATAGTTGTTACGGCCACCAAACGATATCACTCAAATATTACTAAGAAGTGGCAGTGATTTTAAAGTGGGTGTGATAGTTTCGACCACGTTTTGGGAACCTTTAAAATACCTTTATATAGGCGGCACTTGATTATATAATTGCGGTAATGCTTGCCACGTTCTTGCCATGTTCGTAAGTGATTTTCACATAACGGATAGAACCAAATTTACTTCAAAGTTGCAATAACCTTTAAAATTCACTATAGAGTAAGCGTTGCCTATTGGTGACCTCCGTTTTACATTGTCCATTATATCCAAACGAAAGAAGCCTTTAAGGTGTAGTCGGTCTGTGCGCAAATAATTTTATATTTAGCCTCTTCCAGAGTGCGTTTGTTTGTAAGATGGATAACAAGAAGCCTCGTCAAAAGAAGACTTTCCGACATTCGACAACGTTTTATAGAAAACTTAAACAACAAATAGAAGGTGCCAAAGCTATTAAGCATAATTACTTTTTAGTGAGCAAGCAGCCATTATAATTAAAACAGAAAAAATATAAATATTCTCAGGAATTGCCTTTACCGTTAGAACAAGTAGACAGTGAATCTTATATGTTGATCAACAAAACGGAAGATGATTCTACGTCTTGTAACCAAATTGCAGATGAAAGAAAATTTTATTATGATGACAACATTTATAACGACGGGTTGTTCGTACCTGTTGAAGATTTTGTGGACGCTTTGAATGAAGTATTTTGAGGTTATGTCCAATGTAACTTTAAAGTGACACAGAACGGTGGCTGCCATGTGGCTGCGCCGTGACTGCCACTTTTAAGTGGTGAAAAACTTGTTGGGCTAGTTCCGCTTGCCACTTGATTGATGAACATAACTACAGAGTAGCATATTTTTGGTTTTTGCCACTTCAAATACGCAGACATATTAGTAGCCATTTTTAATACCGTCGCCATTATAAGAAAAATAAATACACGTAATATTGAAAAAAAATCGTCGTTACCGCTTTAAATATAATACATCCATACATAATTATTGGTTTTAAGTAATCAACATTGATAAAAAACACGGTTTGTGGCATCTAAGTAAATAATTTCCGAACCGAAAAATTTACAAATTTTTATCTTTTTGCAATAATATGAAGTATTTCAGTGGCGCGTGTCCATATATCGAGGTACAACACCTATATTTGGCAGTAAACTTTCAATCGTTCTAATTTTCGGCTTTCGGAATTATCTTAAACCATTATTCTTATGTTTGAATGTAATAATATAATAATTATCAGATACTTAGATTACCAATAATGTCAAGTTAAAAAAAGCAAGGAAAATGAAAGGAATAATGTACAGAATAGAGACCGAGCTACATCTACCTATCAAAGACAAGCGCAGTAAACAAAGTTTCGTATTTAGTGTCAACAACCACACACCCACGTTTTTGCCAAGTAACCACAACGTGGCTTAAACGTAATTATATAAAATTTAAAAACGTTTCTGGAACGTAGCCGCCACTAGGAAAGTGTTCCCCATTTTGGTCACCTCCACGTGATAGAACCGTTTCTATAACGTGCAGAAATTTTGGCAATACACTTTAAAGTTTTCAGTCTCGTGGCCGTTACGTTCTTTCCACGAAAAATGCTACTTGGGCAGTGACCACTTTAAAATAAGCAGTGGTCATTGTACCCCATTTTTTTATCTGGATTTCACTGACCTGCGAAAAAAGGCCTGTCTTAGATTTAATAACCTTTTTTTAATAATTTTTGGGGTGCTGATAACGAATATGAGCTTTATTTCTTTTCTGTGGTGTAGTTTATGCATAAAACTGAATTTAAACATAAACACAATACATCATAATTATACTATTAATAACACTTATACACTATTTTATTAGTCACTATAGTATAGTATATACACATTAAATATGTTTTTATCACAAAGTATTAAAATTCACCAAATTTTATCTCCATATTGGATCCGCCGCCACCTTGATTTTTTAATTTTCAACATTGGATTTAGTTTTAGCATCCTCAAAAACCCCTATAATTTCAATTAAAACTTATTTACCAAATTTTGCCTCCATATTGGATACGCCATTTTGATTTTTTAAAATTTATATAGTTATTGCGTTTACACTTTGAATTGAGAACCTGCTTCTTCTAAAATAATTAGAGATAATATGTTAAATACATGTCAACTACTTCTTCTTTAAATGCATTTTTGTTTAAAAAAATTAAAAATATTTTTTTTTTCGAGTACGGACCTGTGTCCCACGACTCCCGCCCTGATAATAATAAAGGCAGTTTGCTACATTAAGTTTTAAAAACATAAATAAATATAAAATATTGTAGTAACGTATTGCAATGTTTCCATTTCGAGTCCATTATTTTGATGTTTTATATTGATTTATATCATAAATTTATTTATGTTGCATTACAATGTGGCGAATTAAATGTAGTAATGTTATTTATTATTATTTTGGTATAATTGAATTAAAACTATAGGTGTACAATGTACACCGAGGGGCTGACCGCGTCTGAAATTTGTACAAAAGAGTTCCTTTTTGCAAAGAGTTCCTCAAAGTTCCTCCGGAGTTCCTCCAGAGTTCCTTGGGAGTTCCTCCTGTGTTCCTTAAGAGTTCCTCTCTGGAAGGGGTAATTTTTGGCAAATAAGCCGTAGAAATTACCGCTGTGCCAGCACTACTGCCAATAAGGCACCCTCAAAAAGAAGCTTTGTCCCTGACGGATACTACTACCAAACTTGGCGCCCCTTCAAATAAAAAATGGCGCCCCTGACTTACTTTCTCGAAAAAAAGCTTTGTCCCTGACGGTTTCTACCAAACTTGGCGCCCCTTCAAAAAAATTGGCGCCCAAAGGTAGGATGTTTTGATAAAGTGTTTGTAACGGCTCATCTAGTTATTGAACATAAATAAGTTATAAATAATAATTGTTTCTGACCTCGTCTGAAATGTGTACAAAAGAGTTCCTTTTTGCAAAGATTTCCTCCAGAGTTCCTCCTTTTTGCAAAGAGTTCCTCCTTTTTGCAAAGAGTTCCTCGAAGTTCCTCCAGAGTTCCTCGGAGTTCCTCCAGAGTTCCTCGGAGTTCCTCCTGAGTTCCTTTGGCTTGTACAAATGATTTCCTCGCAGTCAGCCCCTCGATATACATTGTACATACGTGATAATTTTATTTACGGGTTACCTGTTGATAAAATCGACAGATAAATCTTTTTTTTTTTGCAATTTTGTATTTAGAATTTCATAGACCAAAAAATGTGAAAAAAGTAGGTCTGTCCGTCTGCTTGATAAACAGATTACGGTTCACTGTTGTTCTAAAACCCTGGAAAAACGTAAACGTTCATCTGTTAATACTCAGTGAGTCACTTGGTCATGGTCCATGACTCATAGAGAAAGTCCTTCTCCATGAGTCATGGACCATGAAATAATAATAATAATAAATGGTCTTTATTAGGAAAATGGGCGAAGTTTAGCTATCGCTACTTAACCCATATTACTCAATAAAATTTACAATTCATTAACAATAAATATAAATCTTAAATCAACTATAAATATTTATATATATAATATATAAAACATAATCAGAAAAAATTATCTTCAAAATAATAAAAAAAAACAATTATAGCTACAAACATGAAAAAATCTAACCAATAAAAAAACTTCAAGTAAACCAGACCGATACACTGAAAAAAAAAAATAACAATTTATTGCTGACTTGATAAAAAAATGTTTTTTAACTTTTTTCTGCTAGAGTTAATGCTGAGACCTCTAAGAGAATCACAAAATTCATTAAAAAAGTGTCACAGTGTGATACGTAAAAGACTTTGTAAATAAAGCAGTTGTATGTCGAGGCATAGTTAACCTGTTAGTCTGACGTAAGTTTACATCGTGCGCATCATATCTAAAGATTAACTTTTGACGCAGACACAAAGGAACCGAGTTAGCTAAAACTTTTAGAGAAAAGGTTACGTGTGAGATTTTCCACTGATTTTCCATTTTTAACCACTTAAGCTCGTTAATTTTTACGGTCACATGATCATACTTACGTAAGCCAAAAACAAATCTGCAACAACTATTTTGAAGCTTTTGTATGCGATTTTTATCAGTTACGTCTAAAAACGGAAAATATACTACTATACAATATAAAAGATTAGATAAAATTAGACTTTCACACAACTGTTTTCGCAACTTTAAGCTTAAAAAATCTTGGCTCGCGTAAAGAAGCCTTAACTTTAAATAACTAGACTGAACGAGTTTGCTTACGTGATTCGTAAATTTAAGCACATGGTCATAGTGTACTCCCAGGTTTTTTGCAGTATCTGAAAACTCAATTTTTACACCGTTTATCTGAATATTTACGTTATTTTTTAAATAAGCATATTTGGCACTATTACAAAATATTATACCTACCGTTTTATCCGAGTTTAATTTTAAATTGTTTTTTGTAGCATATTCAAAAATTAAATTTAGGTCAGAATTTATATTTTCGACCGCAGCGTCTAATAGATCAAAAGGAAAAGAAAATCTCATTTGGGTATCATCCGCATAGCCTTGAATTATAGCATACAGAACATTTCGGAACATATCGGCTATATAAATTATAAACAAAAGGGGGCCTAAAATGGAACCTTGAGGAACACCTAGGGGCACACCTTTTGTATCAGAAAACTTGTCATCAATTTTTACCATCTGAAGCCTTTCTAGAAGGTAACTAAGAAAAAAACGCCGAGCATTGTCATCCAATCCATAATACTTGAGTTTAGCAACTAATAATCTTGGGTTAATTGTATTAAAGGCTTTAGAAAAATCTAACATGAGTATGATTGAGACAAGGTGTTGGTCTATATCACGGAGTATATTATCATTTAACTCTAGAAGTGCGCCCGCCGTAACTGAGTATTAACAGCGTCGACATGACATTCCGCTTGGTGAACAATAGTTTAAAGTGTCTATTTACTTAAAAAAAGAGTTTTTTAAAATTATAATGCCCCCGGTAATGGCTACTTCAATCCGAACCCGTGGTCATCAAAAAACCTTGACGAAGTAAAAATATTGTCGAGAATTTTCGCCCCATATGCTTACTATCATCCCTAGGCACAACTGCAAAGAGCTTTATTTTAACCAGACTTTAAATCTTAGTCGAAAAACTAAACCTTCCAAGTGAGCAATTCGGTTTTTCAAGAAAGCCATTAAGTCCATCAGGTAGTTCGTCTGGTACTTAATAACTGATGGGCGCGAATGCGCTGGAATGCTTCCTCTTGGATATCTTAAAAGCACTAACAAAGTTTGGCACAAAGGCAGGGATGACGAGATCGGGTAGCGCCACCTACTCCAACCACTCTGGATGGGTTTTCTTAGTTTTCTCTACTCCCCCAAATAATGGTAGTTCAAATAACAAAAATAATAATATGACATTACTGGTGATTTCCCCGGAACATTACATAACAGCGAAAATTATTTTTATCCAATACATACAGATAATAAGACAATTACCAGCTTTATTTTAAATAGATAAACTCAATAATAACCCCCGCGTGGCTTTTTACTTTATTGAGTGGATAATTATTTATTTTACCCACCAACTGTCACTTGGGTTAGGTGGAAGAATAGTCGATCGGGAGTATGCGATGCTGTCTGCAAAGATACTCTCTGTCGAACTAAACCTCGCCCAGTATAATTCTATGTATTTCTTTTTTGTTATACTTATATATAGATTTTTAATAAAGACCTTTATTATTATTATTATTATTATTACTTGTCAAATTCTTTTCTTGTAAATGTCATTAAAATTTTTAATAAAAATATGAATTCCTAAGCTATTTATTGGATAAAACCTTGTATGGCACTCATGGGTAAACCGATATTGCCCTCTCGAAAATTAACCTGCTTGGCTGCCGCCTCGCAGGTTAATTTTCTCATGGGCAATATCTTACTTTACCCACTAGTACCATAAATAACTATTTTGCAATCTTGGCGAAGGCGCCTAAAAATTTACATACATTTCAGACATGAAAATAACAAAATAATCAAAATCTTGAGTGCGGTGGAACCGTACGATTTTCATTGTATTTAAAAGGTTTATACAGAGCGGTCCACCCCCCCTCCTCTTAACTTTTGAACCAGTTGAGATATCGACTTAAAATTTGGAACTTTTAAATAAGACAACTTAAACTATCTTTTAGCATATATTTAATACTTTTAGCTCTTAAAGTGTGGGCAGGGGGGCATGGGGGCACATTTTTTTAAATGGAAAAGGGGGTCGTGTAATACATCATTTTAAAGCTTATAAAATTCTCCATTTAACTCCATATGTTTAAATTAAAAAAAAAATGGGTTTAAAATGGGGTTGAAAATGGGTATTAATGTCAAAATTCCTCTAAAAAAAAACAAATAATTTTTTAAAAATGCCTAATTTCATCATAAAAAAATGTTAATTATACTTTTAAACTAATTTTAGTTGACATAATTAAAAATTTATAAAAAAAAACTTAAAAAATCGAATGTTTTAGCACAAAAAATTAAAAAATCAAAACCTTAAAAAACATTTTTAAAAAATTTAAAAATATTAGTTTAAATAGAGAATTTTATAAGCTTTAAAATGATGTATCACACGACCCCCCTTTCCATTTAAAAAAATGTCCCCCCATGCCCCCCTGCCCACATTTTAAGAGCTGAAAATATCAAATATATGCTAAAAGATAGTTTAAGTTGTCTTATTTAAGAGTTCTAAATTTGAAGTCGATATCTCAACTCGTTCAAAAGTTAAAAGGGGGGGGGGGTGACTTTTGGACCGCACTGTAGAATAATTTATATTTCGAAAAGATTAGTAGTTTTCGTAACGAGTAAGCGACTTTAGTCCTTAGTACACAAGAATTAATTTTTTTTGACGACGCCAAGCTATTACTGTACTATTACTTGCATGACAACCTGTTATTACTGATTTATTATTCCATCAATCTATTTTCTAATCATCGTAATTTTACGTCTAACCACCCGTTAGTGGTACTATGTGCTTGAGACACACAAGTCTTCAACTTGCTACCATTCAAAGTCTCCAGATTAGGAGAGGTATGAGTAGTTGTCTACATCTAGAAATAGATGGCGCACAAGTCTACATCAATCTAATGGCTATATTCCTTTTGCGAGTAAAGTCTAAAAACGTTTTCTTAATCAGCGTGCAGAGTTGACTCTTGGTACTGAAGAGGGCCAGCAGCCCGAAACTGTCAGTCTACCAATATCACTCTGTACGATGATTAGAAAATAGATTGATGGAATAATAAATTAATATTTTTATAATTTTGTTTAAAATTAAAAATTTCTGTCCTTCCTGTTATTACTGGTTTTATCTGGAAAAATCACTTAAGGGGGTATTTTTTAAATTTTGGTGAAGGCGCGTTAACATGTACAATAAAAATTACCTTTTAGATATCAACGTAGTGAATATACTCAATATAGATACTCGTATAATGCTTGTCTTGTGTATTCGGTTAACGATATCAAAAATAAATGTAAGTCTTTATCTACAGAGTTGATTCGAAGACTAGTTTACAATTTAAAATTTACAATTTTTTAATCTTTGGTTGATTGGTACAAAAAACCAATTTTTTTTGCAGAAACAATGTTTACAGGGCGATATGTAATATAAATAAACTAATAAAAACTTTTCGCAAAAAAATATGAATCGACTTTTGACTCTAAAAAGTAAAAAAATTTAAAAAAAAATTACAAAAAAATATGAACCGACTTCTGTCTCTAAAAAGTAAAAAATAAAAAAAATTGAAGTCGGTGCTAATTTCACAGCAAACAAGCACTGTTAGTGCGTTCTGACGTCATTATCTTAAAGATAAATTTCTTAAAAAAGCAATATTTTTATTTCAGCGCCCAAGAGTCGAACCAACCTTATTTTAAACGAAATACTAAAGAAAATCTTATTAAACTTTCAGCGTTAAGTAATAGCAAATAACGCCTTATGGTAAAATCACAAAATTTATGATTTTCTCTTGGTATTTTAATATTACAGGTCCGGAGAATCAAGTTTAGCGGCATTTAAAATATTTTCAGTGTGCCGTAATATTTGAGTGACCCCTTAATCAAGTTATCTGGCTTATCCGAGTTATCCGATATTTCTCTAAAAATTTGGTTGGTAGTAGAACCAAATTAAGCCGTTTTTAAGTGAAATTGCGTTAATATGATTATACACGATGTATTTGAAATAGCGTAGGAAATTTTAACAGGTGATTCTACATGATAACATATGACAAAAAGTTCCTATAAACATATGTCTAAAAATGCGTCATAAGGGAGCTACGCCCCTTTGAAAGTGGCCAAAAAAAATCGGTTTTTATTTAATAACTCAGGAACCCTTTAAGATATATCAACAAGGTTTTGCACATCAACTAATCCTACCAAGACCCGTTTTTATGTGTTATTTTCATGTACTTATTTCAACCAGGGGTGTGCGAAACGAGGGGGGGCTTATCAGTTTTTTGTCCCAAACTTTTTTCTGTGTAACTTTTTTGCAATTTTATTTTTAAATTATGATTCCCCAGGTCAAAATACATTAAAAAGGTACTCTTGTTGTAATACTGTAGGATTAACCGTTTTCGAGAAAAAATCATTTGAAGGTGAAATTCCACGGTTCGAGGACGAAAAATTAAATACTAAAAAGTCCAAACCAAAATTTTAATGATGCAGGGCGAATGTACATTATAAACTAAGAAAAAAACCTCATATACAGGTACTTCCAAAAATCAATCCTAATGGAGCTATGGTCTCCTAAATATGCACCATTTTTAAAGCGCTATGGTAGCTTTAAAAGCGTTTTTTCGACCTACATGTATGGAAACTTTTTTTCTTAGTTTTTGATGTAGAATAACATTGCATCATTAAAATTTTGGTTTTCGACATTTTAGTATTTAATTTTTCGTCCTCGAACCGTGAAATTTCACCTTCAAATGAACTTTTCTCGAAAACGGTTAACCCTACAGTATTACAACAAGAGTACCTTTTTTATGTATTTTGACCTGAGGAATCATATTTCAAAAAAAAATTGCAAAAAAGTTACACAGAAAAAAGTATGGGACAAAAAACTGATAAGGCCCCCTCGTTTCGCACACCCCTGGTTTAAATAAGTACGTGAAAATGACATACAAAGATGGGCCTTATTAGGATTAATTCACATGCAAAACCTCGTTAACATATCTCAAAGGGTTATTAAATAAAAACCGATTTTTTTAGCCAATTTCAAAGGGGCGTAGCTCCCTTATGACGCATTTTTAGACATATGATTATAGGAACTTTTTGTCATATTTTATCATGTAGAATCACCTGTTAAAATTTCCTACCCTATTTCAAATACACCCTGTATTTATTTTAAGTATCCGGCTTACCCGGCATTATCCGAGCATAAAATTAAAACGGGACCACCTCATGAATGCCCTCTTTAAGTTGCAAAAAGTTTCATCAAATTCCGTTCATTCGTTCCAAAGTTATTCGGGAACAAACATAAAAAAAACTTAGTCACACGTCGAATTGATAACCTCATCCTTTTTGGAAGTCTCTTAAAAATTACATATTATTACACATATCATGTATATTCTTATCATATATTATTATATTTTACTAATTGTTAAATTGTATTATTTATCTCAGACAGAAAAGACATCTGTTGCCGTTATATATTTTTCCATTACCATTACCTAGCTTTGGAATTTATGTTGAACGAGTTTCTGACACTTCATTTGGAGAAATTTTCGGGTTTAACTACGCGTTTAAATTTAGTTTCTGCAATTTATCTAGACACCGCACTATGGCATCCCTCCTTTTAAAAGTGAGCAACATTTGTCGGGTTTTATATTATAATATAATATTATGTAATTTCGAATTTTATATACGAGGTTTTGAATGTAAACTAATAATTAGTACGGTCCATCTTCATATGCTATCTTCATGTACTTATTTTAAACAGGGGTGTGCGAAACTGGGGGCCTTATTAGTTTTTTGTCCCAAACTTTTTTTTGTGTAACTTTTTTGTAATTTTATTTTTGGAATATGATTCCTCAGGTCAAAATTTATAAAAAAGGTACTCTTGTTCTAATACTGTAGGATTAACCGTTTTCGAGAAAAATTAATTTGAAGGTGACATTTCACGGTTCGAGGACGAAAAATTAAATACTAAAATGTTGAAGACCTAAATTTTAATGATGCAAGGTGAATGTACATCAAAAACTAAGAAAAAACTCATATACAGGTACTTCCAAAAATCAATCCTAAGGGAGCTATGGGCTCCTAAAAATGCACCATTTTTAAAGGGCCATAGTAGCTTTAAAAGCAATTTTTTGGCCTACATCTATAGAAACTTTTTTCTCTGTTTTTGATATAGAATAACCCTGCATCATTTAAATTTTGGTTTTATACGTATTAGTACTTAATTTTTCGTCCTCGATCCGTGAAATTTCACCTTCAAATGAATTTTTCTCGAAAACGGTTAATCCTAAATTAAGAGTATCTTTTATATGTATTTTGACCTTAGGAATCATATTCCAAAAATAAAATGACAAAAAAGTTGCACAGAAAAAAGTTTGGGATAAAAGACTAATAAGGCGCCCCAGTTTCGCACACCCCTGTTTAAAATAAGTAGATGAAGATAGCATATGAAGATGGGCCGTATTAAGGTAAGTTTACGTCTAAAACCTCGTTGCTGTACCTCAAAGCGTTCCTGAGTTATTAAATAAAAACCAATTTTTCTAGCCACTTTCAAAGGGGCCTAACTCCCTTACGACGCATTTTTAGACAAATGTTTATAGGAACTTTTTCATATTTTCCTATGTAGAATCACCCCTTAATATTAATGACATCATTTACTGGATATCCTGTATAATATGCCTATTAGGTAAATTACATTTTGGGAGTGTGTGACCTACTCCATAGTTTATACTCAAAACTCAAAAAACTCAATCAGAAAAGTGGCACTAGTGGCGCGCCATGGCGTAGTATCCTTTGGGAAATTGACATCCTCCCAGAGTAATAATCTTTATATGGAGTTCTGCTGCAGGAACTATTGCAGGCTCTGGCAAACTCTTATTTATTCAAGGACTAAAGGACTTCGGCTGGTATTTCGATTTCTTTGTTCATTTAGAGAAGCCGGGTCAGGATGAAGTTACCGTGGTCTCAGTTCCTACTTCACAGAATCTTCGGCCTTAATAAGGGAATGAGAAGGCTTTGCTAGTCCAAGCCGATATATCAGGGTGTAGCAAGGTCGAATTTTCGCCACGATGAAGGCAGTTCTTCTTCGCAAACATTCGACCTTGTTTTTCATAAAATATCACAGCTGAAAAAACTGCAAAATAGATGAATGAGAATAATTTTAAAATGTAATCCAAAAACCACCATTTTGTCACATAGTGCACTGAAGTTGCGTAAATTATTTTGGTAAAGTGCCTTTGTTTTACAAAGTAATGCCATTTATAAAAGTTTGTTTAATAGGACAATTTACGTTATTTGAGCTTTATTATAGTATAATACAGAAATAAAAAAACAAAGTACCTTCGAAGTGTTTGGAGTCTTCAGAATCTCAATTTGATATACCGCTTCTGACTGCAATACGTCGCAATAAATCAGTCTACCCAACGAAGTAATAACTCTTCTCTCTAGAATAGGCATTTCATTCGTAAAAACTGACAAAAACGTAGCCAACATATACATTCCTCTGTCTTACTCGCACAGCTTTGTTCTAATATCCTTACAAAAGGGCTTACCTCAAAAAAATTCTAAATTGAGTCAGGCCCTTGGGTGACATCAAAAGAGTAACCTGCAACTACGCTGATTAACAATATTATTAATATTATTATTAATCAGGGTTACTGGTTAGATGTCACCCAAGGGCCTCTATTTAGCAATTTTTTTAGATACGCACCTTTTAAAGGAAGGCGACGTTATAATATATATTATATTATAATATATACTTTTAAGACACATCCGAGAGAAAAAAAAAGTATTCCAGATTTTGATGTATTTATTTATTTTAAGCTCTACATTTCAAAAACACGATTTTTCGATATCCGTCCGTCCTTTCAGATGCCTAGTAGGCATTGCCTACAGGCGATATATAGATCAAAACAAAATTTAACTTAACGATTTTTGAGGAATTCTCAGAGGGCTATTTCTTAGTTTTTTTCTACTGTCCCAAACAAATATAAATTGGTTTTAATAATTTTGCTCAAATTTTGTACACATTATAATTTGGATATCCCATGGTTTTCCCTGGAAAAATCACAAAAGAACGTAAAATATTTTTTTTCAGTTTTGATGAATGGCGCATTCAAATTCACATTTGGGTTTACTTTTTCAACATCATTGAAAACAAATGCAAACAAATGATAAAAATAACAAAATAATCAAAATCTCAAAACTTGTTTGCCCATTATCGTGAGGAAGAACAGTTTGTTTTAACCCTTTATGGGTTATTTTATTCAAAAATCAGCTGCATAATTTATCTAACGCCAGTTGGCCAATTTACAAACTCGACCAAGGTGGTTAATGCGGAAAATTTACTGAAATTAGAAAATCTATTTTTAGACGGCCATACTCCAAAGTATATTTATTCGGTACTCATTTTTTAGAGAAAAGAGTCAGTTTCATACACCGAAAGTAAAACCAAAGACATCTAAATACCGAAGAAAAAAAAAACAGTTTTCTAGCAACTTCATGTACAATACAACACAACAATTTTTTAATATCAATAAGTTGACAGTAGCACATAAAAAGAAAAGATTCCTTTAACCAAGGACACTTGTCTTTCGCTATGTTGAAAACCAGATTCTCTTGTTTTAATGCTAGCTTTTTTTAAAACCAAAGTCAATGTCCTTGAATGAACAGCGCGGATCTTTATTCAAAACCCCGTGCTCTTTATTCATGGACATTGACTTTGGTTCAAAGAAATGCTAGCCCTGAAACAAGAGAATATGGCTTTGAATATATCGAAAGACACGTGTCCCTGGTTCAAGGAATCCTTTTTATCTGTGTATAACCTTAAATTTCAAATAAGAATTATTTCCAATTGCTTCTTAACTTTAGTTCATTATGGGGCGCCACCCCCCAACCATCCTCAAGTGGGAAAAATCTACAGTTCAGAAAACTATGGAGTTAATGATTGCAGGGATGTCCCCAGTTGGGCTGGGATACCCTTAGTTGGGAAATTCGTAGAGACATAGAGGCTGTTTTTTTTCTATTGGGAATCACAATTGAGAAAATGGAGTGGTACAGTTGGGAAATTTGTAGGATCAGTTGGGAAAACCGAAGAGGCGGGACCTTTTTTTTAGTCATCAACATTTTCCGCCAGGGGTTAAGCTTTATTTTCAGAGGTGAGGACCGTTTTTTTTTCTTCTAGTCATCAAATGTCAAAATTTTCCATCAGACCTGATCAGGTGTAAAGCTTTTTTTTAGGGGTGGGCATTTTTTTTAGTCATCAAAATGTTTCGCCAGAGGTATGCTTTTTTTTCAGAGGTAAGGATCTTTTTTTTTCTTATGCCAGCTTTTTTAGAGTTAGGGGAAATTTCTCAATCTATAGTTGGGAAATATTTGTCCGCCCCCCCACACCCAAAGAAATGCCTCGGAGCAGCCCTGACTCCAAGGCCACTAAATATATTCTTTCGGGTCTTGGGACACATGTAACTATTGCAAATAATATCTATATAGATAAGGGGCTGTCCATATATTACGTAACGCAATTTTCAAAAAAATTGACTCACCCCCCCCCCCCCCGGTGTAACAAACTTTTACATTTACCCCCCCCCCCTGTGTAACGCGTAACATTATAAAATTTTTGTTTCGCAATAAATTTAACTGTATTCTCACTATTGATTCGTTTTTCTCGACAAAACAAACATGAACCTAAAATATAGTATAACATAACCTTAAAAAAGATTTACACGAAAAAATCACTCAAACTTTAAAAAAATATTCATAATCAATATCACACAGGGAAAAAATACTAGGTACCTCTTTTTACACTGAGTGTCACATATAACACGTATATTGTTTATGCACAGGTACACAAAATAATACACACATTGGTTTATTATTCCATCAATCTATTTTCTAATCATCGTACAGAGTGATATTGGTAGACTGACATTGGTGTTCTGTGAGTACACATTTCGCGCGAAAATGTATTATCGTCGATGATTCATCGGCAAGATCACGCAAGAACAGGGCCGTAAGATTTTTTTTTTAATATCAATATCAACAGTTTTTTTACTGATTACAATATTATTTAAATATGCATAGTTTTGTCAATTTTTGTGTGAAAAAGGGAATTATGGGCCACTAAATAGTAATTTATGTTGAAATAAAAATACATCTGCCAAGCTTAGGAAATAAACATTAAATTTATTAAATTCCGTTACGTAACGTTTACCTAGACCCCCCCTCTCCCTGTCACAAACTGTAACAATTTCTCCGACCCCCCTCCCTAGGCGCGTTACGGAATATATGGACAGCCCCTAATGTACTGTTATTTGTGACTATAGTCACAATATGCTTATACAAGCATATAAGCATAAGGATCAACACCTCTAGGGTATACCATCCGGAAACATCCCAATAAGCACACATACGTTTATTATGCTTCGTAGTGAAAGGTATGTCGTATATCACGGAAGTAGACACGTTCTACACAGGAAAAAAATCCAATATCATCAAAATTTGCGTTACGTAATACTTGAATGTTCCCCAATAGAGTGTGTTTTTTACTAAGGAGCGACTTTTGAGCCATAGAGCGTTTTCGATTTCGAAATTCGGGATTTTTTGACACACCCTATTACTAAAAAAAAAAAAAAAACGTTTTATTTGTCTTTTGAATCTGTATCTTTTACGATTTTATTTCAAATGGGAATTGATTTCTTATGTCATCAGGTATGTTTTAGTCCATAAAATGTAGGTGTCCACGAAATTTACATTCAAAATCGCCCAGGTGAGCCGTGATTTGGAAGCGAATAATTCAATATTTTTAAAGTGTATCACGGAAAGAAATTAGTGGGCTCTGCGCTATACATTATAAGATTTGGTAACAGTGGCAAATTATAGTGATTTAAGCTATAGATTATAAGGGACACAATAACTAATAATGTTAAAAATAAATTGGAAACGATTATATATATTACAGACACGATTATATTTATTACAGGCACTATTATAAATTTACAGAAATTTTATTATATTATAAAAATTATTAGCACGGACAATAATTAAATCTATTTAAGCTATAAATGCCATACTATTTGTTATATTTTATTATTCACTAAACAATTAAAGTATTTCATATAAATTTTTACACTGACTGCCATAATTGTAAGAGAAAGCCTTGTATTTATATAATAAGCGATTATAATTTGCTTGGTATGTGTGTTATAGCGCTCCTAGCTATAATTTTTTTTCCGTGATATGTTTAGAAAATAATGGATTGTATAATCACTCTCTATCTCACTATAATCTCCTGTACAAAAACAGTATATATTTAGAGAAAATAGAGTGGTGGGTTACCCAGATATTCTTAACATAAACACTCGAAACTTCACACTTTTGTTTTTTTTCCTGTGTATGTTTTATAGTTTAACGAATAATGGATAAATGAGTTATGATGACGCCATACCAGGTGAATGAATAGTCTATTCAGAATAGACATGTTTCAGCACCGTGCAGTGATTAACACGCCTTGCCATCCTTAGTCAAAACGTCCTATAGTATATTCAACTTCAAAATACAGTAAGTGTAAACAAATTCACGTGACAACAACGGATTTAGTGACAGGGTAGGAAACAAACTATTTCTATATAACGGTCCATTGCAATGCATTGTACGCTTGATCGGCTGTTTGATTTTTTACATACCTACTCTCGCAACATTCGCGTGTTTCAACCAATGAAACCACGCGCCAGCTACCGCGTGCGCGATTCTTGTATTTATTTCTACTGAACCTTGAAGTTGAATATACTATTACCTAAATTTTTTGCATTTTCGGCTTATCTGCGGTATATGCAGCTGTATATACCGGTTGTTTTATGTCATATCTATCTAATCTTCAGGGTTCCCACCAATCAGGGTAAACAGAGAAGTCAGGAAAACGTCAGGGAAATGGAAATTGAAACCGGAAAGTCATGAAATTTGGCCATTTATTCGAAAAAATTAGGGAAAATAGCAATTTTAGTTAGTTAAACTGCAGTTTAACAGTACTGAGGAGGGCAGTTATGTACTGATTAATATACCTTCTTCTTCACCTTATATAGAGGCCGTCCATAAATTACGTGATGCTCCCGAAGGGGACGGTGTCAGCCTGATTTTCACCATGTAACACCAGGGGCAGAAAGTCTTGGATCAGCGTCACGTAAATATTTCAAAAATTTTGTCCAAACCAAAACCCCCGGTAAAATCTCCGTCACTGGATTAAATCTAAAACTCTTTTTATTTTTATAAACCGCACATTTGTGTTTAAAAATTAGAGTCGCATCTTTTAGTATTTATATAAAAATTTTATCAAAATACATCGAAAAAAAGCGAAAAAAAACTAATTTTTTGTATTTAGAAGCCTATTAAATAACGACTTTATTCATTTAAAAAGTTTTCTTAGTAGTAGGACATAACATGTGGCGCAACCTATAGCACAACGCTGTCAAGTGCACTGAAATGTGGTATTATTCTCGCGCCGAGAATAGTATACTTATTTAAAGTCTTAATACACTGACTTTAAGTATAAGATCTTTTCTGTACAACCTTGTAGACTTTTGCAATGGAACTGATTTTGATTTGAGATTTATACCGTTTATGAAATTTAAAAATCAACAAAAACTGTCTTTACTTTTAGAAGACTAATTTAATAAAATGAGTGGTCGAGAGGAGTACTCACATAATATGTTATATCCGGTTATATCTATTCTATCTATTCTATATATATTTTTTTTATCTTTTTGTATTATTGTAAGTTTCCGGATTCGCGGAAGACCAGACTTTTTGGAGGTTGGAGGATAGAAAACTATTTAATAAAACAACCTAAGTTGTGTAACTTAATGGTAATATACATATAATTCAATATTTCTCCTTCCTCCGGAAAGAGCTGAGCGATTTCCCTTTTATGTACTATTGGCATAAATAAACGTCTTTATTATTATTATTATTATTATAATTATATAAAGGTATTTATTCTTGATTAAATAATAGCTTCTTTTTCGCTAAAGAATTTATTCACTTTTTAAGAGTGTATCTTCTTCTTAAATATAAAACAATTTATTCTTTTTTTAAATACAAAATTAAAGTGACTATAACTATGTTTGGAAAACAAGTATAAGAGTATATTGGCTTCAAATATTTGTAATACTCAAGGAAAGGATATCATACTTAGAACAAGTGTAAAATTTTAAGTATACGATTATTCTTGAATATAGATTTGATTTTTTTCCGTGTATAAAACTTTTTGATCTAGGGTAATTTTGGAAGATTTCGGAAATTTGAAAACAATCGTGTAATACTCTTTAGCGTGTAGTGGAATATCTTATATTATCTGATGAGATATGAGTGCACTATGTACAGACAAAATAGGAAACTTTGAGAAAGACGAATATTAAAGTGATCTTTCAGGAAATTGAAAATATGTCTCTTCTAGGAAATATTACATTTTGCTATTTTAAATTGTCCCTAGGGGGAAAGCTTTACACGAAAAAAAAAATTATAGCTAGGAGCGCTATAACACACATACCAAGCAAATTATAATCGCTTATTATATAAATACAAGGCTTTCTCTTACAATTATGGCAGTCAGTGTAAAAATTTATATGAAATACTTTAATTGTTTAGTGAATAATAAAATATAACAAATAGTATGGCATTTATAGCTTAAATAGATTTAATTATTGTCCGTGCTAATAATTTTTATAATATAATAACATTTCTGTAAATTTATAATAGTGCCTGTAATAAATATAATCGTGTCTGTAATATATATAATCGTTTCCAATTTATTTTTAACATTATTAGTTATTGTGTCCCTTATAATCTATAGCTTAAATCACTATAATTTGCCACTGTTACCAAATATCTTATAATGTATAGCGCAGAGCCCACTAATTTCTTTCCGTGTACCCCTATTTAACCTAAATTTATCAATCTAACCCAACAATAACCTTAATTTCCACAATAGATTAAATTAAATAAGCTACATAGCTAGCCACCAAGGGGGTCATTCAAAGGATGTAAATTTGATTTGATATATTATTTTCTTTATTCCTCTTCGTCAAGTTTTCTTAGCTGCTGCAGCAACCAGTAAATGACAATATTTTATAGTTCAATTATTTTTTTAAGTATGCATGAAGAGAAATATTAGGGTCAATATGAAATTAAAAAAAATAAACAATAACTTTTCTTGTGCATTTTTAATCTGTTTTGATTTTGTAAAGTATGGATCTGTATTTTAGTCACGTGTGAATTGTTTTATTTAATATTACCCTTAAGTAATCAACGACTTGCTAACATTTAGTCTCCAGATTAGGAGAAGTATTAGTAAATATCTACGTCTATTAATACATGCTGCACAAATATGAGTTATTTTTTTAAATGGTAAACTCCCCGTAACTTTCGAACGGGAGGAGATATAATTCTACAGGGTGACTTATGGGCCACCCTGTATAAGGCATTGGGCAGTGGGGAAGACAATTTTAAATAGCACCGTAGGTCATGTCATATATCATTTTTAAGAGATAAAAATTCTCCGTTTACCTACTACTTATTTCTAAAAAAAATGTTTTCTTCAGAATTATTCAAATTTTAATATTTTGTGCATAAAATTTATATTTAATATTGAAAATTTTACAAGAAAATAAGATTTAGTCTTAAAATGATAACAAGCCTTGTATTTATTATTTGGACCTTTTTGTGCTAAATTTCCAAATTTATTTTTTTTATTAAAAATTTAATAAATTTTAAAGAAAAAAAAAATCGAATAAAAAAAAGTAAATAGTTAGTTATGGTTAAATGAAGAATTTTAAGCTCTTTAAAATGACGTATCACAAGACCTAGAGTGTCATTTAAAATATTGTCCCCCACTGCCTCCCTCGCGCACCCTATTTTCTGAATAACAAATTGAAAAATATTTTAAAATTATAGTTTTTGTTGTGTGATATACAATTTACAAATTTGAAATTTTATATCCCATCCCGTTCAAAAGTTACGGGGAGTGGACCATTTAAAAGAATAACCCTATCAATCTTAATACTTTACTTCGAAAATAAGTAGTCCAAAAATGGTTTCTTCTTTCTACTGTCTGTCAGTAACACTCTGTACGATGACTGAAAAATAGATTGTTGAAATATTTAATTCAGTAATGTTTTTTATATTTTTAATTAAAATTAAAAATGCCTGTCCTCAGTAAATTTTTATTCGTAGTATACAGGGTGATCAGTAACTGCCACGTCAAAATTTAAGAGGTGATTCTACATCCAAAAATATGGAAAAAAGTTTCTATAAAGGTTGGTCCGGAAATGAGCCCTAAGGGAGCTACGGCCCTTCGAAGATTACATATTGAATGGGGAACAAAAAAAGCACTAATGCGGGATAATTCTTCACTTAAAACAGAGCAAAAAAGTATTCTTCACCAAAAAACCTAAATTTAATATTAAAGGAGTAATAGCCTTTTAAAAAGTAACTTTTTTGGAGGCACAGAATGTTACTTCCTCTTAATTGCATTTTATTTAAAAACGGTTTCTCCTACAGTGTTACACTATATGACATTTTTTAGGTATTTTTACTAAAAGAATCCATATTTTCCACAAAAAATCCAAGAAAAGTACACATAAAAAAGTTTGGGGCAAAAATGTGTTAAGCCTAATATACTTTTCCGTCTAGGGACGCCTCTGGATAAATAAAAAAAAATAAATTAACATACAGTTATTGCCTTTATTAATACTAGTAATACAAAAGCTCGTCGCTCTAGCTTAAAGGGTACCAGAGTTATTAATTAAAAACCTTGATTTTATTAAAATTTTAAAGGGCTCTGGGAGCTAGGGCTCATTTTCGGACCATATAGGATTTTTTTTTAATATTTTTGGATGCAGAATCACCTCTTAAATTTTGGCATGCTAGTTATTGATCACCCTGTAGATGGATTTTTAGTTTCTCTAAGAAAAAATATGGTTGGTTTTTATTATAAAAATTTTATGGTTATTAAGATACTTTTATTTTTATGTACATTTATACACGTAACAAAGTATTAATTTGATAACATCTGTAATTTATTGTCATTAAACTTTATGATGCTTTAAAAAAATAACAGTAAACAGCAAAATTTCCTGCAGCGTGAAGATATGTGCCAGAAAACAACCGATGATGGTATATAGCAGTGCCAATCATTCCGTATCTTTCTACTCCACGCTTGGCAGTGACCTGGGGGCCGGGAGGGGGGGGGGGAGTAGATCCCAAATTCGCCCCTACTATATTAATACTTAATGTGTTTTGCTCTCGCGCGGGTTTGGTCCTTATCTTCAGCCGCTTTTGTTGCAACAAGTAAACGAAATGCAATAAAGCTCGTAATAAATGGCTGGAGTAAGCCAAGTAAACAACATCAAAACAAAATCCAATAAAAAATATTTTTTAACACAAACGTTCATAGAAACTTATTGTCTCATTTTTTGACGTAAAACTTGAATATCTAAAAAACAATAAAACTTTAAAAATTTCTCATATTTTTTTGGTAAAACAAATGAAAATCGTTTTTCCCAAAAACGCATCGATCGATTTTTTTTTTAATTTGGTCTTAAAAAGATGCCAAAGCTCTAAATAATTAATTTATGAAAAAAAAATTGGGTTATATGAAAGTTGAGCTAAAATTGCAATTCCAAACCGGTGTGGAATGGTTTGGAAAATACACAAACTTTTCACACATAGAATAAATCTAGCTACACATACGGACTATTGTTAGAATAAGTACATGTTGTGCCATTTCTTGTCTATAAAAGTAAAGAAAACTGTAGCAAAATTAGCAAAAAAATATATATTTCACCATGAAATATTGAATAATTTAATGTAATTTAAAGTTTTGCGTTAAAATTACATAGAGTTTATTAGTTTTTCCTAATATTTGACCAGGTTTTAATTAATTTACAGTAGTTCAAAAAACTGCTTCGTCTATTGTTGATTATTTAAACCATGGTATCTGTCATAACCATCTGACATAACGTTCAATTTTTGCATTATAATTTGTAAATAGGTAGTAAAAATCAATGAACACATTTTTAAGTGCTTCTTTGATAAATTTATTTAATAATATCAAGTGCTTTATTTAAAAATATGCGTTTTGTCGCTATTAGAATATCTAGTGACAAGCAACATTATCTTCAACCTTGCCCGCAGTTTAAAGCCATCCAGTGTTTTATATTTGCAGTCGAAGACAGAGTATATTACACGTATGGAATATTAATTCCGCGGTCGTGAGACACCTGCCGGCTGGTATGACAGACTTTTCGCTCGCGCGGAATATTGTCTGTTCCATACTAGTAAAAGAATATTAGTCCAGTCAAATAATAAATGTAAATTGCAATAAATATACATGGGCTGAGATTTTAAAGGGTAGTAGTGGATGGTAACAGAATACTCGTAAGATGCATATTTAGCGAGATAACCTGCCCCCACCCCTAAAATTCATGATAGCGGACACCCCTTACGCAAATCACCCGATGAAAAACTAACAGGAGTATTCTGTTACTATCATTACATTACTCTCAAGCATGACATAACCCAGCCTGGAACTTTGAATAAGAAACCGATGTTTCCAATTTGCTCAAAGCGTTCTCGAGTTATCGTGGTCACAAACAGATAGACAGGCCAACAGACAGATTTTGTTCGCAGAAATCATCTTATTTGGATATAAAATATTGCAAAAAAAACAATAAAATGTTTTCAATTTTGTTTACTAATGCTACACTTTCCTCAAGGAAAATAATATTATATTAATGATGTTTTTTTGGTGTACGCCAGCAAATGTTTCGTTGTTTTGGTTTCCTGTCGCGCCAGGAAAGTTTGTAGGTACGTTACACCATTCAATGTTTAAATTACTCGAAAGTAAGTGGAAAATGTTGAATAAATAGATGAAAATTGAGAAGAAAATGACACAGCAGGCTAGCGCGTTTTTATTCTTAATGGAAATGCATTATATGGCATAAAGCTTGATTACTTTTAATATCAATTTTTGATTAATTTAATTTTCTTTATGTTTTCAAATTAGTATAAACATTTATATAATATTCATTGTAATCAGGAACGTAAATAAAGTGGGAGACGGGGAATCTTCCCTCCACAAAGAGCAGTAAGGGGCGCCAATGCAGGGCATTTTTAAGGTATATTATATACCTTAAAAATTCAGCGGGTTTTTTAATAAATTAGAAAAACGATAGGCATTGAAAATGTCTATTGGAAAATTATTTGACGATTTCTCAATAAGGAACTTTTATTGTTACACAAATGGTAATGCATATGGACTATGGCTGGCCTATGGCCTGTTGACTGTGGCCTGTGGCCTATGGCCAATGGCGGGCCTATGGCTGGCCTGTGGCTGTGGCCTATGGCCTATGGTAAAGCTTTTCGTGACAAAATCGTGACCAAATTCATGTTTCCATTTCCATTTCCAATGTCAAAAAATATTTCTCGGCGTTATAGAGCTTTCTGGCATTTTTCTGAAATTTTATAACTTGAAACTGTTAATTAAAATAGACCATACGAATTTATAAAAAAAATTACCTACGGCTTTCTTAAGATTTACAAAAAAAACTTGTAACTAATTTTTATTTAAAATTAAAATTAAAAAAAAAAACATTTTTTAGCAAAAAAAAAAATGAAAAATCAAAACCTTAAAAACTTTTTTAAAAAATATATAGTCAAATAAAAAAATTATTTTATTAAAATGAGGTATCGCCCGATCTCCCTTTCCATGAAAAATATTCCGCCCCCAACCCATAATTTATAAGCTAATATTATCAAATTTGTGCCAAAAGATAGCCTCAGTTATCCTATCTTAATGCCCCAATTTTAAAGTTAATAACTCAATTCGTTTAAAAGTTAAGAGGGGATGACTTTTGGTCCGTACTGTACAATTGCGGAGATTGATAAAATTTTAAGCGGTGTTCCGCTGCCCGTAGTACCATCTCGTAAACTTTTAAATATGGTTTCCGCTGAAGTCGTAAATTCAATAACAATAATAATAATAATAATAATAATAATAATAATAATAATAATAATAATAATTTATTGTTAAAAAATACCTAAAAAAAATAGAAGTAAACCTAAGAATACAATAAAACATAGAAGTTTTTTTTTCATTCTAGGGAATTCTATGGTGATTTCTCCCGTTAGATTAGACAGGGACAAAAGTTCTACCCAAAAAGGATAGAAGACATAAATACACTCCCACTTCCATCCAATCAAACAAATTCTCTATTTGTTCTTTATTGAACAAATACAATATTTACTTGGCCGGGCGAAAAGTATTATTTTTATTAAAGAAATTACTGGCGCCATCTAAATTTTAGTAGAATTATCTTATTCTGCAGATTCACATTAGCTATGTTCGTTCCGTCCAACCAAATAAATACTGTATTTGTTGTATGAAAAACAAATACAGGATTTATTTGGTTGGCTGGAAAGTGTAGCACAAATGAGATAGAGATAGGGTAGACATCTTTTGTTTCATAATTCTAGTTGTAGAGAGCTCCATTGCTTGTAAATGCAGGTACCTTAACTAAATATATATAATTATACTTCGATAATTTTTTTAATACAAATCCTTAAAAAAAACGTGTTGTTTTTCAAATATGCAAATCCAAATATCGACAGATAAATTAAAAAAACGTATAATTATGTAAATACTATCAATTGTTTATATATTAAATTGTTTAATTTAAACGTAGGATTGATTTATAATTTTCGTTAAAAAAGAGCTGAAATCAAACGTAAACAAGCTGTAAATATATGTAATGCTTTGCATTTCATAGTATACTTTTCACCAGTGGCAGATTTATGTGATGGGGTAATTACCCTCCCATGACCGTATTTTATGAAATGTATGAGTTTTGAAAAAAATAACCTGCGGCGCTTTTCTTGCTTTGCATCATTGAGTAAAAGATTTTTTAAGTATAATTTTCCTGCCAAAATGTTTAATTTAAAAAAATCTATATAAAATATTTTACTATTCCTTAAAACTACTTTTGTTTGATTAATGCAGTCGCCCCTCCTAAGTGACTGATTTCGTGCTTTTTAGCACTCTTCAGAGCCACATATCGGTAGTAAGGACAACTACGAAAATCAAATCCTTTCCATATATCTCTATATGGAGTTTAAAAATTGTTGTAAGGAATAGTAAAAACAGCTAGCAACATCTAATGCTAAAAGCAGAGACTGGATAAACCAATCAACAGTTTCTGCTTTTAGCAGCAGATGTCGCTAGCTGTTTTTACTATTCCTTACAACAACAATTTTTTTTTGCATGTTCGGCTTTTATATACGCTAACCATAAATTGTACAGTATAGTACTAACTATGACATAAGATAAAATTTGTTTTTGTATTTATTACAATTTTATGTTGTTTATCTTGTAGAATAACTGGTTGTTGTATCGTATAACATATTTATGCATAAATATGTTATAACATATTACAAAATATGGTTGGCGCCTATATTACAATAACATTTATATCAGTGTAACAATAAATATCCGTTTATAAAGCATTTTTTAACGATGCGCGAAACCAATTTCGAACATTCGATACATTCAACTATTTTTGAAGTGATTTCTACAAAAACATGATTTAGATATTACAATTCACAAAACGCTTGAAATTTATTTTTATTTATTTATTTATTTATTACGTTTAAAGTCATTCCGGGACCTTATTTAAGGTATTTTGTACCATATTAAACTGTCTAACAATACTAGTAATTTTGAAGTGCTCCATTCCATTCCTTTTTTAAAGTAATTCCGCCGTTCCATGTTTTATACCATTAAGAATCCCTGCACTTTTTTAGAAAGTGTAAAGTAAATCCAGATATTATTTATCTACTTAAGTAATTTAAAAATTATTCGTAGCATATTGGATGAATATAGAAATATTAGTTAAACATGGTCAATATAGTTACAGTGTTAAAGGGAAAGTTGTGGACACAAGGGCGTAGAAGTTTTTTTTCTATTTGGAGAATACCAAGACCATAATTTAATAATTTTTTTGGTAATAAAAATGAAAAAAAAAAAAAGTTAAAGGAATATAAATATATATTTTTTTATATGTAAATGCAGTACAAAAAACTAATCTTTTTGTCCTATGGGGGTTAATTACGCCCATTACCGCCCTCATCTACGCCCTTGTGTGGACAGCGCTGTTTCGACCTCCTTTGGTCTCGTCAATGGCATAGAAAGGGAGCGTTCAAGTATTACGTAACGCGCTAAGGGGGGGGGGGGGGCGGTCTCGAAAACGTTACGCCGCGTTACAGGGTAAAATGTCAGTAAAAGTGTTACGTAACACTTAAAAAATTATAAACATAAAATGTTTATTGGATCACGTTTTTAACAATGATCTAAGCCTAAAGAGACGGATTCCCGCAAATTTTATTGCACACGGCGTGGTTAACAGTTTTCTAAATCCTCTAAACAAAAACAAATTAGAGATGAAAAACCATAGCCAATTACCGGTTTTCGGTTAACCCGTTGCGGAAATTACATCAAACCGGTTTTGGGTTAAAACACGGAAGCAATAACCGGTTAAAAACCGGTTTAAACCATAAAGCAAAATTTTCTTTCAATTTTTTTACTTTTTGTAAAAATAAAAATGTTACGTAACAAATGGGGGGGTTCTCGAAAATGTTACGCCGCGTTACATGGGGGAGTCAAAAATTACCAAATTTTGGGTTACGTAATACTTGAACGTTCCCAAAGTTCATACTAATCTACAAGAAGCATTAATTAGGTATAATTTACGGGCTTCAGATATAAAAATAATTCTACATTCCCCACCAAATCCATCTTTTTTCGATAATTATCGCCTCATAAGCTTACTATCATTCCTAGGCAAAATCGTAGAGAAGGTTATCTTAGCCAAACTCCAAACCTTATTTATAATTCTTACTTATAAGCAATGGACTAAACAGGCGCGAATTGGCTGGACTGATTCTCCTGGATATCGCAATTGCTTTTCAAAAAGTTTGTCACAAAGTTCTTGTAGCCAAACTTTATATGCTTGGCCTCCGCCCCGGTTTTGGTTTTGGAGATCGATTTAATCACCCAAAAACGAGATCAGTCGATGCTCAGTTTCATACTAATTGACATTGTTTCAACAGAGTTTTTTACTAAAAGGAGTTGGGTCGATCCCCTAAACCTCAAAATTAACGTAATCCTATTTTTTGGACTAATCCCCTTTTAGCATCAACTCTTTCATATAACAACGACAACGACTTTTTAAGTCTTTTTGGCTAATTTCTCGTACATTAGAGGAATAGTATAGATTTTCTATTCCTTTGGAAATACATGCCAAGAATAAGTTTTTAAATTTTTATTTAATACGGACAAAAACATTTTTTGATATATAATTGTCGCAGGAGGTTTTAAATGCTTCCAATTGTTTTGAGTATAGATCCTTAATGTAACGTTTACTGTCAAGAAAATTTTTGCTAGAAAAATCTCTACAAGCAATTGCTTAGGTACTTATCGAGGGACAAGTCACTCTTCATTTGCGGGACAAAATATCGCCTTTTAAATTAATCATGATCACCCATATAGCCTCGAGATGGCCCGATATCGCCCCGGATATCGCCTCATATTGCCTCTCGAAGGTACGAAAGCCGCCCCTGTGACTTGCGGTATATTAATAAGTAAATACTTATTTATTAAGGAAATATTTCCTTTCTACTCCAAATATTATTTTTTATATTTTACCAATGAAAATCTTGTAACTGACCTAGAAATGTTGGACTAAAACTGGGTCTATTTATAAGCTAGGTATTAATAGTCTATCCCTTCTTTTGTCTGAGATTAAACCTGAATATTCAAGTTTCCACTGAGGAACATTTAGAAATGTTTAAGTTAAAGTAATAGTAAATTCGGGGTAAACCGAGCAAAATAACTTAAGCTGTCTGTGGTAAACTTTGTTACTGAATACGCTTACCTGTGCTGCTCTATTAATGCAATTCGTGTTTACAAATAGGAGGCAGGGAAGAGTCTTAAAAAATAAAACCGGGTACTGGCCCATTTTTATAAACATTTAGGAACAATACACTTTTTTTGTAAAACTTTGATCAATCGGTCCGGAAAAACAGTGTGATGGATCAATTTGAAAATTTACACGGCTATTGTGGGTACATTGAGCTGTAAAAATTACGCTTAATCTTAGTCGTTTCATCAAAAGTAAATATGCCGTAGATTTTGTAAAAAACCGTAAAAAGTCATTTTTGTTCAGTTCTTTCAAGTTAATGTGAAGGATAAAAAATAAATTCTTTAAAAATTATTGTAAAGGGTCAAACGGTCCGAAAAAACGGTCTGATGGATCAATTTGAAAATTTACACGGCTATTGTGGGTACATTGATCTGTAAAAATTACACTTAATCTTAGTCGTCTCATCAAAAGTAAATATGCCGTAGATTTTCTAAAAAACCGTAAAAAGTCATTTTTGTTCAGTTCTTTCAAATTAATGTGAAGGATAAAAAATAAATTCTTTAAAAATTATTGTAAAGGGTTTATTCAAGTCTTTAAAACCGCCCTTTGGTTTACTGTGCTGTCATTAGTTGCTGAGATATCGATGATCAGAAACAAAAGGATCCTTTTTCATTTAAAGTAGGACATCTCAGCAAAAAATCGATCTAGAGAGAATAAAAAAAAAAACAAATTAAAGCTGAATAAACAAGCTTACTGATTAATAAATTGGTTTAACTGAGAAATTTTTTCCCAAGTCCATGAAACAAAAAAAAAAGAAAGTTGAAGTTATTTTGTCTTATAATTACCTCACAAAAAAAATGCAAAAAAATCTCAAAACTAGAAACTTAAAACCTTTTTTTAATCCATATGACCATTTTTTACTGAGATACAGCCTTTCAAAAATCACTAAAAAAGTTTGGACTTTTTTTTGTAGCCTTAATTTTTTCCAGTAGTGTATCAATACAATGTATTGTACTAGTACTAGTACTAGTATACTGTGAGTCAAAAATATTTAACAGTTGCCGTAATCTCGTTTTTGGCAAAGTACCTTCAATTTTACTACCAAAATGAAATCATTAACAAGCATTTATGTGAAAAAAAACAGCAAACAGTATTCAATAAAATTTTATAGGAAGTATTGGTGATTTAAGTACTTTAATATACACGGTAAGTCCTATTTAATGCGCACTGACTAGATTAAAATTGTTCATAATTGAAAAATAAATAAAAGATTTTTCGTTTTATATACGTTTATTTTTTTAAATATATTTTTGACGGTTGTACCCAAAAGGGGCCATACCTATCGCGAAACTTTGCAAATTTTGACCCCTCTCACTCTTTCTCTCTCTCTCACCATGTAACGCTAGGAACTTTTTAGCTCAAACGTCTATAAAAACTTTTTTCTCACTTTTTGACGCAAAATCTGAATATATAAAATAATTTTTAAATATATCATATTTTTTTTGTCAAGACAAATGAAAATCGTTTTTCTCAAAAACGCATCGATAAATTTTTTAAATTTGGTCTTAAAAAGATACCAATGCTCTAAATAATTAAAATATGAAAAAAAAACTTGGGTTATTGAAAGTTGAGCTAAAAATTGTTTCAAGACTGGGGTGTATTGTTTTCGAAAAATATCCCTTTAAAAATAAAAAAGTTATACAAGTTATAAAATTTATGTAGAGGGTGCAAGAAATTATAAAAACTAGTCTGATAAAGTCCAAAATTTCAGAAAACATAATAATTAAAAGAAATATTCATACTATTTTCAAAAAAAAAACACTTATAAACGACAAAGTTATATTATAAGGCGATTAAATATCCATAAAAATTAAAAAAAAAAAATTATAAAATTTATAATTTTTAAAATTTTGAAAATTATTTTTGTTTTTTTTATTTATTTTTTTTTGTAATTTTTAAGTATTTGGGAAAATTCAATATACCACTTAATAGTATATAATAAAATGCGTAGCATAAATATATTAGCGTGCGTTTAGTAGGGAAACGGTGCATCACTGTAGTGCACTGGGAGCAATTAACAGGTCAAGCGCCAAGCCAAATTTTGGCTTTTAGTCCCCAGGGCCAAGAGTACAGGAAGGCAAAATTTGGCCCTGTAAAGGGCATATGATGCAGACACCGGTGTATGCTGTGGCGCTTAACGTGTTAAATTAGGGTCTGGGGTTCAGGTCAACCGACCGTGGCCAAAGCAATC
>OY294046.1:13907519-13946881 GCA_958510825.1 Brachypterus glaber
GTGGCCAAGAGCAATCTTTACCATCGAATTTGGTGGGTCGTTTATACCTTTTTTAAAAGTTTTAAAGTTTAAAGGAAAACATTGCATGTTTTATACTAAGCAAAAGTGACATTTTATGACTTATTAGGTTCCTGACACGCTAAAATCTTAAAGGCGGCTTTTCACGGAGCAATTTGTACGCAAGTTTGGTGCTATGCAAGTTTGCTGCCAGATATATGAGAGTTGCACATTCATTTGCCTTTTTACGTAGCAAGTTGTACGCAAGTTTCACGCTATATATTGCAAGTTAAACAGTGCTGTCAACCATTCGATTTTGACGCGTCTCTGCGCTTGTTGACAAAAACATAACTTACACTCAGAAAAATCTCAACTTGTAAAATCAATAAGAATGATTTCAATTTAAAAAAATTGCCTTTTAAAATATTAAAAGTAAAAACTTTACGTTTTAGTTATGAATAATATTAATTTAAAAAAAATAATGTTTACACCAAAACGTTTTTCACTTTAAAGTAAAAGTATTGTCCCTTACTTTTTTATTTTAATGTTTTCTTAATAAAATTATAATATTTCCCTTTATATTGTTGAAAAATACCTATATATCAGAAGAATTCTTTTTAAAATAACCAGTTTTATGTTCAAATCATTTACAAGTTTACAAATGATTTAAAAGGAAACATTTTTTAAATTACAAGGAATATTTTTATTTTTACAATAGCTTATAAAATTAAAAAGTATATTTTTGAATTAACAAAAAACACTGTCGGAGCAAAAACATATTAGTTTTCTTTTAAAACATATGACTTTTGTTTGATTTTACAACGATTTTTCTCTGAGTGTAGCATTTGCTTTTTTTAGGACGTTTTTTAGTTAGACAGACCGACCTATTATTAATAATAATAATTATTAATATGTGCAGTTGCTACTATATTAGTAAAATAAAATCGATTTGGTAAGTTTTTCCAAGTTGGTACCACGAAAATAACTATTAATCTTGCGTGAAAATCGTCGAAAACTAGAACTTGTTCTAATAATTTGATGGCTCTAAAATAGCATCAAAGTTGCCTGAAGGCATGCGTAGTGACTGAGTCGTTCTTGTAACAAAATTGCATAGCACCAAACTTGCGTACAAATTTCTTCGTGAAAAGCCGCCTTAAGACCAAATAATTACTTGCCGCAAAAAAATAAAACAAAAATAAACCAACAAATTATTCTTTTCATATAATTTCTTAGAAACACATGTTTTATTTTTAAGAGCGATACAATGCGATAAGGGTGCAAACTTATTGAAAGTTTAAACAGCATTAAACTTAACTTCCTCAAAAAAATGTATCCTCAGTGGAAAACATATTTTGGTATGTGTTTTATGTAAAGATATTCTTAGCTTTATTTTACACGAAAAAAAAAACAAGAACAAAGTTACTAAAATATATTAACTTTTTTATCTAAAATATGTATCAGAGATACTTAGAGTATCTCCCCTTATACCAATAGCGGGCTGGTCATAAAACAGGCTCGGCAAAAGCCAACTGGGCCTCACGGATAAACAAGGCCTCATAATATGAGGCCTTATTTTATGTTGATTTATTCGTGGATTTCTATTCCGTGCCCTCAATTTTCAATTTTTTTATGGAATTTAAGTCGTTTTACGAGACCTTTTTATATTTTGTCGTCCGGGTCTCAGTAAGCCAATCCGTGCCTGGCTTGGACAATACACATGTGATTGATTGAAGATGACACAACATCCAAAAGTCTAAGTCTATTCTATATATTTTTTTATTTTGATTTTTCAGGTTTTTTTTTATGTAAACTTTTATTTATATCAATTAGTTTAGTTTAAAAGTACAATTTATGTTTTTGCATCATGAAATTATTTATTTTTCAAAAACTATTTGATTTTTTTTTAGAAATTTAATCAAAAATATCTATTTTCAACCCTTATTTTATACCAAAAAAGTTTTTTTCAAAAAAACAAATTATATGATTAAATAGAGAATTTTACAATCTTTAAAATGATGTATTAAACAACCCCCACTTTCATTTAAAAAAAAAATCCCACCATCCACATTTTAATAGCTAAAGTTGTCTTAATTTCAATTTTCAAGTCGTTATCTCAACTCTTCAAAAGTTAAGAGGCGAGGTGACTTTTGTACCGCACTGCATAAAAGAAACAAAATTTGATATTGTTTATAGGTACGCACTTCAATCAATTTAAGAATAAAAAATATGAAATGGTACATTTTTTAAAAGGGTAGAAAAATAAGAATGTTTATAAAATAAGATAAAAAATTTACTTTACTTTTCCACCATATTCTTTCGCTTTTTTCTTTGTAGCTTTATCGTATTGTTTTATGGACGCAGAAATTTATTAAAAGAAAAATAAATTGAAATTAATTTTATCTATGATTGAAATTTTACTAGTGTCAGAATTTGACATCTAATTAAAATGTAAAAATTTATCAACATTTATTAAAATGCCTACAATATAAGATATTATCTCGGAAACTAATAGTCCTACGATAAAAATGATCACATATGTTTTTGTAGGGAATTAAACATTATTTTCATTTATGCATTGTCCTACTATAAATAATAAGTGATATATCGCTAAAAGTTATAGTTTTTGTCCATTTTGCCCCCTTGCCTTACGCTAATGTTAACCATATTTGATGTGAGGCAAATAGAAAAGGTCCTGAATCGTTTGGTGAAAGAATTTTTCGAATCGGACATTCCGTTCAAAAGCTATATAGTTTACGTTCAGACAGACAGAGATTTTTTAACACCCCCTTTTTTCACATTTTCACGACGTTTCATGACATTTTTAAGCCGAAATTGCAAAAAAAATTTTGATGTTTCGGTCGATTTTAATAACGAGTGTTTCCACCCGGAAAAAAACAAATTCACAGGTCGAAATCTCGGTCGATATGATAACCTCCTGAGAAGGACCTGGTCCTCCTACTTTTTAAACGTACGTTAAAAACTGCTTCTTAATTAAAAAAAGAAGAATCAATGATCCATCAATGAGATCCACTAGGGAACTGCCAAATTTTAAATAACTTAACTCAAAATGTAGGTTATCTAATATAGGTGTGCTCTTTATTTGCCTTATTATAAGGCAAATACCTATAATAGGTGTACTGTTGTTAATAACAATGATATTTATTTACATCGATTCATGTACAGTCTGTTCAACAAGAGCTTGTCTTTAATTTTTTTTTTCTATGTAAGATATTTATTTATTCATTTTTTTACCTTAGAGTAGATAAAAAATGCTATTTCTCTGCTACTAAGGGCACCGTGAAATCTCCGTTGTTATCCAGAATGGCTTAAAACCTTTTTGGCATACTTTCTGCGTATTTTACTGTCAACTACCTCCATTTATCACGAATGGTTGCTGCAAGCTGCTTCAAATTCAGCAGTTTTGTTCCTTTAAGTTTGGACTTCAAAAGCCCCCACACGTTTTCGATCGGATTTGCATCCGGTGGTTATGAAGGCCAAAGTAACGTCGTGATGCCATTTTTCCTCAAATTCTCAGTAAACAACTTTAGGCAACTAAATCCACGTTCTAATAAGCATCCCCAAACATGGGGTGCCTAACTGTGCGCTGGACCAAATACATTTCACAGTAAGACCAAGCATTAAGACTTTTTAATCACTTTTGATGCATTGGCGACCTTTAATTTAGGTCCTCGCGGATACAGGCACAAAAAGACCGTGGTCGACCGTCTCAAATCTCTTGGCGCAAATCGAACTGATGTTCTTTAACGTGTGCTCGTCACGACAATTCGACTACTAAGGTAACAAATAAGTGCTACAGAAATAGTACAGAGATAGGAGAATTACGCTGTAAAATATGGCGGAGATACCTTGAATTTTTTGAATAATCAATGACACGCTCTTGTTGTACAGTAGAATTAATTGGTTATTTCAATGGTTTCTCTAAACACATTCAGTTTTTTATTTTTAAATCGCAGACAATGATAATTATTATCATTATTATCATTAACATTATTATCATTATTATCATTATTATCATTATTATCATTATTATCATTATTATCATTATTATCATTATTATCATTATTATCATTATTATCATTATTATCATTATTATCATTATTATCATTATTATCATTATTATCATTATTATCATTATTATCATTATTATCATTATTATCATTATTATCATTATTATCATTATTATCATTATTATCATTATTATCATTATTATCATTATTATCATTATTAATTATCATTATAATAGAAGGAACTCTGCAGAAACAGAATTTTAAAGCCTTTTGTTTTGATTTTGTGTTTGGTTATAGCTACTAGTATACCATTTAACTTGTTTTGATTACCAACTACAAAGAGGTTTTTATGCATCAGAAGTCCCTTTAAAATACTTAACTATAACAAAACGAATAGGCTTTTAATAGGTTACGAATTGTCATATATAATTACAAAAGAGGCTGAGAATTATGCGGGAAAAATTCGCTGTTTTCATGAAAACTTGCTGTCTGGAAATAATTACGACCGGAGCATAGCCCTGCAGGGGCAATGCCCCTGGAGTAATTATTTCCTTTAACAGCAAATTTGAATGAAAACTGTGAATTTTTCCCGATAATTCGAAGAATCATGTGTAATTCGAAAGATTATTTTTTAACGATTTATAATATGTGAAACCTACCTATATAAACTGATTTAATACTTATCTTATATTTTTACAGGCATATTCTTTGATTTGGTTAATTTAATTCAATTCTCAATTGCTAAACTAAAACCTTTTTTGTCCATTTTTAAATTGCAAATTATGATTCTGTCAATAGTTTAGTCACTGCAGTACTGACTAGCGCGGTACTGCGCTAGGCTTGCAAGCATGTTCATAAAAGTCAGCCTATAAAAACTGTCATTACATTTTATAAAAAAGAATATTTTGAGGTATTTTTTGTTAAATAATAAAGTAATAACACTAATTATAATTAAGTAGTAATGTATTCATATTTAATTATTAATTAGTTTTAGGTATGAAATCTTGTTGTAAAACAGAAATACTGAAAAACAAAATACTACAGCGATTCTCACTAGAATTTTCTACAGTAGAAAATTCCCAATATATCCGTAATATGATTGGACAGAAATAAACAAGTGGTCTGAAATATTGTTAAATGATTGGTTGATAAAAACGTTAAAAATAATCGAGGTAATTGCGTGAAATCAATATTACGTCGTCTAAAATAAGACGACCGTAATTTTGGACTTTTTCAAAAGGCTAAACTTTTTAAAAAATGAAAATAAAAAAATAAAATTAAAAGTACTGTCAACGTAATTTTTTGGGTGAAAATGATACTATTAAAAGAGTCAATGTTAACATCTGAAAAGTTCTATTTAAAAACAAAAAAGTTATTTTGGCGCTAAAGAAATATATTAAAAATTAGTTAGAAATGTTCCAATAGAATATAAAGTTTAACTTAAAACTTCACCATGAAAAAACTTGCAACTACGAGGAGTATACTGCTAAGACAAGTTGTCCTATCTGCAAATTAGATGTTCTGAGATATGGCCAGTTTTATTTTTTGTGTTTGCACTTTTTAAAAACACGTTATAAATATGGCGTTGGGTCCTGCTTTATTTAAATAAAAAATACGTGATATCCTTTCAAATATATATATTGTAACGATATAAATCGTCACTTTGTAATATAGCAAGGGTTAATTAAACTATTCGTTTACTTACGTTATAATTTATGTTTATTTTGTATATAAATAGTTACGTACGTACAGAACTATTTTGTATCTGGGACTATTTTGTAGCAGGAACTGAATTCTAACCATATAAGTCTCTATTCCATAGTTCTACCTGAAAATAACATAAAGAAAACATAATTAGAATATGATTTTTAATAATAAAGAATCATATGACTTATTTCTCTATAATACATTTGTCTATGGACTTACCTGGTTTTTATATGTTTCAGAGTCTATTGAGGGTTGGATTTCACTGGCTTTCACCTGTAGCTTGTCTCTCCTGAAAAGTTTCGTATGCTTATTCCTTCGGGATAATCCAGAATTAGTTGAAAATAGTTTGCTGGAACTGCTCACTTAGATTCAGTATTTTGTTTATACTTAGTTCACAGGACACTTAGTATTCTGTTCGTATTTTTATTAGTTTTGCTGATAAACAATAAGTATTGTTTATATTTGTTTCTTAGAGTAATATTTTGAGGTTAGATATCACTAATACGGATTTATTAGGAAATATTCTTTTTAGTTATTATTTTTGGTGTAGTTTTCGTTACCTTTATTAGGAATCCTATACGGTAAAACTGTAGTTGATAATGACTTACATAGATGTCGCTAATAGTTCAGAAATAGGATTTTATTTACCTGAAGGGTTCATACTAGTGAATAAGGTCGATTTTCGCTCTTCTTGAAGCAACTCTGTACAATGGTGGTGTCATTTTGACGAGTGTTTATTTTCTGTAATCATCGAAGTAATCCTTCATGTATTTTTATTTAAAGTTAGTGAAAATGAATATTTAAACAATGCGGAAGATATTGTAACTGTTATTTTCTACAATTACGCATTTATAACGTTTCGATGGACATCGAAGACTTAGTATGACACGTAAGTTAAGTTTTTCTGTTTCTTAGAATATTTCTAAGATATAATTATTGTTTTAGCACCATTATTACTACATTACTAGACCATTAATTAATTACCATTAAGCACCATTATTACTACATTACTAGACCATTAATTAATTACCATTTCTATACCATTAATATGGAATTACATTAACTTAAGTTGAAGTTTATTTTGGTATATTTGATATACAAGTTCTCCGCATGGAGTGATGTTCTGTTGGAACATGGTTCTGTAATTTTCGGCATAGATAAATTCTATATGACCGTCTAGCAGACAATTTTATATTGGACATAATTTTCAAAAGTATATTTTATCCCGGACAACATTTTCAATAATACATTTTATCCTGGAAGATGATTTTTCCAAAGTAGATGGGACAGCTTATTTTTTTCTTCTTTCATTTGAGAAATGAATTCATCAGCATAGGGGAGACTTGTACAGATGGAGACGATGGAATTCATACCTCATGGATTTTGCAGAAACCAGCTAAGTACTCATTCTGAAAACTTTTGAAAGCAATATTTCATATTTAAAATTCTTTTATTTCAATATTCTTATAACTGTAAACTTTATCAGATCTGATATAGTGTTGTTTAATACTATATGCCCTTCTGGCTTTTGTTCATTTTTAGGTACTTATTTTTTTTAAAACATTTAATCTCATTTATTAATTATTAAATATCATACTTTTGATTAAATGATTTCTAATTTAAGCATGACTTTTATACACTGCAAGAAATGATTGCTGTTTACATACATTTCTTGGTGCTTGCTGAACTTCATGTTTTCTTTATACATTTAAGTCGAATGATTTCTGAATTTAGTAATTTTTATTAAGATTTCTTTAATTATATCTTAATATAATTACACATATTTTTTAGATATATTAATACATTACTTGATGTGCTTTCATTAAGTTTATTTATAATAAATTTCTCAAATGAATTATCTTATTTTATTTAAGGTTATATTTTCTCAAACTGAAAAGCTTAAGTATTTACACTAGGTTGTTACTTACCTAAAAGAGTAAAAGCTAAAGTAACTGGCGCCCCTAACAACATTAATCAATTCTTTCTATTTTTCCCTTGCCCATACCCATTGCTCCGCTGTCAAAACTAGCCGTTGGCAGTGAACGTATTAATTACGGTACAATATATATATATATATATATATATATATATATTTGTAAGAAAAATAAATTGTCATACTAAATGCATTTGTTCTATCTTAGAAAGTTATGACAAAATGCTCTCAAAAGTCCAATCAAATTACTAAGGTATATAAAGTTAGTCCTAGCCCTGACTTATTCATCTAGTAAAGACTAGTTAGGACAATTTATTTAGAAAACATTTAAAATTTTCCATATAGGACAAACATATGTACATCTTAGTCTAATTTTTAGGATTTGGGTTTTAGAAAGGACATTTCTTTTTAGTTGGCACATGGGGCTAGTGTAAAGCAATACAATGGTGTGCTTATAAGCAAAGAGTGAATTTTGCTGATAGGACAACTTGTGTTAGAAGGGCAGTATATTATAGAATGCTTGTTTTTGCTTAAATTATACATTATTAACTAGTTTTTGATAGCATATATACCCCTATAATTAAGCCAAAAAGCCCTATAGCACTAGCAAATATTTCAATAATCAATATTTTAACAAACAATTTTTTATTGGCGGCATCTGCCAGAGCTGCTCCAGAACCTATAATTCCAATAGATATACCGCAAAATAGGTTGACTCCTCCAACAACCAGACCTGAACCGAATAACAAAAATCCCACATATTGTTGATCCCCTCTAAATGACAAGTCTTCTTCATATTTTGCCGTTTTAAACTCTTGCAGATTTCCTCCCATAACTAAAAAAAATAATAATTTTTTATTTAAGGTTTTGTACCGCAAAAGCTCACTCAAAAACGAAAAAAAGACCTCCTGCAGGATCGTTCGGTTATCTGTCGGTTGGTCTGATACAACTGTGTATTTTAATTAGGCATAACTATACAGGGTGACAATTTGAAAACGAGAAGAATTTAATATTTTTTTAAGTGATGACACTATGAAAATTTGGCGGAACAAGTGAATTTACATATCAAGGGGGACAACTTTTTTGCTATTTGTTGTTGTTGTATTACATTCAACCCCCTGACTCCTAGGGCGCCTACCCCTAAAATTTTAAATAGCAACCCCCATTAATTTCTCCATTTTTGAAATCCTTAAGGCGCCTTTTCACGGAGCAATTTATACGCAAGTTTGGTGCTATGCAAGTTTGCTGCCAGATATAGCATGTGGACAATTACACATTCATTTGCCTTTTCACGGAGCAAGTTATACGCAAGTTTGACGCTATATGTTGCAAGTTAAACAATACTGCCAACCAGACAATTTTGACGTGTCTCTGCATTTGCTACTATATTAGTAAAAAGAAATCGATTTACTTAGTAACTTTTTTCCAGGATGGTACCACGAAAATAACTATAAATCTTGCACGAAAATCGTCGAAAAATAGAACTTGTTCTAATAATTTGATGGCTCGAAAATAGCAAATAGCATCAAATTTGCATTTTTATTCCAAAACCCGTGCTCTTCATTCAAGGACATTGACTTTGGTTCAAGAAAATGCCAGCCTTGAAACAAGAGAATATGGCTTTGAACATATACAAAGACACGTGTCCTTGGTTCAAGAAATCCGTTTTTTCTATATAGGCATGCGAAGTATATTTTTTTAGTTATTTCTGCAATATCGTTTAAGCGAAGTTTAACGTTTCTTACGGTTACCGAGTTCATAGGGCGATCACTCTCAAGTTCTGGTACACTCTCTATACTTACTTATTGCTGTAATAAGTCCATATATTGACAGAGCCTCGCAAAATATGATGGTTATTAAATGTTTCGTAGTTAATCTTGGAGTTGATACACCTGCTCCAATGATGCTAACTGCAGTTGTCCATATTCCAACACATGTTCCAGCTATTGAGAGAGAAATTGCCAAAACTATTCCCAATACAGACCAAAAGTATGGGCTAGTTTCCAGGAAAAACTGATCAAGCGTGGTAATCTTTTCATTTTCTGCTATTAAAAATACCAAACTGCATAACAAAAGAGTTACAAAAAGTACCATGTACGCGTAAAAACTATTGATTGATTCGGGCTTTCGAACTGTATGGATAGGCATGGTGATTTTATATATTATTTTTAAACCTAATACTCTTAAAATAAAAAATCTAAACACAGCTATATCTTTAGCTTATTTTGACACTAACTGTCAAACAGATGTTAGCCCTTGTCTAACGTAAAACTAATCCAACAGCTGTTTTACATTTTAAAAAATAATAAATTATTATTATTAACAATTATTATTATTAATAATACATAAAAATTTAGGTGCAAAGAAAGTAAAAAATTTATATAACACAGGCCCACAAAAAAAAAGTTGTCTGTGCTGGAGACTATTCTTATGTATTTTGGGATACTGAACACGAATCTGTCATAAAAAAGGCAACTCAAGGCCTAATTTTTTTTGGTACACTGAAAAAACTGTCTAAGATGGTGAAGTGTAGCAAAAAAATGAGCCCATGACGTGCCTTTTGACAGATTCATGTTTAGCATTCCAAAATACATAAGAATAGATGGGTTTCATCCCCAGCACAGATAATTTTTTAAAAAATACACAAAAAAGTTGTCTGTGCTGGGGTTAAGACCGACCTATTTTTATGTATTTTGGGAAGCTGAACAGGAATCTGCTATAAAAAATGGAAACTCATCGGCTCAGGTTTTCGCTATACTGCAAAACCCGTCTAAAGTGGTGAAAATCTCATCAGTGTAGCAAAAAAATTATCCCCTCAAGTGCTTTTTATATGACAGATTTGTGTTCAGTTCTGTGTTCAGCATCTCAAAATACAAAATAATAGGTGGGTCTCAACCCCAGCGCAGAAAACTTTTTTGTGGTCCGGTGTAAGGGACAGACGCCTAATTTCGGATTGTTTCCTACTTTCGGATAGTGTGTATTTTTAAATAGACAGTATCTTAGAAGATACTATCTGCAAAGGTAAACAGAACCATACTTTTATGTTAAGCCAAAATTCAAACTAAATCCGTCCTCTAATATGATAACGGTAGGGCTTCTCCCCGTTAAATGGCAGCACAAATCGTTTAAATGTCAAATGGCAGTGTTATGCTGTTGCGTTAGCACGCTTGTTTATTTTATAAAAAATCATTATAAAAGTTTGTGTTTTTGTATTGAGTAAGTTAAAATATTGTCTAAGTGGATTTACTAGTCCTAATTAAGCAATTTCAAAACATAAACATTTTACAAATGTCTAATCTAAAAAGCAGAAAGTTGCCTAATTTCTGATAGATAATTTTTGTGTATTTATTCCCAATTTCGGATATGAAATGTAATTTTTATTCAGGAAAACCAACCATTAATTATTATTATTATAATGATACAACAAACTAAGATAGGTACACAATTCTGATAAAGAGAAAACTACTTACCTATGGTACTAAGATTAAAAAAAAAAAAAAAGATATTCGAAATTTATTTATTTATTTATTTATTTATTTACGCATAATAGCAGTTGTAACAGGCTGTCAAATGAGTACATAATGCAACCTCACAAAAGTATGAGCTGAATCATGCACCCACAAGACTGCAATCGTTTAAACAATTTACAATATAATAATTAAGTATGTATAGAAAAAAGAATAAATACACAAAACAAAGACAAAAATATAAAAATGAATAACTATGTTTATAGATCAGTGTAAGGGACTCTCGCAAATAATTTTTCTGGTTCTATTCTTAAACCGCAAGTAGTTATTATCAAAGACGTTTATACCGCTGTTGCACGAATTAACTAGTTTTCTGACTCTATTCAGTGGACTGTTAGCTAAGTAGTTAGTTCTACATAAAGATGTGCTGAATAGATTTACATTTGAATTTAAGTTCCTCAGTTGCCTAGGAGGTATGTGAAGAGAAAGCTCTGAAAGTAAGCTAGGAGAATTGGCAATACCATTTATTACTTTATAAAAGAAACATATGTCTATATAATTTCAACGCAGCTTTAAACTGTGCAAATTAAGGTATTTTTCAGTCTGATCGTAATCAAGAATAATACCGCGCGTTGTTAATCTATAGCTAAGGCAACTTACAAACTTGGGAATTTAAAATTATGGCTCCTATAGTATTTCGTAAAAAATTGCTTAATGATTAAATTACTTCTTAAATGTCAAGGAATAACAAGAAACATAAGCAATGGGATCCAGATCTTCTATTGGAAAAAAAAATCGGATATATCCGAAATTAGCAACCCTTTCTCAAATGCACAAAAATGCGCTAAGTTTTTTTAACCGTGTTTTTTGGAAAAAAATAAACTGAATTAAAATTGTTTTATAATAAATCATGGTTTGTTATAATAATTTGTATGTTGATATATAAAAAAAACGTAAAAATTCTCAAAACTATGAAAAAATCATAAATCCTGAAACTCTCATGCTAAAATCTTAGGAATCCTTGTAAAAAGTTTGAGAAGTGGTTCACCCCTCAAAATAAATAAATAAATAAATAGATAAACTATTTCAGATAATACTACAAACTAAACTATTACACTGTTAAAAAAAATAACACAGTCGATCGTGTATACCTGAATTGACACGAAATCGTATAAAATTGTATAAAAATGTGTCATTTTAACACTGTTTGTGGGATTCAATTCCGGGTGATTTGGTTCAGAGAGTTTTGCGTAAAAGTGTCCGAAGTCACCCACACCGTCCGAAGTCACCTCGGTTGACGGTACTTACCGAATAATTACTATTTCGAGTGGCCGTCTAAAAAGTAATTGTAACATTTCTCTGTAAAAGAATAGTTTTACAATCCATCATCGGTTAGACATTTGACTTTTCTGTCTGCAATGATTAATTACCAATTGCATTAATTAACAACTTTTTGATTAATTTGTAAAACGAATAAAAAATACAATAAATTATAGCAACAGACTTTTTCCAACTTTTAAACTTATTTGTTTTGAATTATACAAAGTGATCCTTTTATTAATAAATATTTTGATGATCAAGTTATCAGTCTCAAGACTGGTTTGAGACATCTCTCCATCATATTCTGTCCCTATAGGATAAGCTCTATACATATATAGGGATAGTCTATAACTAATTCTTTAACTTTCTACTCAAACTCGGTCTCAAAAATATCTGTAAACTTCTAGATTAACCACCTTAATTCCGAATTAAAATTAGAATTTTACGAAAATGCTAAATTTCTAAAATTGTATTTATAAAATTTATTTTATAATTTAAGGCGGAATTTAAGTAAAATTCTAACAAAATCGAAATTTAAGTAAAATTCTAACTTTTTTGGATTTTAAGTAAAAGTCTAACCTAAAGTAGGAATGTATACTACTTTTAAAAAATATACAGGCCAACAAATTTTTAACTTTCGAAAGTTGATTCGGATCTGACAGCTGATTTTGGGTAATTAAGTTATGTTGATTTCAAATATAACTTTTTTTGTCCATCACGTAAGTGGGCCAAGAAAAAAACCAGACAAAATTCTGAATTTTTGCTTACGAATACTTTTGATACTGCTGATAAAATAACGACAAATATCTACAAAGAAATTCCGCGCCATTAGGGTTTTCCAAAATTTTATTTTTGTTTCGATCTTTCTAAAAATGTGAAATGGCTTCTTTTGATTATGTTGATGTAGACCATAACATAAAAATCTCAGCTGAAAAAAGTTATACGTGATGGAAACAATAAAATGCTTGTTTGGCAGTCAGTGAGTCCTAACTAAGCCAGAAAAAAAAACATCCGATCACAAAATCCTTGTTGACCTATGATATTTTATTAGTGGCTTTTAAATACTCCCATAGCACTAAAGGCATTTAAAAAAGTAAATAGGGTAAACGAATAAGAAATAGGGTTTTAAACTAGAAAAAAACATATAATTTTTTCAATGCTTTTATTACTAAAATAAATACTACACTTTTGAATAAGCAAACATTTAAGTTCTGTTTTGAATTAAAATAATTAAAAGAGGTATAAACTAACTAAATATCAAATTTAATTAATAAAACTGTTTAGTTCTTACGATTTGTGTACTTTTAAATTTGCAGAAACCTAATATTTTAAGCAAAAATTCCACTTTCAATGTAAAATAACTTTGCAGAACGCTACGGATTTTTAAATACCATACGTAATTTGGTAGCCTACACTAAGTACTTTATTGCCTAGATGCCATTTTTTGCCGTTTTTTTGCATAAGGAAATAAATTCAACTTTTGTGTAGTATTACATAAACTTTTTGAGTAAAACTTCGTTTTTGGCCAAACTCCGCTTTTGGTCATAGGATAGTAAAAATTGGTAACAAAGGGTTTTTGAGGATGCTGAAACCGAATCTGTTTTTAAAAATTCAAAATTCAAAATGGGGGATCCAATATGGCGGCTAAATCTGTTAGATTTTATTGGATTCTGATGAAAATTGGTATTTAGGAGTTTTTCAGGACCCTATTAATTGGTAATAATTATAATTAATTATATTTAATAAATAAAAAGTTATTTAAAGCTATTTTCTTGGGTTTAATTAGTAAAAATTGCACAAAGAACTGAAACATCTAAAGTGATAGAAATCAATTATTTATAAAATTTACTCTTACTAGGAGAGAAAATATTATTATTGCTGTAGGTAAATAAAATTTATTTCATAGTCTGAAAACATGATAAATAATGGTATGTTCTAAAGCTAGTAGTGAAAACAAAATTGTTAAATAGCGTTAGTAGTAAAAAAACTAATATATAAACTACGGTAGAGAAGACTATTATAGCCTCGCACTCTTAAATCCCTCGATGCTACGCATCTCGGAATTTAATACGCTCGGCTATAAAAAATGTCTTCTCTACCTTGGTATACACCGTGTATTTGAAATAGCGTCGGAAAAAAAATACACGAATAGCTCATGGTATAACTAACATTTTCCGTGAAAATTAAAAAAATATGTGCAGCAGTTTCAGAATGGGATTTTTTTGAAAAAAATGTACCTTTTAGCCGTACGTCAATGTCACGCTGTGAAATTCTCTAAATTAATGGTGACCTTGTAGCAAATATGTATGAAATCTTCCCAACGTTGCCAGATTCACTCGATGAGAAAAGTTTTTTTAAACTTACCTACCGTAGTAAAAGAGGGGCATGTTTTCATGAAGTAAACATATCATTATCACCTAGGTAATAATAATATTTAAGTTATCCGCTGGATGCCATCGAACTATTTCCCCAACCCTTGTTTTTTATCTTAACAAGAAGTTTTCACTGATTTTTTTAAATTATCAACCACAGCGATTGAATCACTATAAGATTTATTAAATAATAAAGTAAAAAAATGTACACAACACTTTGAAACACTTTTTTTGCATTAGAATGGTCGGGATAGGTATTAAACTTGAAATATTAAACAAAAATTGTCTAATCACTACAGGAAAATAACGCACATAAACCACTGCAATGATTTTTAACTATTTATTATTGAAACTACGATTTATTGCAAAAAATACTGGTCAAATTAATTTTCTGAGAATCGAATTAGAAAAGTCGTAGCTCTCTCTCTCTCTCTCTCTCTCTCTCTCTCTCTCTCTCTCTCTCTCTCTCTCTCTCTCTCTCTCACTTCAGATCTGTGGTTTGAGCTTCCAGGGCTATCCAACCAGTCCTCGTCGGTTACACTTAAACGAAATGGACCGTCTGGTTTGTACCATGCCTTTCCGTCTGTTGCAACGAAGTTATCCTCTTGCTGTGAAATGTCTTCTCTGATGATTTCTTTCTTTTAAAACACAATCACAGTATACTTTTTATAGTCACTAAAGTTTAATGTTTGATTTATTAAAAAAAAGTCGTAGCTTCATAAACCAAAGCCAGTTTTTATATTTCTACAGTTGGCTACACTTTGTTTGGTATTTTTAGGTTAGATCATTTATTTTTTCGTATTGTTTTGACTGTAGCAAAACTGTTGTTTTCCCTTAAAATTTCTATAATTTTTGGTCGTTAGTCTTATACATCTGGCACTACTCCTAGTTACTGATGTAACCACCATGCAACCCGATGGCTGAAATGTAAAATACAAAGCCAAAAATCGAAGAAGAAGAAGAAGAAGAAGAAAACTGTTGTTTACATCCCATCACAGGGCTATTTTTACGTGCAATGGGAAATTTGGATTTGTGCTGTATAAAATACTGATCAAAATGTGAAGTGAATCGCCCAAAGATTTTCAACAAATTTAAAGTTAAATATCTCCGAATATAATAAAAGGTACACATTTTGAAAAGATTACATGTATTTAGAGTGGCCAAAAACTTTACACTACTAGTGATATGGTATTTTTTCTACTAAAAAATCTGCAAGTGTGAGTTAAAGTTGTGTGAGTGAAAGTTAACCCGTTAAGTTTCAGCATCTGTTAAAAACAACATCTGTTAAATAGTTTGAAGGTGAAGATTATGAATATGGCAGATACATCTTTGGTTATTATTTTAACATTTTTTACGGTACTTTATAATTATTGTTGATAAAATTCTATGATGATTAAAAGACGATAAAAGTTATTTTGTCAAACAGTACATACGGAATACGGAATCGACAAAATCTGACAACCTTGCATTTTGCAAATTTGAAGCGCGATGATAAAGCTTACAGATGCGTCGTCTGTAGGCTGGATTTAAGGTTTTCTAAAGATTTTTTTTAGATTTTTTTCCAACTTTTTTCTTTCTGAATCGATTTTTGGGGTCACAAAGATGATCTGGTTTTTTTTCCGACGCTATTTCAAATACACCGTGTATAATTACTATTTTCATAGATTAGTGTAAAGTAATTTTATCCAATTCATACAGATAATAAGACAATTACCAGCTTTATTTTAAATAGATAAACTCAATAATAACCCCCGCGTGACTTTTACTTTATTGAGTGGATAATTATTTATTTTACCCACTCAACTGTCACTTGTCAAATTATTTTCTTGTAAATGTAATTAAAATTTTTAATAAAAATATGAATTCCTAAGCTATTTATTGGATCAAACCTTCTATGGCACTCACGGGTAAACCGATATTGCCCTCTCGAAAATTAACCTGCTTGGCTAACGCCTCGCAGGTTAATTTTCCCATGGGCAATATCTTACTTAACCCACTAGTACCATAAATAACTATTATTATTTCCACAAGAAAACTTCAAAGTTTAACTCGCAGATATTTAGCTAAATAGGCTACTTTCATTAGAGAGGTATTAGCTAGCGCTCTGGCGGTTCTTGTAATATTTCTGAGATAGAACGTTACTTTAGCGTATGCAAAATTGATATATGTATGATATGCCTAACATGGTACCTACGTATAGCAATAAGGAAGTCTCTGGAGTTAATAGGTGCGTTCAACGAGAGCAGCATACTCGTCAAAATAATTGTTTTTTCTAGAAAACTTTTGAACGGTTGTTATCTATCACCAAAGTAAGCAAGAACTGTGAATCAGACCTAATCATCTAAAAAGATGTAAATAAATAAGAAAAAAATAGTATATTGTTTTACTAAGAGGAAAAGTGAAGCTTTTTTTTACTAGTCTGTGGAATATACGGACGACGCGAAGCGAAGTCCGGAAACTACAGACGAGTAAAAAAAGCACTTTTCCTCTGAGTGAAACATACTATTTTTTCTTCAAGCATCCTATATATATTTTTTTAATATTAATTTTTGAATTTAATTTATTCAGTAATAAAGTATGTTTTTTTATTAAAATAGGCCAATAAAACCCTTTTGAAATAAACTTAAACCTTCCTTAGCTCATTTAAAATTTTTGTTCGTAGGCTAAATCGTATATTTTTCACGATTTCGATGGTAACTTGTCTAATGTAGCATTTGAAATTTCAGAGAGATTTGTAGTTGTATAAACCATATATTCTTCTTCAATCATTTTTAATCAATTTCACATAAGGTTTTTGCACAGAATCTCGAGTCAACCTGTTTACATAATAAACAAACAAGTTTGAAGTATGGCTGTCATCAGAGTCAGAGTGCTGCCGCCAGTGGTGGTTTTGCTAACTAACTTTTTTTACGGCGTACAACAATGAACTCATTTTTTTACTTCTAACTAGTGTGTTCAGTTATGAAATATGAACATTTGAGTATGCTTGAAGAAAAAATATATATATTTGAGCCAAGTTGCTAATATTATAATCGATTGCTTATAGTGCGGAGTGGGATTATTGAGGTGTATACTATAGCGATGTAGGTAGGGTTGTTACTAACAACTAACTATTGTTGAGTAGAAAAATTAAGAGTAGATATCTTACGATTCACTCACCGCAGTAATGAGAAGAATCCAGAGCATGCGCACTGATTTTCTTATTTTTATTTTGACGTATGCCAAAAATTATTTTAAGCTTATGTAACATTCTTTTGCAGAATTTTACAAAAATATCTACTTTTTTCTTTGCGAGCTAACAGTTTTTTTTTAATTGGCAAAAAGTACACGGTTTTAATAATATTTTCGTAAAAAAAAAATTCGGAATATTCATTAATAAACATTTGATTCTTAAAATATATCGCCTTCTAAATTATGAAATATCGTATCTGAAAAATGCCTCCCATTAAAAAAAAAAAAAAATACCAAACCAGCAAACTACCAAACCAAACCATTATTAACGTAAAACAACACCTCCCATTAAAAAAAAACACCAAACCAGCAAACTACCAAACCAAACCATTCTTAACGTAAACCAACGCCTCCCATTAAAAAAAAAACACCAAACCAGCAAACTACCAAACCAAACCATTGTTAACGTAAACCAACGCCCCCATTAAAAAAATCAAACAGAAATTCGTGAGTATTTTAACAATCTTTTGCTATATATTCTAACAAAAAAACTGGATTTTCCGCATCTAATTATATTCAAGACAGTAAGTTTTAGTAATAAAACCAGAAATCAGTGCAAAAATATAGTTAATTTTTGTGGACCTGATGCGCACCGTAACCCCACTCAAATTAAACTATTTCATAAAACTACAACTGCCTAAACGGAAGCCACTTTTAACATCCGTCAAAACAAAAATAAGCAAACCAGTGCGCATGTGCTAGGTTCTTCTCATTACTGCGGTGAGCGAATCGTGATATACGAGTCTGCCATAAGTTTTGATAAGTTGTGCGTAATTTCGTTGAACGCACCCAATTTAAATAAATCTGATCCACGGTTTATGAAATTGAAAATTCCACTAATGCCTTTTGTCTAAATTCCATATGGAAGGAAATGGAAGTGTGACGTGTAATATATGTTCTTACGGATGATATCCTTCAAGTTTAAACTATGCGGGTATGTGTGTCTGACATGGGGTCGAATACCGCGAAATAAACTTTATGTTCCGGAAAATTTTGTCATTATGAAAAACTTTTGAATTTAAATAATTTTTTTAGACCATATTATAATATGTAAAACATTTTCAAATTTTATATTAAACAAGCCGTGAAGATATGTAATGCTACGCATTCCATTATACAGAGCGGTCCAAAAGTCACCCCCCCCCCCCTCTTAACTTTTGAACCAGTTGACTTCAAATTTGGAACTTTTAAATAAGACAACTTAAACTATCTTTTAGCATATATTTAATACTTTCAGCTCTTAAAATGTGGGCAGGGGGGCATGGGGGCACATTTTTTTAAATGGAAAGGGGGGTCGTGTAATACATCATTTTAAAGCTTACAAAATTCTCCATTTAATTCCATATTCTTAAATTAAAAAAAAAAAACAAATTTTGGGTTTAAAATGGGGTTGAAAATGGGTATTAATGTCAAAATTCCTCTAAAAAAAAACAAATAATTTTTTAAAAATGCCTAATTTCATTATAAAAAAATGTTAATTATACTTTTAAACTAATTTTAGTTGACATAAATAAAAATTATTATAAAAAACTTTTTCGAATGTTTTAGCACAAAAAATTGAAAAATCAAAACCTTATAAAACATTTTTAAAATTTTTTAAAATGTTAGTTTAAATAGAGAATTTTATAAGCTTTAAAATGATGTATCACACGACCCCCCTTTCCATTTAAAAAATGTCCCCCATGCCCCCCTGCCCACATTTTAAGAGCTGAAAATATCAAATATATGCTAAAAGATATTTTAAGTTGTCTTATTTAAAAGTTCTAAATTTGAAGTCGATATCTCAACTCGTTCAAAAGTTAAAAGGGGGGGGTGACTTTTGGACAGCACTGTATATTATTCACAGTAAATGGTATATTACATTTCCCAAATTTGAAGTCGATATCTCAACTCGTTCAAAAGTTAAAAGGGGGGGGGTGACTTTTGGACAGCACTGTATATTATTCACAGTAAATGGTATATTACATTTCCCAAATAATTAAAAAAAAAATAATTTTCAAATAAATAACAAAAAAAAAATACCTTTTTTAAAAAAAAAAGATATTTTTTGAAAAACGAAAAATTACTAAAAAAAAAATTCAAAAAGACTTAAATTTTTTTTAAAAATATTTCAATTTTTTTTTATTAAATTTTCTTTTTGCATTATGTTACTATGACAATTCGCAATTACTGTCAAAAATGAAAGTTATACAAAAACCTATCAAAATTAGGCAAAAACACTATGTAGCAAAGAAAAATATAGTTTGCATAAAATGTGTTTTCAGCTGTATTTTAAAACTGTTTTCTAATTTATCACTAAACATTGTGCTAAGTTTTTCTAATACGATTTTAAAGAGTAAGAACCCCGCTTTAAATGAAGCCTGGATAAAAGCTTTCAGGTACTATGATAATTTTTTCTACAAGCACTTGAAACACGGAAAAAAAAAATATTTTCAAGAGCATTTTTCTCGAAAACGGAAAAATATAGCTATTTACTTTAAAGATATTCGGAATCAGGAAAAAAATACTATCGGAATCGTTTAACAAAATATGCAATTTATTGTCAAATATTTTGCACAAGATTATTTAAGGTAAAACCCCCAATAGTTGACAGTCTAAAAAAAATTCTATAATGTTTTTTTTAATTAAAATTTTATCTAATATTTTTTTTTATATTTTATTGAATACATGTGTTTAGTTAGATGTTTTCTTTTTATATTAGTATCAAAATGCTTGAATGCGATAATACAAACAAATATTTTTAATTTTTTTGTAGACCCTGTAAAAATTGTTAAGTTGACAGGGGTAATAAATTAATTTACCAATAGTTGACATATAAGATATCTAATAGTCGACATAGTATATTCTTCTTTTATTTTAAAAGAAATATTACTTTAAAAGCATAATGCTTTAAAAGTGTAACTTATAAATTACTGTTTTTATTAAAAAGAATGCCAGTAAAGTTATATTTTTATTTAATTTCATCAAGATTTACAAAACGATATCAAAGCACCAATAGTGGACAGTATTTTAACCAATAGTTGACGAAAATTTCCCTCTCAACTTTAAAGCTCTAAATCTTATTTTATCTCTAAATGCTATGCGACTAGAGGTTAACCAGAATTGTACAATAACTTACAAAACTGAAGTGAAGTTTTTAGCAAAATACGAAAAATAAGAGATGAGTATTTTAGTTAAAATACTTTGATATATTTTATTTTTTTATTGGAATTATAAAAAAAAACATTAACTTTATCTTAAAACACCCATCCACATTTAGATCTTAATTAAATGTGCAGGTGTCCACAGATCAGGGAAATCAGGGAAAAGTCAGGTAATTTGATCAACTGTAAAAAATCAGGGAAACTGAAAAAAAGCTGTGGTGTACATGATAAACTATTACTAAAACAAGTTTTTATTCATAGAGTTCTACCAATCCATAGATCAGTTAACAGAAAAAAAGTTGAAAAAAATAAAAAATCATAACAAAAATAAAACAGAATATTCAAATTTTTTACAAATATTGGCTTCAAAAACTTTTTTTGTATCTCTACGTTCATGATCTGTACTAAAATCAGGGAAAAATTTTAATTTTTATCAGGGAGTTCAGAGAAGAATCAGGAAAGCATCATGAAAAAATCAGGGAAGAATCAGGAAAAAATGAGGGAATCTTAATTTGAAAAAACCTGTGGTCACCCTGAGGTGTATAATACAGTATTTTAAACGATCCCCACGAGCCGTAAAATTAGCTGTCAACTATTGAAATTTGTTGATTTTTTAATCTAGTGGTTGACACCCCCTATGTAAAAAGCTAAAACTGTCTTATTGAGTTGTAAATAATCAGAAAAAGTTTGATTTGAACCCATAGAAGCCTGTAATTAAGATTAGCATGCATAAATACGTATTATTCACTAAATACTGAAAATTAAAAACACCCAATTTCTTAGCACTTGTCTTAAGAAACTGTAAAAAAAGATGCGAACAAAAACACTCCACTAAAAAATTGCCTGCCATATTAAAACGCAACTCATCACGTGATCTTCAGTTGCAAATTCTAAGACTAGATGGTACTAGGTGCCCATTTATTATTTATTTCGCCTCAATAAATGTAATATAATCTTATTTTAGGTTGTTTTATTTAAAACTGTCAACTATTGGAGTAGTGTCAACTATTGGGTGTTTTACCTTAACATTTAAAGAATCAACACATGTAGCACCAAACTCTAAACCGCTGTTAGGAAACAAATTATAATTTGCTTTTGATTTGCGCTAATAAACTGCACAGGGGTTAAAAAAATGTTATATTTAACTGACGATACTAAAACAACATGTTTAACCTTTATAACAAACATAGGGTAGGATCACCGGTTTTAGCCACTGCACCGGTTTTAGCCAGTCAGAGTAGTTTTTTGGGTATAGCTAAGAAATTGGAGACTTTAGATCAAAATTATCGTTTAAATCCGATTTGAATGATAAAAGTTGGGACAACAAATATGTTAAATAAGTTTTAACTGTAGCGAAACGAATACAGCGCCTATTTAACATTTTTATTTTGAAAAAAATGTAATTTCTTATGACTTTTTTTAAGAAACCCCCAGAAAAATAATTTTAAATATCTAATTCAGGTAAAGTTAAATTCGTAAAACATTTATATCAAGTTAAAGGTAAGTCATTAAACAGTTACTTTATTAATATTTTAATACATATTTTGCAGAATTTATTCTTAAATTTGCATGGTGATAACTGGGACACTAATATGCTTCTCTTTCTAGCTATAGCCACAGAATTGGCTAAAACTGGAACCTAAGTATAGCAGTTATAGCCAATGTCAAAAAATATCAATATGTCAAAATTACTGTACAAATAATAAAAATTTTAGTGAAAACCACCTTTAAATATTAGCCAATAATACATTTAAATTAAAAAAGGAGGAGTATTATACAAAATATAGTCGAGAACGGGCCATCAAAATGACTAAAATGATTCAAGACTGAAGCTGAAAACTAAACATGTCACAATATGAAATTGTAAGATACATGTAAATTTTTTTGTAAAACTTATAGTGTCGAATATGGTATAAACTACCAGCTGGTTCAGATCCCAAAAAAACTCAAAACAAATAAATAAAAAATAAATAAGATTAATAAATATTTATAATTATCGGATAATTATCCAAGAAAAGATGTATGTAAGAAAAAATGTAATAAAAAACGAAATCATTTTAAATATTGATTAAGAAGTATATATTTTTAAAAAACTATAAACTTTAAATGTTCTAAAACTTTTACAAAAATATAAATAATTTATTTTTAACATCTTTTTAGTTTTTTTCCATGATGGCTATATCTGGTGAATTCTTATGGCTAAAACCGGTGCTTGGGTGGCTAAAACTAGAGAATTAGTATTATTTTGTTTGTTTTTTATTTTATAACATATCAGCTGAAGTTATATTGTTTAAACATTTATTTTATAGTAGAGATATATTGTAAATTTCAGAAAAATCAAAACTTGCAACCTTAACATTATAATGGAACATAATAAAAAGAAATAAAAACAGAATTTTTCTTAAGGTGGCTATAACTGGGGTATCTACCCAACTTTATTAGAAAGTTGTCTATCTGTCGTTAAAATCAAATGAACAGGAAACAGTGAATAGTAGGGGTGACCGGGGCTAGTTGTCGCAGGGGTAAGTTGTCGAAGTGCTTATATCTTAAAAAGTAAAATATTTTTCTGAGCCAGACCAAGATTAACCGCTGCGTTACAACAGTGCCATTTATCATTTGTAAACTTTTTGCAATAAATTAAAAGAACATCCAGATAAACCAAAAAATGTAAAAATTAAAGAGCCCAGTAATTTTTTTGTGGTAAATATTTTTTCTTATTGTTATTGATTTAAAGCATTAAGATAAGAGAATTTTATGAATAATAATAGTTTAAGGTGTATATTATTTGTTGATATTGTCATTTAGGAGTGTTTATTCGTTAATTAGAAAGTACTTGATACTTAACGTAAAATTGACCATTTGTCGCATTTGGTTTGGGGCTAGTTGTCGCATGATCTGGAGATATGTTCATGGTATAACATTTCCTTTTTGGCATTTTTTTATTCAAAACTGTCTAAAAAAGTGAAACTTTGTCGAATAACAAATAAATTCGTTTATTAAATTATATTAAATTAAAAAAAAATCAAAAAAATATTATTTAATTATAAAGTTGGAAATTTTGGCACAAAAGTAAAAAGTTAGATAACAATCAGCTTGTGGAGAGGCACATGTCTTATTAGTTATTTATAATTTTTATAAATGTCTTTATATTTCTTCCAAAAAAGTGCCGCGACAACGTGCCCCGTGATGGGGCACGTTGTCGCAGTTTTCAAGACTTCACAAAAAAAAAAATACTCTAATACCCTATAAATTTTCCATGTTTTTTCTTTAAATAATGTTACTGAAACATGCAGCTAAAATTACCATTAGGTCAATAAAAAAAAATACAAAAATAAAGGAAAAAACTGATTTTGAATGAAAAGTGCGACAATTAGCCCCGGTCACCCCTACCATTTCATCCTTTTTGGGAATCATCAGTACTTTGTATTCTGTATGTTGTTAATATTTAAATAAAACGTTAGATATAAAAGTATGGTGCCATCTATTGATGTGGTCACTGTTATCTGTTCACTTGTTCCCAAAAGGCAAAATTCATTCAAAATCAGTTTTTTCCTTTATTTTTGTATTTTTTTTTATTGACCTAATGGTAATTTTAGCATGTTTCAGTAACATTATTTAAAGAAAAAACATGGAAAAATTTATAGGGTATTAGAGTATTTTTTTTTTGTGAAGTCTTGAAAATTGCGAACGTGCCCTATCACGGGGCACGTTGTCGCGGCACTTCGAGTATATTTTTTGGAAGAAATATAAAGGCATTTATAAAAATTATAAATAACTAATAAGACATGTGCCTCTCCACAAGCTGATTGTTATCTAGTTCTGTTCACTTGTTCCCAAAAGGCAAATGAACAAGTGAACATATAACAGTGACCACATCAATAGATGGCACCATACTTTTATATCTATCTAACGTTTTATTTAAATAATAACAACATATAGGATACACAGTGCTGATGATTCCCAAAAAGGATGAAATGGTACTATTCACTGTTTCCTGTTCATTTGATTTTAACAACAGATAGATAACTTATATATATATATATATATATATATATATATATTTTTTTTTTTTTTTTTTTTTTTCGGCTATTAACCGACAAACGTGCAGTGTATATATATTTTTTATAGACTGTTAATTCTTAACTTATTTAAACATACTTTAGTTAGTTAAATTAGGTTGTGTCCATATGGTTACACGGTACCTTAGCGCGTTAAAAACTTTGCTTCCACCAGAAACTTGACATAAAATTTAAAATATTACTTTTCCCAAAGAAGCACAATCAAAATGTTACAACCACCCTGTATACGGACAGCTTGAATTACAATTTATTGTAGGTTTAAGTGAATAGCTTAAAGTATGTCACATGAAGTTGTGTGAAAATACACTCGTATTTCCTCTTTTATTTTCGTTCCTTTTTCCGGTTTTGTCTAAAGGTCTTACACCGAAAACTTATTGCTAGTTCGGGAAACGAAGGTATATGTTTGGCTATAGAGGGTGTTTTAAAATGGAATTCTTTTAGTGTTTTTTACCTCTATTTTTATATTTGTTAATGTTTTTTGGGAACAGGGTTAAATTGATACTCAGACTATTTTTTTAAACTCGTGACGTTTCAAACGTGCAGTGTATATATATTTTTTATAGACTGTTAATTCTTAACTTATTTAAACATACTTTAGTTAGTTAAATTAGGTTGTGTCCATATGGTTACACGGTACCTTAGCGCGTTAAAAACTTTGCTTCCACCAGAAACTTGACATAAAATTTAAAATATTACTTTTCCCAAAGAAGCACAATCAAAATGTTACAACCACCCTGTATACGGACAGCTTGAATTATAATTTATTGTAGGTTTAAGTGAATAGCTTAAAGTATGTCACATGAAGTTGTGTGAAAATACACTCGTATTTCCTCTTTTATTTTCGTTCCTTTTTCCGGTTTTGTCTAAAGGTCTTACACCGAAAACTTATTGCTAGTTCGGGAAACGAAGGTATATGTTTGGCTATAGAGGGTGTTTTAAAATGGAATTCTTTTAGTGTTTTTTACCTCTATTTTTATATTTGTTAATGTTTTTTGGGAACAGGGTTAAATTGATACTCAGACTATTTTTTTAAACTCGTGACGTTTCGAGGGTAGTTTTCCTCGTCCTCAGACAAAAATTTATCTGTCAGCTGATTTGTGTAATAATTGTAAAAGTATTGTGTAGTCCTTAATAATGTTTTATTTATTATATTGTGTATGTATTTATGTCTCTAACGTGTATTCAAACAGGGTTTAAAATTTTGTCTGAGGGTGAGGGAAACTACCCTCGAAACGTCACTAGTTTAAAAAAATAGTTTGAGTATGAATTGAACCCTCTTCCCAAAAAACATCAACAAATATTAAAATAGAATTATTCTTTATCAATGTTGGGGCATATGCATATGTAACTGCAGAGATAGGTATTTAATACCCTTAGGATAGCTCATTTCTGGACCAATCCTTGTAAAAGTACCGTAAACTGGGTTGACTTGTGCAACTTTTAAACTTTAAAGCTTCGCAGAATATCGGGCGTACATGTTAAAAAGAAAAACATTGTTACACAAGTTTGGTCTTATATACAGTGTAAAAAATAAATAGAATCATAGGTAATGTGTTGCCATGCAGGTACAATTAAAATTTACGAGATTTTACATGTAATTTTACAAATATTACATGTAATTTAGATGTAATATTCATATAAAATCGTTAAATTACATGTAAAATCTCGTGAGTTTTACTTGCCTCTGCATGATTTACTAAATTTTACTTGTAATTTGCATATAAAATTGTAAAATTATTCGCCAAATTGTAAAATTACATGTAAAATTGTAAAATAACATGTAAAATTTTAAAATTACATGTAAAACTAGTAAATTTGACATGTATTTGCATTGAATCACATTTAAGTGCAGTATCATGTGTTATAACCTATTTATTTTTTACGGTGGAATATAATTCATATTTAATATTAATTTTTTAAAGTTTAGTAGTTATTATTTTATTTTTGGGTGGTCACCTCGCGTTTTGAGGGTGGCTTTGACTACGTTTAGTAACAGTATTAATATAAGGTCAGAATATAAATACACATCTGTACACAATTTTATTATAAATGTTTATGAGGGGTTAAATTAAGTAATTTTCACACGGGTTATGATTCGGAATTTTACTTTTTAGAGACAGAAGTTGGTTCATTTTTTTTGTGAAAAGTTTTTTATATATTATCTCGACGTTTTATGACATTCTATATCCAAAAATTAAAAAATATATATTCTGATTTTTCGGTAGATTTCAATAACGTGTGTAAGGATACACATATAAAAAAAACACATATGATTCTCGGACTATTTTTTTTTTTGGTTTCATAAAAAGTTTTTCGCCGAAAACTTGGAGATTTAAGAACACGAAAGAATTTTCCAGTTACAGTCTTTTAAACTTCATACGACAAACAGGAAAAACCTTTTATTGGTACAAGTTGAGTAGCGATACTTTATTGCTAGATCAACTAAGTAAATTAAATTTTCTTCAATTTGTGTTTCAGTGTTGGATTTTGCTTTTTTGCGCCTAAAGTTGGCATTATCGGTATTTACACGGGAGTTAAATAACATATCAATAAATAAGGCTCCTCGTTTTGCACGCCCCTTTTTAAAAAATTTTCTTTAGCTCAAAGGGTTCCCGAGTTATGAAATAAAACCGAACGTTTTACCTCCTTCCAAAGGGGGGTAGCTTCCTTTTTTACATATTGTCTGATGTAGAATCATCCCTTAAAATTATTCATGCTATTTCAAATACTTTGTTTATTTGCATATACACTGCCGCGCACAAAATTCCGGTCACCTACAAAATTGACAGTTTTTAAATTCAAATATTTCGAAAACTAATTAATGGATTTGACTGATTCTTTTTTTGTTTTGAAGCTTAAACATTCCCAACTTTTGTTTGCTTTAAGAATGATTTTTTTTTTCGTATTAACAGCAACAAATAATGTACAACTATGTTTTTTACCCCATCTTCTAGGACTTGCATGGTACGCCACTGCAACTGTTTATCAAATTATTAAAGTCTTTCTTATTGCCGCAGTTTTAATGAATATTTTCTTTTTCATTTTTTTACATTTTTATTTCTGGTTTAGGAGATCTCAGGATTTTCCTGAAAAACACTTTGCTCTATATCTCAAGAAAACAAGCTGATTGCAAAAAACGAAGAAAGGTTCCAAATACAGCGCATCAAATAGGTCTACAATCAACTAAATTGCTGTAGGAAAATTTTTGAGTGAAGATATTTTTTTCATACAACGATAGTCTTAAATTAGGATTATATCGTCGGCTTACAAGTAAAAGGCACTAAGTCACTTTTGTGCAAAAATGGGATTTTAATGGCACTGTAATTAATTTTTGATGATCTATGTATGGGTAAACCGAACTAACTTCTAGGTGGACTGCCAAGGGAGTTACCCACTATACAAAACGCACCAATTTGATTTTGATTAAAATTTTATCTGGCAATAGGCACTAAATCACTTAGTGCACTTAGTGCGTTTTACTTGTAGATTATTTCAAATGTTTCTGCACTAAGCGACTTTCTAGAAAGAGTTAATTTATAAAAATATGATCGCTTGAATCATTTATATGATACAATATCGCGTTATTTATTGTACTGACAAACGCATTCAAATTTTTCTATGTTAAAGTTGATGGAATAGAGGCAGAACAGAGAAACATATATAACTTTACCTGTAAAATGACAATGCTTTTTACGTGTACTTTCGATGTGTAGGTAATAATTTAATTTTCATTTGCATTGGTTTTTTTATTATCAGATAATATTTCAAAACTAAATTTGAAGCCCTCACACTAAATTCAAAGTCTCGGTGCATTTCTGAGGGGTGTTGCACCGTGAAGTGTTTTATCATTAATAATGATTCATAATAATTATTGACTTTAGGAGATGCTTCTTTGCTGGCACAGCCGATGGCCTCTGAAAACTGTCTTAGTTCTGGCATAGTAAGCAGTTTCATATAATTAATAGTAATTAATTATAATAATAATTATTATTATTATTCATTTTGGAAACTTTCTTTAAACAATCAAAAAGTCCAAACTCTTCTTTTAAAAATTTAGTTTTTGAAAATTTATGTAAACATCTTGTTTTCTACTTTATAGTTATACATTACGTTTAATTAATAGAGGGGGTTTTAATTTTAAATAGTCGTTTTTTATATTATTTTATTGACTTAGTGCTCTTTACTTGTAAGCCGACGTCGTGGGCCTACAAGTAAAAGACACTAAGTCCATGTCTTTTTTTTCAAATTTGATTGAATTAAACTACTTCGATTTTTCTTTATTTAACTGCAAATGAGACATTATTATGTCCAAACATGTCATTGCAATTTGCGGTAGTTTTTTTCCAAAAACAATTATAACAAAAATTAAAAAACAACAATGAAAGTTAAATTTGTCAATATCTCAAAACCATGTTTTTGGACTTAGTGCTCTTTACTTGTAAGCCGACGATATTTTCGATCCAAAATTACAATCTTTAAATTAAGAAATCGTTGTGATTTTCTTGAGTCAAGAATATGTTTTTACCCTTGTAGGTTTTGTTATAGGGACTTCAATTCCTTTGTTCATATTCATATATATTTACCTGTATTTATTGTAAATCGAGATATTCGATTCGATACGTTTTTTATAATCATGTAATTTTTTTTATAAATTATAATATGAAGTAATTACATACAATTTATTCAAAAATCAAGTCCGGAACGCGGCGTGTAATTTTTGTTTATCTATTCCGGTTGTTTTATATTTAGTCGATTGTTGCAGTTTGGATTAAATAAATCCCACTGCACGATGTTTATGCAATAAATCAATTAAAATTTTTAATTTTAAAATTTGTGTAAATTTCTTGAAGGTAAGAACTGTAAAGTTTTTATTTAAAGAAAGTTTTTAAGATTCTACAGAAAAAACCATATCCCTAACTTTTGTTTGCCTGTAAAAAAATATTCCAATTATTTTAGTTAATATAAGTTATATTATATAACTACAACTATTAATAGTCGAGGCCCTATCCAAGGGGTAGGGCGGAGTCTGGGTTTGAGGGTCCCCCTGAACGATAAGGGCTCCAAAACCAGCAAATGTGCGGGCCCTTTTCGAAGTGGACCATATAAACTATAAATTTTCAAATTCGTAAAAACCCTTGCCTGCGGCGCTGGGGCTGTCTTAATTTTTGTTATTTTATTTAAGGTTATAAAACTTAAGTTTCGTTTAATTAAACGTAAAAATGGTAAAAATGTTCGCCTTCGGTGCTAAAGCTTTCTTGCATATAAGTGAAACTTTTAATTGTACACTTTTAAAATTAATATATACAGTGAAATTTAAAAAAAAAATTCGCCTGCGGCGCTAGAACTGTATGAAAGTTTATGTTATACCACTGTTTTGCAATTTTAGACCATGCTAATTATACAAAAAAAAAAAATCTTACTGCAATTAGAAATTTAAATTTATTTTTTTATTTTAAAATTTGTTTAAAGGACCCCGCGCATTCACTGAGCCTTTCCGAGGATTTGGCTAAAATTTTGATATGTTGTAGTTCTTCGTTTCCTTAACAAAACTGGCTGGCTAGCACCGTTGGCTTATCCGTTTTGGTGCAATTACCGTAAAAGTAATTTTTTCACTACCAGCCTAAAACCACATCTTTATTACTGTTCTTTTCATTGGTAGAAATATTATTTCTCTACCTATGACATCAGAGGTTCTAAAAATAATGAAATTGGACCATGGTTAATAATGAATTTTTATTCAGCTGTTTTGGCATCTGACGTTTCACTTAATTATTAAATCACATTGCTATTTACAAGTGTCTTTAGGTACCAAATTTATTTATTGCATGATAAATTAAAAAATATTAAATAAATTAGCAACTATAAAAAATGTTTTACAAAAAACACTTCAAAAAGTGAAAATCATTGGTCCATCATATTCAACCATAGATCATACAACCCATATATTACCGTAAGGATCATAGATTACTAGAGGTACAACCCCCATATATTGATTTTTGAGGCAACAGATTCTCCCTCACAGTTTTCGCCTGTCCCCTTATTTCTGGGGGAGTACCAGAATCATCACTTTGCATTTCACTTTACATTTTTATATATTTTATTACACTTAACACGGAAACACTTTCTAACTTAATAATTTTAGCAGATCACCAGAAAATTCCTGCCAGAAATGTCAAGTTATTCATTTGTTCTTTTAATGGCCGCGAACGGCCAGCGTGATATTTTAAATTTATAAGCTTTTTCATTAAATTTTAGTAAAATAAATAAATACCTAATTAATTGTACTGGTAGTGAAAAAAATACTATATTTTCCACGTGAGTGAAGATTTAACATTTTAGACCGCGTCTTGCGGGCTTCGCGCTAGCGCGCTCATCCCGCAATTTGACGCAGGTCAAAAATGTTAAACTTCTCTCACTTGGTAAATAATATACTATTACACTTTTATAAAGGTATAAATTACTTGGGGCACTGATTCAGGCATAATTATCACTAACTAAGCTAAGCCATTCTGTACTTTTTACTATTGGCCAGGTAAAAAGCCATCTATCTTTTTAATAACAATTTTTTTAAAAAATTACAGATAAAATTACCAAATTATAGTGGTTTCCTGTCACACACAAACCTAGGTTTAGGTGACAGACCAAAAAGTTTAGAAATATAAAATAATTAAGATTTTTTGCTTAATGTTAGCTATAAAAACAAACATATATTCATGTAGTATATTAAATATAAATAATATAAATCTTATATTATATTTTGTGATATTTAACCAATAAATAACCAATAAATAAATAATAATAATAAATAATAAAATAAGAAGGACTTTTAAGAACGGCTTAGTTTAGTATGTGATAATTATGCATGAATCAGCCTTAATATTCAGTGAAATTTTAAAATTAAGACAAAAATATAGTCTTTAAGATTTAACTAAATGGTATTAATAACAATTATTGTACCTAGATGATTATTTATTCAAGTGGTTATATTTCTAAATATTCAGATAATTTTTAACTGTGACTAAGCGTGGGTCAAAAAATCCCGATAGAGATCCCGATTTTCGAAATCGAAAAGGCTCGATTGCTCAAAAGTTGCTCCCTGGTAAAAAAACGGTGGCCGCTCAAAAATGAGCCAAATCGATTAATTTTTAGAGGTAGCTCAAAGCACTCAAACTATGATAAATATCGGTACCTGTTTTTCGGATAAAAACTGATTGTATATAAAATTGAGGAAATTTTGGAGGGTTTAGAAAATCGGGATTTTTTGAGACACGCTAGTGAGTACATATATCCATATTTATTATTTTCTTTGTTACAGATAATATCGAATTATTGTAAAACGAAGCAACAAAATAAACCATTTTCGCATATCGTGATGGATCTTTATCAAGAAGCCATGGTAGAAACAAACCAGGACACACCATGGGGACCTCCAGCAATGCCCGATTTAAATCCTAGAACAAGCAACAGGTAAATTAAAAAAACTTTTTTATTAATTTTAAGCCTATGAACACTGTTAGAATCTAACAGAGTTAGACTTAGATAAATTTTTACATCCACGTGCATGGGTAATTTACTTGCAGCTGCTGCTGATGTGAATTTACACTCGAAGCGTTAATATAAATGCGGTGTGTATTATATTTTTACATCTAGTGTGTAAAGTTAACACCAAAGCGTAATATACTTTTTACCTAAAACCCTTCAATTTATTTAAAAAAAATAGAATAACCATTTTGTTATTTTTCTATTTATAAATAGTGTTTTATGGAAAACTACGCAACAGAAAAATAAAACGTATATTCTTAATCAGCGCTACAAAAAGTACCAATATAAAATAGAAACAGAAAACATACACAAGTCTTAACCACTCAAAATTTGCAGGCCAGTGTTACCGCCTAAATAAGTAAAATATTATAAAATGTATGTTTTAAGGATATTGTATTAATCACACTTTTTAAATATTTACTTTTAATCAACACTTACCAATTATTTCTTTGAAAAATCTAGCACACACAAAATTATACGTACGCTCTTACAAACGTAAACAATTATAATGGTCGACAGCCACCAGACTCGATGAAGCAGGCATTCTGGCTTCTCGAGTCACGTGACTAGCTTAACCCCGCGATTGGCTGGCTTGTACATCAGAAGTGTCATTTTTATACTTCGGGTGTATTGTTGCTAAAGGTATGTTTATAAAAAAACACTTTCTTGAGCTCCGAGTGTATTGTTGCAGAAGGTATGGATGTAAAAATACACACTCTAGATCAAAATCACCTCACGTGTGTAGTGTCACATCAATGTTGATGTACATTTATATAAAGGTGTAAAATTTATATAAAGGTGTAAAATTTACTTCTTTTCGATGTAATTTCTTTCGGTGTAGATGCTTAACATTGTTTGCCTTCATTTAGGGTACCATTCTTGACTTTCGGGGAGTAGAACGACTGATAGAACTAGTCTGAGGTTTTGATTGTATTCTATTGGTTTCAACACTATATGTCATATTCTAAGCGGTGTTCTATCAGTCTGAAAAAAAGTTTGTCTTGTAAGATTTAAGAGTAAGAACCCTAAATGAAGCTTGGATAAAAGCTTTCAGGTACTATGATAATTTTTCTACAAGCACTTGAAAAACGAAAAAAAGAACGGAAAAAAATATATTCAAGAACATTTTTCTCGAAAACGGAAAAACATAGCGATTTACTTTAAAGATATTCGGAACCAGGTAAAAAAATACTATCGGAATTGTTAAACAAAATATGCAATTTATTGCCAAAGATTCTGCAGAAGATAATTTAACATTATTTACCAAAAACAAGTTTTCTGGATTTAGCTGTAAATGGTTCTGTAATGTGTAGACCTTCTGCTACCATGATGCATAATCAGATTTTTCTGTAGAGCTACTTCATCTCATTAATCCTTTAGAAATGCTGTGTGCAGATGTCTGGTACAAATTCAATTTTGATAACTTTAATAAGTTATTATTAATAACTTAAAAAAAGTGATTTTTCTTACGTAAATCCCCCTTTATAATAAATATAGAATTATTAAATAATTAAAACGTAATGGCAAATGTATAAAACAAATTAAAAACAGAATCATAATAATTTAACCTGCATTTTTTTTATGTATATTTTTTATAATTTCCACGTGGATAATTTTAATAATTTTTATCTTAATCTAATAATTATTTAAATTATAGAGTTGTAAAAAACCGTTTTTTTTAAACGTTTTTTTTACCATACTAAATTATAAAAACTAAAATTTTCTAGTTCAATATCAGTTAAATTAGAATTAAGTTGATGTTCCACCCTAAATTAAATTATCAAAGAAAGAGAAGAAATTATATTCTTTGGATTTTATTGGTCAACAGGTGGCTTACTGATATCATTGATTAATCAGTGTTAATGTTTTAGAAAAGAGGTTTTTTTTATTTGAACCTATATAAAATGTTTGGATGGTTTTTAGGTAATTCGGGTGCGCTGATTCTAAATCCGGCGGGTGCCACCTCGTATCTGACGAGGAATATGCAAATATTTTAGATAATTGAGATTAAAGCCAACTATAATTGAAATAAATAATTTTAATTTCACAAAATATTGTTTTGTTTGAATGAAATATTGTTCAGTATATTAAATAAATATTTTTTAGTGTATTAAAAATATACCAAACACACTACTGACTGAATTTTGTTTGGAAAACGATAAAAAAAATCCAATTTTTTTTAAATTTTAGTTGGGTTATTTTGAGCGTTATACAGTGTGTATTACACAGCGCCTTAAGGCCTTTTATAAGCAGTAGTCGGTGTAAACTCAGTTATGACTCATCAACGTAGAAAATAAACACAGAAACATAGGCTTACGGAATAATTTTGCCGAATTATGAGGGAAATTTTTATAAAGGTCACTAAATCGAAACATTTGACGACTAATTTGTTACACACAACAATATTGACTATATATATTAACTATACATATGTATGTATATCGATGTTTTTCAAAGAAAAAACCGACATTCGATTTTTATCTTTTAAGAATACGAAAGTTTTTAATTTTTATTTATGGATAACTTTTTTCCCACCTTACTCGTTTAAATGGAATCATTAAAAAAAATCAAGATAAAAAGAAATAAAAATGTAAATATTTAAAACCTCGCCTCAACGCTAGAGTCGACGCGGCGCCTATGCGAGTACTGGAAATTCGCCGACTACTGCTTATAAGGCAATCGTTTAACTTTGAAATAAAGGCCGTACACGGTCCATATAATAATAAATAAAAAATAGTAATGTCAAAGTATTGACTCAATAAAAATATTGACAATATTATTGATCGGGTGCGATAAAATTGCGTAATCTAATAATATATTTTAATGTTTTAAATATTTTATTTAATTTATTCATATGTTCTTAACTTTTGGCAACGTAGTTTGGCCTCGCAGGCAAAATGTTTTAGAAATTTTAAGCTCATGCATTTTCCAAACAGCCCACACTGATAGAAAAATCTAAAAATAATACAACCAAACGTTGTTTGAGGTATATAATACCATTTTTACGCTTATTCTAAAACATAAAGTTACATTAAATACACTATTAAAATTGTAGATTCATATTATTTAATAATACAAAAACTTTGTTGTAGTTTTTTAAGGAAGGATGATTAATAAAGATGGCGACAATCAGCTAATTTTAATAAATGTTTTACCAAAATATTGAAAGTAGGTAGTTTGGGCTAAAATTATTATGTACATAAGTATACCAACGATAAGCATGTACATGTACATGTAATTACATGTGATATGTAGTTTCTATGTGCACATAAATGAATTTAAAATAGATTACACCAATTTTGAAACGCAGAAGAGAGTCAACGCATCACAGGTTCAGCTAGCCAGCCGCACGGACGGGTCAGCTGAATTGCCTACGTTTTGAAGCGAGGATCGTGACGTAGTAAGGAGCGCTATCTGCGCGATAAAGAAAAACCTCATCGCTTAACAGTTATAAATCAAACAACTACACTCATTTGTAAATACCGAACACGTTTACTTTTTTGTTGTTGTATTCTATGCAATATAGAGTGGTTGGCGCATATACAACTATTTATTATTGTATACTATAATTGTTCTATTGTTCTATCCGTGATTTGGAATAGCAAATCATGTATGAAAACATTTTTTTAGCGAGATCCTTTTTGTGAATCTTAATGCATAAATAAACGTCTTTATTATTAATATTATATGTTAATTAATATGTGATTAAATTATTGGTATACTCTCGGGTATACCATGGTAATTGTGCCACAGGCGAAAAATTTATAAACTATTTTCCAAGAACGTTTTATAATTACGTTTTGGGTTAAAGATTTTGGCTGGCTCAGAGACTAGCTTGTGATTGTCATTACAATATTTGTAATTTACAGCGCTGCAGGAAAATGTCTGAAGGTCATAACTTGAAAATATAAAAAAGCTGAATAATGAGTTTTTATTTTTTTTCTGAGTATTTTTTTTTCTAGATCTCGGGGGGGGGGGGGTGTAGTTACCTTTATTACCCCCCTTGCTAATACTTGCTAGGGACGTCACGGCATCAGATCTAGAAGTCGAGTGAAGAGAAAAATTGACGAAAATATTGTCAATAATATGGATAGTGTGCGCTCATATGATATTGATATGTGGTTTGACAACAACATTGACAACTCTGAATTGGTCAAAACTATTGACCGTGTGCTTACGACCAAAAAACTTGAAAATCGATTTATTAATTTTTGAAATACATTTTTAAAATAATAAAATTTTGTTCCAATAGTCAAAATCCACTCTTTTGATGACGTCATATCAATCATGATTATGACGATCATTAGCCAGAGTGGCTCCCTGTAGATTAATCATTAAAACTGTGGGGACGTTTAAGTATTACGTAAGCAAATTGGGGCAAACTTCATACATTTCATACCCCGGTTTTTGCCTTATTAAAGGCTTTAGAGACTTCATATTTTGGCTACCCACCTAACCCCCCCCCCTATTACCTTCCTATTAAGGGGAAAGCCAACATATTAAGTCTCTACAGCATTTAATAAAGCGAGAACCGAGGTATAAATGTATGAATTTTTCCCCAGTTTGCTTACGTAATACTTGAATGTCCCCTGTATTAAACAGGACAGAGATAGGGTAATATACTCGTCTCTTTTTAGCTATTTGTAAAGGTCCCCATTGTATACTGCATAACCTGCATGCATCTTGACAATTAAATCATTTGAATTTAAAACCAAATTCCCATATTATTGTTTACAAAACATTTCACGCTAATAAATTATTTTTTAACGTAAGGAACAATTAAATAATTTAGCTTGTTCCAAAATATGACAAATCTAAATCCACAATCGGTTATGTGTAAAAATTCCACAAAAAAAATAAATTCGATTTCCAACGTAGTGATCAGATAGATATATCACATTTTATAGATTACACAGGTCAACATGGTTTAGTTATTGGAAAGTTAAGGGTCATTTCCGAAGTAATCTGCTGCGTAGAATCCGAATCCGGGGTCAGAGTTGGCCCATCACGTCAGAATTTTAAGATATTTGAGGTTATGTACCCGAAAAACGGCGTTTTTCCTACCTTTGAGGTTATGTACTGGGTGCAAAAAAATTTTGTGGTCTGTCTCTCTAGTTACATCATTTAGTACTACTCTTACCCTTTAATTTAAGAGATCGATTACGATTTTTATTCGCAAAAGTTATGGCTATACGAAAAATCGCCCTGAGTTGACATCATCAAATCGGAACGTAAATGAGTAGTCGACCAACGTAAACGAAGAGTGATGTTGACTGAATTTTTATCGCCAACAATTATACAGGGTGTATTTGAAATAGGGTCGGAAATTTTAACAGGTGATTCTACATGATAAAATTTGACAAAAAGTTCCTATAAACATATGTCTAAAAATGTGTCATAGGGGAGCTACGCCCCTTTGAAATTGGCTAAAAAAATCGGTTTTTATTTAATAACTCAGGAACCCATTGAGATATATTAACGAGGTTTTGCACGTGAATTAATCCTAATAAGGCCCATCTTTTTATGTAATTTTCACGTACTTATTTAAACCAGGGGTGTGCGAAAAGGGGGGTCCTTATCAGTTTTTTGTCCCAAATTTTTTTCTGTGTAACTTTTTTGCAATTTTATTTTTAAAATATGATTCCTCAGGTCAAAATACATAAAAAAGGTACTCTTGTTGTAATACTGTAGGATTAACCGTTTTCGAGAAAAGTTAATTTGAAGGTGAAATTTCACTGTTCGAGGACGAAAAATTAAATACTAAACTGTCGAAAACCAAAATTTTAATGATGCAGTGTTATTCTACATCAAAAGCTAAGAAAAAAAGTTTCCATACATGTAGGTCGAAAAAACGCTTTTAAAGCTACCATAGCCCTTTAAAAATGGTGCATATTTAGGAGACCATAGCTCCATTAGGATTCATTTTTGGAAGTACCTGTATATGAGGTTTTTTCTTAGTTTTTAATGTACATTCGCCCTGCATCATTAAAATTTTGGTTTTCAACATTTTAGTATTTAATTTTTCGTCCTCGAACCGTGGAATTTTACCTTCAAATGAATTTTTCTCGAAAACGATTAATCCTACAGTATTACAACAAGAGTACCTTTTTTATGTATTTTGATCTGGGGAATCATATTTCAAAAATAAAATTGCAAAAAAGTTACACAGAAAAAAGTTTGGGACAAAAAACTGATAAAGCCCCCCCGTTTCGCACACCCCTGGTTTAAATAAGTACGTGAAAATTACATACAAAGATGGGCCTTATTAGGATTAATTCACGTGCAAAACCTCGTTAATATATTTAAAAGGGTTCCTGAGTTATTAAATAAAAAACGATTTTTTTAGCCACTTTCAAAGGGGCGTAGCTCCCTTATGACGCATTTTTAGACATATGTTTATAGGAACTTTTTGTCATTTTTTATGATGTAAAACCATCTGTTAAAATTTCCGACCCTATTTCAAATACACCGTGTATAATTATATAATGTAAACTAAAAACATTTTTTAATATTTACATGTTTTTTTGCAATTCTTAATCCGCC
>OY294046.1:13947081-14084245 GCA_958510825.1 Brachypterus glaber
TTATCTTGGGTAGTATATATAAATAAAGTCTTTGGGATGCAGAAAAAAGCATTATTGGTACCGTAAGACCCTTATTACTAGCAAGTCTTGTATTTACAATATGTTCTATTGGGGTTTGTTATCGTTTGATTTTTACAATGAAATTTTATAATATTAATGTATAATTGTCTCCCGCTCCCCAGACTGTAATTCCATATGTAACCGACGATTGTACAAGTGCATAATATATCTGAAATAATACCTTTTTTGAAACAATTTGTCTCAACAAATAAAATTTATATAATATTTTTTATAAGTTATTAACTAAAAAAATATATATGAGTTTTCCATCTCATGGACCTATCCAGATGGATACCCAGATATTTTACTTCATCTTCTGGTTCAATTAATAAGTCACACTTGCATTTGTTGTGCTTAAAGATACATGACTCAATGTACCATTATCTGGGAATACCTGTGGTAGTCCATGTAAACGGAAGATAATGAGATTTAGCTAAATTTTATGTAAGTAAATTACTATCAAGCCAGAGCTTTATTTTTTTCATGATTAGTTCTGACCTATCGAAGGCCTCCCTCCATGTACTTCCCCTAATTAAGACTGCTGTGTCATCTGCATAGCAGATAATTTTGACTTCGGAACTAATATTTAGTAAACTATTGACGTAAATCAGGAAAAGTACAGTGCCTAAAACTGTGCCCTGTTGAACACCGGACTTCAGCACATGTTCATCACTCAGTGAATCATTGAGACTGACTCGCTGTGTCCTATCTGCAAGATATGACGCAAACAGGTCATATACAACCCCATTGATTCCCAAGTGACGAAGTGTTGACAGTAGAATCCGGTGGTCCACGGTGTCAGAGGCCTTCGACAGGTCAAGAAAAATCGCTAGTGCTTTATAGCTGTTATCTAAGTTATTCAGTACAAATTCAGTCACACCGCCTACAGCGTATTCAGTGCTGGAACTCTTTTTAAAGCCATATTGGTATTTAGAGATAATCTTATTTTTATTTAAGTATTTCCATACTCGATTTGTTATACATTTTTCTGTCAGTTTACGTGTAATTATAATAATTATTATAATTACACATGATAATTATAATTATTATGCATGGTTCACATTAAATGTTACGGATGCAACAATTATTATATTAATATAAAAGTCCCTCGATATTTTGCGTGTTTATCTTAAAATCCGATAAACCGAAAATTGATTTGTCAGCTTTTGATACTAGATAATTTAAATGTTAAGTTAATGTTAAGTTATGTAGGAATTTTCTCATTATTCTATTGTATAATTATTTATAGTTGCCATTATTCTATTAATTTTATTGAGTTTTTACAGAATAACTTAGTTCCGAATCATGCACAGAAAGGTATTTTTATTATTTATTATGTTAGTAAATGTTTTGAAGGTATGTCTTAATTATTATTAATGAGTACTGTTTTTGCAATTAAGATTAAATTAATTATTAAAAATCATCCTTTCGATATTTTCGCTATTGTAGTGACTTATCTGTATCATTATTGGTTATTACTAATAACTTATACGTCTGGATTAAATTAATTATCCCAATTACTAGGAATCGACCGATAACGATATGATATCGGCGATATCGACAAAAATTCGCTATATCGGTTATCGGCCGATACGAAAGTCCATATCAGCATATCGGCAAATGGTAATTCATAAGTAGTACATAATGTATAATATATTATATTAATATATTATGCATATTATATACTACTGTGCGGTCCAAAAGTCACCCCCCCTTCTTAACTTTTAAACGATTTTTGATATCATCTTCAAATTTTGAACAATTAGTAAGACAAAAACTATTTTTTGGCATATATTCGATATTTTTAGCTTTTAAAATGTAGTCAGGGGAGTAAAGGAGGGATTTTTTTTTAATGGGAAGGTTGCTCGTTAGATACATCACATCATATTTTTGTTTATTTTTTAAACATTTTTTTAAGGTTTCAATTTTTAATTTTTTTCTTCAAAAAAATAAAAAATTTTAGGATTTTTTTTTGTAAAATTTTATTTATATCATTTAAAATTGGTTTAAAAGTATAATTTATTTATTTACATTAACCATTTATTTATTTGCTTTAACCATTTTTTATTATTTTTTTTAAAGAACTTTCCATTTTCAACCCTATTTTACACCCCCAAAAAAAGTATCAAAAAAATAAAAAAATATGTTGTCAAATACGAAATTCTATAAGCTTTAAAATTAACACGTTGACAGTCTCCATTAGGATGTTTTTTTCCGTCCCCAGACGTCCAACCGTTTTTACATTTTTTTTATCTTAACCAAACCAAATGAGTCGAGTATAATACTATTCTGGCGCAGGTGCTGTGAATGAATAACGTACTGGGTGTAACAAGACCCTTTTTTATTGGTATAAAATGTCAATTTCTAAAATAAAAAGTACATTTCAGTCGCTTCCGGTTTAACCAAAAGTGAGACTAACTTTCGATTTCTAAATGGGGCACCCTATATATTTTTACATATTTAAATTCTACGTTTCATTCTGAGGGCATATCCACAGGCTTGCATAACAAATTTAGTACATAACAATGCGATGCCGTGATTGGCTTGATGTGTCGTCATGTATCTTGTAAGTCAATCACGTTGTCGCATTCTTATGTACTATGCTTGTTATGTGAGCCTGTGGATATGCCTTAAGTACAAGGATTCCAAATAAGTGACATTTTAAATGTCAAAAAGTTTTTAATTTAATGTTGTTTTTATCATAGGTGTGCCATGATTACTTAAAATTAATACTGATCTAAGTAACCCTAGAAAAATAAAGATAAGCTGAAAACTATATTTATAACTCAGTTACAAAGATTTAGAAAATGGTATTTGCTCAAATACTCAATTTTTAAAAATTACGTAATATTATAAAAAGTACCATTATTAAGGAATCTACCAATATCCTTTATTTTTATGTAGATTAAATGCAGCCGTTTTTATAAATGAACTTGTTATTTTATACGGTATACGATAATAGATTCGCAGAAATGAGATACTATAATATTTTTATTTGCAGCTTAAAGAGCCATAAATGTTAAACTTAATATTTTTAATTTTCTTTTCGTGTTTTGGTATAGTTTTTCTATATTTAAATCCTTGTTAATTATTATTTAAAATTATATTATCATGTTTTTTTATAAACTAATTTTGACCTTTGTATGTGTATGAGCAACAATACATTTCTCAGAGTCCATTTTAATTTGGTCATAAAGGACTCTTACCAAAGGGTTACTATACAGGGTGATTCAGAAATAAGGTACAAAATTTTAAGGGGTGAATCTAGGTCCAAAAATATAAAAAAAGTTCGTATTAAAGTTGGTCCGGAAGTGAGCCCCAAGGGAGCTACGACCTTCCTAAGGGTACATCTGAAAAGTAGTTTTTATTTGATGTCTCTGGAACCCCTTGACCTACAGTAACGATTTTTTGCACATGCCTTAAAATTGATAAAGCCTATTATGTTATGGAATTCTTCTTACATTGGCACTTAGTGCTACTAAGAGTGCCGATGTATTGAAACCTTTGCCGAAAAGTCAAAATCTTTGACCACTTTTTTTTTTCACATTTCTCGACGTTTTAGACTAGTCGAAATCAGTAAAAAAAAATTTACCTCCGTCTGTCTGTCTGTCTGTCTGTCTGTCTGGGTGTAAACTCTAACTCCATTTCTATATGGGAGATTTAGCGCAGCGGTCTAAGGCATCGATATAGCATTGACACTGAGCTAATGATCGTGAGTTCAAACCTCACTGGCGCCAATTGCCTTTTTCAGTTAATTAATAATTGAAATTTGGCAAAGGCGTACTCCCTAGATATATTGGTTCGAAAGTCAATTAAAGCCGGTGGTTCCCTCTACTACTAGCCCACACAAGTCCTGGACTTAGGAGATCCTTAATTAAGTAGAATAGTACGAGGTTAAAAAACAAACAAACATGAGATATCGACTTGCGGTTTTTTGCATATTGTTTCTTATCGTATTCCGAAGAGCTGATTTTGGGGGTAAACGATTGGGGGTAAAAATAGGGTAAAACTCCTATTTTTAGCGTTTTTTGTTTATAATTAAGGCAATTATTATTGTATTTGGTTAATTTAGTACTTATATAAAAGATAATTTTAAATTGGTCAAAAAATTGTATAAACAACGTTTTCCTAGGACGCATTGTTTTCGAGATATTGACGTTTAAAGCAGTAAGAGGTTTTTTAGCATATCTCACATATTTATAAGCCGATTTCAAAAAATTATATTTTAAATAAAAACTCTTTATAAGCCCTATAAAAAATGTTATATATAGTTTTTTTCTAGAATATAATGACTTAAAGATATAGAATTTAAAATCAAACAAAACACCTAGTTTGAAATTTGCAAACTAGATGGCTCTAGTGTACAATAGTGCCGATGTTTTGACAGGGTGCTTGCAACGTTTCATCTAGTTTGGTAATTTTAATCAGAGACGTGCAAAATGGGTGCAATGTCACTTTTTGAAATTTTATCAATAAAATATGATTCTTTAATTAAAAGTACATAAAAAAGTACTCTTTATAAATGTAACACCGTAGGGCCAACCGTTTTCGATAAAATTGCAATTAAAAAGCAATTTCACGTTCTGAGCATCAAAAATAGGAGCTAAAATATGCACCAATAAAAATTTCAATACTGCAGGGCGTTACTACATTAAAAAAAAATTTAAAAAATTCGCGTACACAAATATCCACAAATCGCTTTCAAGGGAGCTAAAAAGTGTTATTTTTTAAGAGGCTCTTGTACCCTTAAAATGGAATTTCGAACTTAGGGAACGTTCAAGTATTACGTAACACTCCTAGGGGGGGCGGGATAATTTTGAAGTGTTACGCCCATGTTAATGGTATAGGAAAAAAGCTTTAGGGTTGGAGGGGGGGTCCAAAATGATCAAAATTTGCGTTACGTAACACTTGAACGTTCCCCTAGATGTATACGAGCTTTTTTTACAGCTTGTAATGTAGAATCACCCTGTAGTACTTAAGTTTGTATTGGTGATTTTTTTAATGCTCAGAACGAGAAATTGCCCCTTTAATTGCAATTTTCTTGAAAACGATTTGCCCTACGGTATTACATAAAGAGTATTTTTTATGTATTTTTAATTCAAGATTAATATTTAATTGAAAAAAAGTTAAAAAATCTACAGATACAAAAGTTTGGGGCAAAAAAGTGACATCGTCCCCCCATTTTGCACGTCCCTGGTTAAAATTACCAAATAAGAATTACACAAAATGATAGCCTTTATCAATGTTAAGGCATGTACAAAAAATCGTTATTGTAGTTCATAGGGTTTCAGAGATATTAAATAAAAACTACTTTTCAGATATACCCTTAGGAAGGTCGTAGGTCACTTAGGGTTATTTTCGGACCAACATTTATAGGAACTTTTTCCATATTTTTGGATATAGATTCACCCTTTATTTTATTTTGTACCTTATTCCCGAATCACCTGTATAGTAAACAAGCCATTTTTTTTCGATAAATCGTAAAATCAAACCAAAACCTTAAAACTCAGCATATTTACTCGAGAAGTAGTAGTAGTAGTAGTAAAGGTGGGTAGGCTCCAACGCCTGACAAGTAGTCACAATAGCCCTTTTTTGTCTGCCCTGAGAAAATCGTTTGCCTACGTCCTAGTTAGTAAGTGCCCATTTTTATGCCTGCGGTGAAAAGGATTTTCAAAGCCAGTCTAGCGCTGGGATATGTCCCGAGGGAATGGAGGAGGGCCAGAGTAGTCTTTATCCCAAAAGCTGGGAAAAAAGACTACACAAAGGCAAAATCCTTCAGACCCATCAGTCTAACTTCCTTCCTTCACAAAACGTGGAAAGGATAGTAGACAGGTTCCTAATGGAAGAAGTGCTATCAAGGCACCCATTTCACAAAAGGCAGCACGCATACAGGCGAGGAAGGTCGACTGAAACGGCTCTTCACGCCCTAGCACAAAGGATTGAAAAGGCATTACATCAGAAAGAGTGGGCGTTAGCCCTCTTCTTTGATGTAGAGGGCGCATTCGATAAGGCAAAAACGTCGAAAATCTGCAGCGCATTACGAGCCAGAGGCACCCCACCAGTACTTATTAGCTGGGTAAAGTCCGCGTTGGAGGAAAGAAGGGTCATGGCCTCCCTAGGAGACTGCCAACTGGACATCGGGGTCAGAGGCGGCTGCCCACAAGGCAGCTGCCTTTCTCCCCACCTATGGTGTCTAGTAATGGACGGTCTTATTGGGAGGCTGACCGCTGAGGGGCTGTATGTGCAGGCATATGCAGACGACGGGACAGTACTGATCACAGGAAAGTTTCTAGGCATTGTTTGCGATAGAATGCAAACCGCCTGCAGGATTATAGAAAGTTGGTGTGAGGAGAACGGACTCTCAGTCAACCCAGCAAAGACCGAGATGATCCTCTTCACCAACAAAAGGAAGATACAGGAATTCAGGGCACCCACAATGTACGGTAGGCCACTAGAGCTTGCTCAAGAGGTTAAGTACTTAGGGGTAACCCTAGACAGGAAGCTCACCTGGAAGGCGCACATCGACAAAGTCGTAGACAAGTCGATAGCGTCTCTTTGGCATCTGCGCCGGGTGGTTGGCAAAAGCTGGGGCATGAGCCTAAAGATCCTCCACTGGATCTACACCGCAGTCATCAGACCCAGAGTGCAGTATGGCTCGGTGGTCTGGTGGCCCAGTGTCAGCAAAGCCATGGTAGCAAGAACGCTAAGTAGAATCCAAAGACTAGCATGTCTAGGGATTACTGGCGCTATGAGGACGACCGCTACAGCCGCGCTCGAGGCCCTACTGGGGCTGCCCACGCTTCCATCTTGGATAAAGAAGGAAGCGATGGCCAGCCACCTGAGGATGCGAGACGCTGGATGCTGGCTGGGAGGAGAAGCAACGTATGGTCACACCAAGATTGCAGAGATCGCTAAAAAGGAAATCCCTATTAGCAGTATCAAAGTGATTGAGGCTGAAGATCAGCTTAGGTATAACAAGAAATTCACTCTCACAATTCCCAGTAAGGAACAGTGGGAGAGAAAGCAGGTTGCTTTCGCCCCGACATCCGTGGTGTGCTATACAGACGGTTCCCGTATGGCAAGCACACAGACATCGGGAGCAGGATTCTGCATTGAGGACAGGGAGGTACAGGAAAGCTTTTCGCTAGGAATGTACCCCACAGTCTTCCAAGCGGAGGTCTTCGCTATACAGGAGGCGGCAAGGTGTGAGGCAGTACGTTCAGGCAACGAGACAGATGTATACTTCTGCTCGGATAGCCAGGCAGCTTTAAAAGCTCTTAGCGCACCCGCAACAAGATCCGCTCTGGTGCAGGAGTGCGCTGGAGAGCTGGATGAGCTAGCAAGAGCAAAAAGAGTTCACCTTGTGTGGGTACCAGGTCACTGCGGTATTCCAGGCAACGAGAGGGCGGATGAACTCGCCAGACTGGGTGCCGAAAAGCCCTGCCTGGGACCTGAACCAATTCTCGGTATCACAAGGAAACAAGTGAAGACTGCCCTCAACGCTTGGGTGGAAAGTCAGCTTAAAGAACACTGGACCGAGCTTAGCGGTTGCAGGCAGGCAAAGGAATTCCTGACCAGGCCAAGCAAAGCTAGGTCGGTCTGGCTACTAGGAAGGGGCCGAGCAACCATAAGCCTCCTTACAGGGGTCCTTACGGGCCACTGTGGGCTTATGCGACACCTAAGCCTCATGCGGACGGTAAACGATCCGACCTGCCCTGGGTGTGGGATGGACGAGGAAACGCCCTACCACTTCATAGGGGAGTGTGAGGCTCTGGGCAGGCTCAGACAAGACGTCTTCAGAGTGGTAACACTAGCGAAGGAAGAGATGAGCCTCCTAGCCTGGTCAGATGTTATGAACTTCATCAGAAGGTCTGGCAGATTCAGGAAGAGGGAGGATAGGCAGCAGGTTGGGTAGGTAATCTTGGGGCAGACAAAAAGGGCCATTGGGCCTACTTGTCAGGCGTCGGAGCCTACCCACCTTTTACTACTACTACTAAGTGCCCATTTCCCACACGTTGCCTATGACATTGTCATAGTATGACAACGGTTTGGAAGTGACAATCTGATTGAATCAGCTGATTTTATATATCTGCTGTCAGAAAATTAGTAATCGTCGAACACATATCCTCAAATTGACTAACTAATTTTAAGATAATTTTTGCGTTTTTTGGATGTTTAGGTGTTAGGTCGTAGGAAAAATAGTATACGCACCTGGACGAAAACCATTTCAATTCTCATCGAGTGAATATGAATTACAAGATGTTTTTTTTACTCGGGTGCGTCTCGTAAAAAAAGCACTCTCGTGCACTGAAAACTAGGTTCGTTTGGACTTTTAAGGTGGGTAGGCTCCAACGCCTGACAAGTAGTCACAATAGCCCTTTTTTGTCTGCCCTGAGAAAATCGTTTTCCTAGTCCTAGTTAGTAAGTGCCCATTTCCCACCCGTTGCCTATGACATTGTCATAGTATGACAACGGTTTGGAAGTGACAATCTGATTGAATCAGCTGATTTTATATATCTGCTGTCAGAAAATTAGTAATCGTCAAACACATATCCTCAAATTGACTAACTAATTTTAAGATAATTTTTGCGTTTTTTGGATGTTTAGGTGTTAGGTCGTAGGAAAAATAGTATACGCACCTGGACGAAAACCATTTCAATTCTCATCGAGTGAATATGAATTACAAGATGTTTTTTTTACTCGGGTGCGTCTCGTAAAAAAAGCACTCTCGTGCACTGAAAACTAGGTTCGTTTGGACTTTTAAGGTGGGTAGGCTCCAACGCCTGACAAGTAGTCACAATAGCCCTTTTTGTCTGCCCTGAGAAAATCGTTTTCCTACGTCCTAGTTAGTAAGTGCCCATTTCCCACCCGTTGCCTATGACATTGTCATAGTATGACAACGGTTTGGAAGTGACAATCTGATTGAATCAGCTGATTTTATATATCTTCTGTCAGAAAATTAGTAATCGTCAAACATATATCCTCAAATTGACTAACTAATTTTAAGATAATTTTTGCGTTTTTTGGATGTTTAGGTGTTAGGTCGTAGAAAAAATAGTATACGCACCTGGACGAAAACCATTTCAATTCTCATCGAGTGAATATGAATTACAAGATGTTTTTTTTACTCGGGTGCGTCTCGTAAAAAAAGCACTCTCGTGCACTGAAAACTAGGTTCGTTTAGACTTTTAAGGTGGGTAGGCTCCAACGCCTGACAAGTAGTCACAATAGCCCTTTTTTGTCTGCCCTGAGAAAATCGTTTTCCTACGTCCTAGTTAGTAAGTGCCCATTTTCCACCCGTGGCCTATGACATTGTCATAGTATGACAACGGTTTGGAAGTTACAATCTGATTGAATCAGCTGATTTTATATATCTGCTGTCAGAAAATTAGTAATCGTCAAACACATATTCTCAAATTGACTAACTAATTTTAAGATAATTTTTGCGTTTTTTGGATGTTTAGGTGTTAGGTCGTAGGAAAAATAGTATACGCACCTGGACGAAAACTATTTCAATTCTCATCGAGTGAATATGAATTACAAGATGTTTTTTTTACTCGGGTGCGTCTCGTAAAAAAAGCACTCTCGTGCACTGAAAACTAGGTTCGTTTGGACTTTTAAGTTGGGTAGGCTCCAACGCCTGACAAGTAGTCACAATAGCCCTTTTTTGTCTGCCCTGAGAAAATCGTTTTCCTACGTCCTAGTTAGTAAGTGCCCATTTCCCACCCGTTGCCTATGACATTGTCATAGTATGACAACGGTTTGGAAGTGACAATCTGATTGAATCAGCTGATTTTATATATCTGCTGTCAGAAAATTAGTAATCGTCAAACACATATCCTCAAATTGACTAACTAATTTTAAGATAATTTTTGCGTTTTTTGGATGTTTAGGTGTTAGGTCGTAGGAAAAATAGTATACGCACCTGGACGAAAACCATTTCAATTCTCATCGAGTGAATATGAATTACAAGATGTTTTTTTTACTCGGGTGCGTCTCGTAAAAAAAGCACTCTCGTGCTCTGAAAACTAGGTTCGTTTGGACTTTTAAGGTGGGTAGGCTCCAACGCCTGACAAGTAGTCACAATAGCCCTTTTTTGTCTGCCCTGAGAAAATCGTTTTCCTAGTCCTAGTTAGTAAGTGCCCATTTTCCACCCGTGGCCTATGACATTGTCATAGTATGACAACGGTTTGGAAGTGACAATCTGATTGAATCAGCTGATTTTATATATCTGCTGTCAGAAAATTAGTAATCGTCAAACACATATCCTCAAATTGACTAACTAATTTTAAGATAATTTTTGCGTTTTTTGGATGTTTAGGTGTTAGGTCGTAGGAAAAATAGTATACGCACCTGGACGAAAACCATTTCAATTCTCATCGAGTGAATATGAATTACAAGATGTTTTTTTTACTCGGGTGCGCCTCGTAAAAAAAGCACTCTCGTGCACTGAAAACTAGGTTCGTTTGGACTTTTAAGGTGGGTAGGCTCCAACGCCTGACAAGTAGTCACAATAGCCCTTTTTTGTCTGCCCTGAGAAAATCGTTTTCCTACGTCCTAGTTAGTAAGTGCCCATTTCCCACCCGTTGCCTATGACATTGTCATAGTATGACAACGGTTTGGAAGTGACAATCTGATTGAATCAGCTGATTTTATATATCTGCTGTCAGAAAATTAGTAATCGTCAAACACATATCCTCAAATTGACTAACTAATTTTAAGATAATTTTTGCGTTTTTTGGATGTTTAGGTGTTAGGTCGTAGGAAAAATAGTATACGCACCTGGACGAAAACCATTTCAATTCTCATCGAGTGAATATGAATTACAAGATGTTTTTTTTACTCGGGTGCGCCTCGTAAAAAAAGCACTCTCGTGCACTGAAAACTAGGTTCGTTTGGACTTTTAAGGTGGGTAGGCTCCAACGCCTGACAAGTAGTCACAATAGCCCTTTTTTGTCTGCCCTGAGAAAATCGTTTTCCTAGTCCTAGTTAGTAAGTGCCCATTTCCCACCCGTTGCCTATGACATTGTCATAGTATGACAACGGTTTGGAAGTGACAATCTGATTGAATCAGCTGATTTTATATATCTGCTGTCAGAAAATTAGTAATCGTCAAACACATATCCTCAAATTGACTAACTAATTTTAAGATAATTTTTGCGTTTTTTGGATGTTTAGGTGTTAGGTCGTAGGAAAAATAGTATACGCACCTGGACGAAAACCATTTCAATTCTCATCGAGTGAATATGAATTACAAGATGTTTTTTTTACTCGGGTGCGCCTCGTAAAAAAAGCACTCTCGTGCACTGAAAACTAGGTTCGTTTGGACTTTTAAGGTAGGTAGGCTCCAACGCCTGACAAGTAGTCACAATAGCCCTTTTTTGTCTGCCCTGAGAAAATCGTTTTCCTACGTCCTAGTTAGTAAGTGCCCATTTCCCACCCGTTGCCTATGACATTGTCATAGTATGACAACGGTTTGGAAGTGACAATCTGATTGAATCAGCTGATTTTATATATCTGCTGTCAGAAAATTAGTAATCGTCAAACACATATCCTCAAATTGACTAACTAATTTTAAGATAATTTTTGCGTTTTTTGGATGTTTAGGTGTTAGGTCGTAGGAAAAATAGTATACGCACCTGGACGAAAACCATTTCAATTCTCATCGAGTGAATATGAATTACAAGATGTTTTTTTTACTCGGGTGCGCCTCGTAAAAAAAGCACTCTCGTGCACTGAAAACTAGGTTCGTTTGGACTTTAAGGTGGGTAGGCTCCAACGCCTGACAAGTAGTCACAATAGCCCTTTTTTGTCTGCCCTGAGAAAATCGTTTTCCTAGTCCTAGTTAGTAAGTGCCCATTTCCCACCCGTTGCCTATGACATTGTCATAGTATGACAATGGTTTGGAAGTGACAATCTGATTGAATCAGCTGATTTTATATATCTGCTGTCAGAAAATTAGTAATCGTCAAACACATATCCTCAAATTGACTAACTAATTTTAAGATAATTTTTGCGTTTTTTGGATGTTTAGGTGTTAGGTCGTAGGAAAAATAGTATACGCACCTGGACGAAAACCATTTCAATTCTCATCGAGTGAATATGAATTACAAGATGTTTTTTTTACTCGGGTGCGCCTCGTAAAAAAAGCACTCTCGTGCACTGAAAACTAGGTTCGTTTGGACTTTTAAGGTGGGTAGGCTCCAACGCCTGACAAGTAGTCACAATAGCCCTTTTTTGTCTGCCCTGAGAAAATCGTTTTCCTACGTCCTAGTTAGTAAGTGCCCATTTCCCACCCGTTGCCTATGACATTGTCATAGTATGACAACGGTTTGGAAGTGACAATCTGATTGAATCAGCTGATTTTATATATCTGCTGTCAGAAAATTAGTAATCGTCAAACACATATCCTCAAATTGACTAACTAATTTTAAGATAATTTTTGCGTTTTTTGGATGTTTAGGTGTTAGGTCGTAGGAAAAATAGTATACGCACCTGGACGAAAACCATTTCAATTCTCATCGAGTGAATATGAATTACAAGATGTTTTTTTTACTCGGGTGCGCCTCGTAAAAAAAGCACTCTCGTGCACTGAAAACTAGGTTCGTTTGGACTTTTAAGGTGGGTAGGCTCCAACGCCTGACAAGTAGTCACAATAGCCCTTTTTTGTCTGCCCTGAGAAAATCGTTTTCCTACGTCCTAGTTAGTAAGTGCCCATTTCCCACCCGTTGCCTATGACATTGTCATAGTATGACAACGGTTTGGAAGTGACAATCTGATTGAATCAGCTGATTTTATATATCTGCTGTCAGAAAATTAGTAATCGTCAAACACATATCCTCAAATTGACTAACTAATTTTAAGATAATTTTTGCGTTTTTTTGATGTTTAGGTTTTAGGTCGTAGGAAAAATAGTATACGCACCTGGACGAAAACCATTTCAATTCTCATCGAGTGAATATGAATTACAAGATGTTTTTTTTACTCGGGTGCGTCTCGTAAAAAAAGCACTCTCGTGCACTGAAAACTAGGTTCGTTTGGACTTTTAAGGTGGGTAGGCTCCAACGCCTGACAAGTAGTCACAATATCCCTTTTTTGTCTGCCCTGAGAAAATCGTTTTCCTACGTCCTAGTTAGTAAGTGCCCATTTCCCACCCGTTGCCTATGACATTGTCATAGTATGACAACGGTTTGGAAGTGACAATCTGATTGAATCAGCTGATTTTATATATCTGCTGTCAGAAAATTAGTAATCGTCAAACACATATCCTCAAATTGACTAACTAATTTTAAGATAATTTTTGCGTTTTTTGGATGTTTAGGTGTTAGGTCGTAGGAAAAATAGTATACGCACCTGGACGAAAACCATTTCAATTCTCATCGAGTGAATATGAATTACAAGATGTTTTTTTTACTCGGGTGCGCCTCGTAAAAAAAGCACTCTCGTGCACTGAAAACTAGGTTCGTTTGGACTTTTAAGGTGGGTAGGCTCCAACGCCTGACAAGTAGTCACAATAGCCCTTTTTTGTCTGCCCTGAGAAAATCGTTTTCCTACGTCCTAGTTAGTAAGTGCCCATTTCCCACCCGTTGCCTATGACATTGTCATAGTATGACAACGGTTTGGAAGTGACAATCTGATTGAATCAGCTGATTTTATATATCTGCTGTCAGAAAATTAGTAATCGTCAAACACATATCCTCAAATTGACTAACTAATTTTAAGATAATTTTTGCGTTTTTTTGATGTTTAGGTTTTAGGTCGTAGGAAAAATAGTATACGCACCTGGACGAAAACCATTTCAATTCTCATCGAGTGAATATGAATTACAAGATGTTTTTTTTACTCGGGTGCGTCTCGTAAAAAAAGCACTCTCGTGCACTGAAAACTAGGTTCGTTTGGACTTTTAAGGTGGGTAGGCTCCAACGCCTGACAAGTAGTCACAATAGCCCTTTTTTGTCTGCCCTGAGAAAATCGTTTTCCTACGTCCTAGTTAGTAAGTGCCCATTTCCCACCCGTTGCCTATGACATTGTCATAGTATGACAACGGTTTGGAAGTGACAATCTGATTGAATCAGCTGATTTTATATATCTGCTGTCAGAAAATTAGTAATCGTCAAACACATATCCTCAAATTGACTAACTAATTTTAAGATAATTTTTGCGTTTTTTGGATGTTTAGGTGTTAGGTCGTAGCAAAAATAGTATACGCACCTGGACGAAAACCATTTCAATTCTCATGTGAATATGTTTTTTTTACTCGGGTGCGCCTCGTAAAAAAAGCACTCTCGTGCACTGAAAACTAGGTTCGCGTACTCAGTGCTTAATATACTATTACCATCCGCATGAGGCTTAGGTGCCGCATAAACCCACAGCGCACAGTGTTTCCTAAATCACTTTTTGCGGCCATAAATCTGATTACGAATCTGAAGTCAAAATTTTAAAATTCAAAATGGCGGATTCAAGATGGCGGACACTTTTTTGTTTATTGAGTTTTTTCTTAATTTTTAAATGTACTTGGGGTTTATTGGCTTTGCTAAAAACGAATTTGACATTTAAAATTTCCAATTCAAAATGGCGGATGAAGGCTAGAGTTGATATTTTATTATATTTAATAAAAAATTACGAAAATATGCATTTGGGTTCGTTTTAGTTCAAAGAAAAAGCATTTGTTCGCAAAAGTTGAAAAAAACTTTGACAGATGTCAAATATCGATTTTTGGCAAATGACCCATTTTTGCATCAAATTTCGGCAACTTATGAAATTTTTAAGAGTATTTTTGGATTCTGCGTCAAAAAATCATTTTAAAACTTTATTTAATTAGTAAAGAGTTCAAATAGTTTTATTTAAATAAAGCTTAATTCAAAAATGAATTTATGACAAATACCAGTTTTCATGTATTTTTTCATTTAAATTTGTATAACTTTTTACCGAAAGCTGCCGATGACGTAATTTTTAGTGAAGTCGTTCCTTATTATATATAGAATAATTCTTTTACATAATTGGCTGCCACGAGGTGCCTCTGCAGGGTCCACCTGCATCAGAAAATAAAAATTTATTGTAAATTTTGATTTTTTTTATTACAATTATTTATAGTTTTTAGTCAGCTTAAGACAATATTTAATACATATTGATCTTTTGCTGGATATTAGCAAAAGTTATCAGTCCTAAAACTGGTTTGATGCAGCTCTTCAGCCCTCCCTCCTGCGCTAATTTTAAAGTTTAAAGTTTTTTATATGTACACAAACATTAAATAATAATCATTATAATACAAAAATAACATCTTACGATAAAAAAAAATAAGAGGGCTTATGTTTACATTTTTGACTTAAGTAACTTTAATTTTCATTGAAGTTGAATAATGTTATTTTCGCTAATTTGATAGTAAAATGGAGGAGATTATTATTAAAAACAGTGTTGAATAATGTTATTTATGGTAAAAACCTGGACTCATATTCTAATAAAAACTATGAAAAAGTTACACAGAAAAAAAAATTGGGCAAAAAAGTGACAAGGTACCCCGTTTCGCACACCCGTTTTTAAAATAACTATATATAAGATAATAGGCCTTATTAGGTTTAGATCATAGGCTTTTTATAGCTTTACTATTATATAGCTCAAATGGTTCCTTGGTTATTAAATAAAAACTATTTTTTTAGCCCCTTTTACAGGGGTGTAGCTCCCTTACGGCCCAAGTTCTCAAGGCAATTTCAAAAGCATCTTGTATTATAAAAAAATTTATAAATATTCTTTTGTTAATTTTCTGATGCAGGTGGACCCTGCAGAGGCACCTCGTGGCAGCCAATTATGTAAAAGAATTATTCTATATATAATAGGGAACAACTTCACTAAAAATTACGTCATCGGCAGCTTTCGGTAAAAAGTAATACAAATTTAAATGAAAAAATACATGAAAACTGGTATTTGTCATAAATTCATTTTTGAATTAAGCTTTATTTAAATAAAATTATTTGAACTCTTTACTAATTAAATAAAGTTTTAAAATGATTTTTTGACGCAGAATCCAAAAATACTCTTAAAAATTTCATAAGTTGCCGAAATTTGATGCAAAAATGGGTCATTTGCCATTTGCTTTTTCTTTGAACTAAAACGAACCCAAATACATATTTTCGTAATTTTTTATTAAATATAATAAAATATCAACTCTAGCCTTCATCCGCCATTTTGAATTGGAAATTTTAGATGTCAAATTCGTTTTTAGCAAGGCCAATAAACCCCAAGTACATTTAAAAATTAAGAAAAAACTCAATAAACAAAAAAGTGTCCGCCATCTTGAATCCGCCATTTTGAATTTTGAAATTTTGACTTCAGATTCGTAATCAGCGACCCCGAAAACCCCTTAAAAGGTACTTTTTCAGATTTATGGCCGCAAAAAGTGATTTAGGAAACACTGTGCAGCGGCCCGTAAGGACCCCTGTTAAAAGACTTATGATTGCTCGGCTCCTTCCTAGTGACCAGACCAGAGATTGTAGTCTATAGGTTTGTTCGAGTTTCACTAAATTTAGTTCTGAAATGTTGGTTATTGGCTATTTTAAGTCACGTGCTAACAAAGATTAAACCTCTATTGGTCAGAACCAGTTCTGAACAGTTCTTAACTCGAAACCCGAATAAGCCTTCTGTCCTTGCCCTGTCTGGAACCGCCGCACTATGTCGCAAACGGACCAAAAAAGTGTCAAAAACTATTTTATCCTTGTAATTGATAAAAAATATTTTATTTTTAAATAAAAACACAAATTCGTTTTTTTTTTCTTTAATTTTTAAGTGCATAAAGGGGCTATCAGACATTTTTTGAATGTAAAATGAGTGATCTATATAATTGCTTTTATTAATACATATTCGTATTTATCCTATCCTTAATAAGGCCTATCAATCAGTCGATGGTATTTGCATGTGGTTATTTTCAACAGGGGCGTCCGAAATAGGGGGGGCTTATGAATTTTTCGCCCCAAACTTTTCGATGGGTTAACTTTTTTGTGAATTTTTTATTAGAATAGTATTCCTAAGGTAAATACAATGAAAAATACATAAAACAGTACTCTTGTGACATAAGGTTAACTATTTTTCAGAAAAATACAATTTAAGGCAAAATTGCAGGGTTTGAGAACAAAAAAAAACAAACTTTGTAGGGTTAGTGTAAATTAAAAACAAACAAAAAATTATTTTATACATGTAGGTACTTCCAAAAATCGATTATAAGGGATCCCGGGAGTTACGGTCTCTCAAAATACACCATTTTTAAAGGGTCATGGTACATTTATTATTAAAGTTTAGGTTTTTGACGTTTAAGTGTTTAATTTTTTGTTTTTGAAACGTTTAATTTTGCCTTTAATTGTATTTTTCTGGCGCGCTACTGGAATAGGTGGGTACTGAGAGAGACACACAAAAAGACAGACCTACATTATTTAAAGCTCCCCTTTTCTATATTATTTAAACGTTTTACGATAGTCTGAATCAAAAAATTAAATATTATTATTTTTGATTCATTTTAATTACGGGTGTAGCTCCTGGGTACCTACACCCGGTTCAGCACCCACAAATGTGGGTGCTGGGATTTTCATTTATTTTGTAAAAATTGGGGTTTTTTTCTTTTAATAACATTTAGTTTTGATAATTATCAACGATTTAACAATTTAAATCGTTCAAAAAGTGGCTACTTTAAAAAATTTTAGAGGTTTCTTTGATTTTCTGCAGATTGTTTTCGATATACCGCCAGCTCAAGCCAAAGAATCCATAATACCACAGATTCTATAGAGGTTTGGCTTTATTTTGGTACACATAACATTACTAAGCATTACTAAGCACGAAACTTTATGCAAATTTAAAGATTGCATGCCGTGATAACTACAATTTCTCCTGTCATACGGATACTTGTGATATTTTTTTGGACAAGTTATTTATATGTACGTAAAAAGGCATATTTTAAAATATGTTTGCCCAAATTTTATTCATTTATCTAACGAAATGTAGATTTTAGAAGCATTTTGGCTAATAAGTACAAAATATTAAATTGTTAATTTCTTGACTTGACATGAAAAAAAAAATCGCTACATCCAGATTATCATATTTCCCTGGGTAACAATAGTCATTCATTATGAGGAAAGGTCCAATAATGATTATCTGATACATAACATGTCTCAAATCTTAAAATAAAAATAGGACTTTTGGACACTTACACGGCCTCTATAACACATAGTGCGCCGTGCGCTGACCAGTTTTACGCAAGAAAGTATAGTAGAGAAAAAGATGCAAGTCGCTTGCAAAACAACTTTACACTACGATATTTTAAGAAATCTTTGACATAGAGACTTGAAATTTGTAACAAATTTTGTTTATTTCTTAGAACATCTTTGTTCCAAATTTCAAGTCACTGGGTCAAAGCATTCTTGAAATATCCTACTGTAAACTTGTTTTACAAGCTACTTGTATCTTTTTCTCTTCTATAAGTGCAGTGGAACCGTATAATTTTAGTTGTATTTTTTCAGATCAGAGACAAATAAGATAGAAGAAAAATTCTGTACCCTTCCAAGACGATGGTTGACTGTCCCATCCAGTAATGATCCAGAAAGTAACAAAATTACAAATGAGGGTATTTCGACTATGGAAGGACCACCAGATATTAAGAACCAACCGGGTTATGCTGTAAGACCAAAATCGATGTGTTTGCCTGGGTATTCGGGATATGAGCAACAAGATCAGCCAGCTGATGTTAAAGTTGAGGAATATTATGACTATTTGCCGGTGAGTAAAAAAAAAGTATATTTCTGACCTAATATAATAAGAAAATAAAACATTATCTTATGAGGTTAAAACAGTTTTTTATTCACAGTAAAGCGTAAAACAAGGCGAACATATCGAGGTGGGTATTACTGCCGAAGATCATACGGCCGAAAGCGAGGTTTGTAGTAGTGGCAGCACTGATTTCAGTGGCTCTCAAAGCGTAGGCAAGTATTTATACATTGAGATATCGATTGCATTCAAGTACTGGGCGATGAACCGTCAGCATCGTGCTAAGCCATCTTTTATGATGTGCCTCGTGTATTTTTGTTTTGTCATCTTTTATGATGTGCCTCGAGTATTTTTATGTTAATGTTTTATGTACAAGTAAAAGTGAACCATATATATGGTTATTAATCGTGCGAACTGTTGAATTTTAAGTGAATAATAATGGACGTTTGAAGATAATTTTTTTGTGTGTTTTTAATGATAACTTTTTATATTAGCGTGGAAATTACTACAGTAGTAATTTATCAGTGATAGTGCGCAAGTCAGGATACATATCCGATTAGTACTTGCGCACTGGAAACCTCATGATTATATAGAGAAACCCTGGTTAATTATTCGGAAGAAAAAGACCAAATAAATAGAGAGAGAGAGATATCGATTGCGTAGAATGAAAAGCTCGTATATCGGTTTTCAATAAATTTGTCACTGACATTAAATGTCTTTGTCAAAACTTAAAAATGTAGGGGAGATTATATCACCATGTGCATATTTTTTTCTTGTAAGCCCTATTTTTCAAAAATAAATATATTTTACTTAAAATTTTGTCAGTATTCAAATTTGCTTTACATTTTGCTTTCCACCAAAATCTCGGAATACCTACTGTCCGAGAAGTAGCTGGAAGGCAGTCCTTGGATTGGTAAAAAAATCATGTTTTGTATTGCCTATTTTTGCGTTTAATGGCTTTATATGCAAAAACACATTTAAGTAAAAAAATCTGTCTGTAGGTCTGTCGGTACACAACTTAAACTATAAATTATATTATAATGATCTACAGGAGTTGTGATTCCAAAAATATATCATAATTTTTATGATGAACTTATTCACCTTAAATAATAATTATTAACTTTAATTTGTTCAATTTGTGGAAGGACAATGTTAAAAATGATCGAATTTTTGCCCCTCCGATAAAAGTTTATTAATAGTTATTAATAGTATTGAATAGTTATTTTGGTTCCAAAATAACTAAAAAATATTTTTAAATTGTTAAAAATAATCAAATTTTTGCTCCTCCAATAGAGGTTATGTGATATTATAAAATAGTAAAAATACTTATTTAGCCAAAACCAATAGGGAACAATTTTAAAATGTGCTATTGCGTAATCATTTGAAAACGATCCACCCCCAAATACCTTGTAAACTAAGCACAATATAAAAATTAACAATTATTTCATTTTGTGCTTAGTTTGCGAGGTATTTGGTGTGGATTATTTTCGAATGATCACCCTACCCTGTATTACGCAATAGCATATTTCAAAAATGTTCCCGATTGTTTTCGGCGAAATAAGTATTTTTTACAAATATTTTAGGTCAAAAATAACTATTTTATTTCAATTAACTTTTATTGGACGGGCAAAAATTCAATGATTTTTAACATTGCCTTTGCTCAATAAAGTTTAGATATAATATTCGTTAAAGAAGCTACCTTGGTTTTGCTTTTATTTATCGGTAATTAAAAAATTATCTGTGATCTCATCTCCCCTATAGTATAAAACTATTGACGTTCACATTCAATGTCAGTTTAAAAATTCAATATGTCAAAAAAATATCCGAGCTTTTCATTCTACGCGATCGATATATAACTGGTTGCTTATTACTATTCTCTGAAAATTTATAAATATAATAAAATAATTGTTGAAATTTTTATAATAAAAAAATGTTAAAATACTCACGTTGAACAATGGTTTGGTTTTTTAGTTTGCTGGTTTGGTGTTTTTTTTTAATGGGAGGCGTTGGTTTACGTTAATAATGGTTTGGTTTGGTAGTTTGCTGGTTTGGTGTTTTTTTTTTAATGGGAGGCATTTTTCAGATACGATTTTACAGAATTTATAAGGCGATATATTTTAAGAATCAAATAGGATTATATTTAGACTAAATAATTTAGCGAGTATTTTTATGTTAATGTTTTATGTACAAGTAAAAGTGAACCATATATATGGTTATTAATCGTGCGAACTGTTGAATTTTAAGTGAATAATAATGGACGTTTGAAGATAATTTTTTTGTGTGTTTTTAATGATAACTTTTTATATTAGCGTGGAAATTACTACAGTAGTAATTTATCAGTGATAGTGCGCAAGTCAGGATACATATCCGATTAGTACTTGCGCACTGGAAACCTCATGATTATATAGAGAAACCCTGGTTAATTATTCGGAAGAAAAAGACCAAATAAATAGAGAGAGAGAGATATCGATTGCGTAGAATGAAAAGCTCGTATATCGGTTTTCAATAAATTTGTCACTGACATTAAATGTCTTTGTCAAAACTTAAAAATGTAGGGGAGATTATATCACCATGTGCATATTTTTTTCTTGTAAGCCCTATTTTTCAAAAATAAATATATTTTACTTAAAATTTTGTCAGTATTCAAATTTGCTTTACATTTTGCTTTCCACCAAAATCTCGGAATACCTACTGTCCGAGAAGTAGCTGGAAGGCAGTCCTTGGATTGGTAAAAAAATCATGTTTTGTATTGCCTATTTTTGCGTTTAATGGCTTTATATGCAAAAACACATTTAAGTAAAAAAATCTGTCTGTAGGTCTGTCGGTACACAACTTAAACTATAAATTATATTATAATGATCTACAGGAGTTGTGATTCCAAAAATATATCATAATTTTTATGATGAACTTATTCACCTTAAATAATAATTATTAACTTTAATTTGTTCAATTTGTGGAAGGACAATGTTAAAAATGATCGAATTTTTGCCCCTCCGATAAAAGTTTATTAATAGTTATTAATAGTATTGAATAGTTATTTTGGTTCCAAAATAACTAAAAAATATTTTTAAATTGTTAAAAATAATCAAATTTTTGCTCCTCCAATAGAGGTTATGTGATATTATAAAATAGTAAAAATACTTATTTAGCCAAAACCAATAGGGAACAATTTTAAAATGTGCTATTGCGTAATCATTTGAAAACGATCCACCCCCAAATACCTTGTAAACTAAGCACAATATAAAAATTAACAATTATTTCATTTTGTGCTTAGTTTGCGAGGTATTTGGTGTGGATTATTTTCGAATGATCACCCTACCCTGTATTACGCAATAGCATATTTCAAAAATGTTCCCGATTGTTTTCGGCGAAATAAGTATTTTTTACAAATATTTTAGGTCAAAAATAACTATTTTATTTCAATTAACTTTTATTGGACGGGCAAAAATTCAATGATTTTTAACATTGCCTTTGCTCAATAAAGTTTAGATATAATATTCGTTAAAGAAGCTACCTTGGTTTTGCTTTTATTTATCGGTAATTAAAAAATTATCTGTGATCTCATCTCCCCTATAGTATAAAACTATTGACGTTCACATTCAATGTCAGTTTAAAAATTCAATATGTCAAAAAAATATCCGAGCTTTTCATTCTACGCGATCGATATATAACTGGTTGCTTATTACTATTCTCTGAAAATTTATAAATATAATAAAATAATTGTTGAAATTTTTATAATAAAAAAATGTTAAAATACTCACGTTGAACAATGGTTTGGTTTTTTAGTTTGCTGGTTTGGTGTTTTTTTTTAATGGGAGGCGTTGGTTTACGTTAATAATGGTTTGGTTTGGTAGTTTGCTGGTTTGGTGTTTTTTTTTTAATGGGAGGCATTTTTCAGATACGATTTTACAGAATTTATAAGGCGATATATTTTAAGAATCAAATAGGATTATATTTAGACTAAATAATTTAGCTTTAGCTAATTAAATAATAAATGCTCGCCTGGTGTAACAATATGCATAAGAAATTGTTTTAATCAAATATTGAGAACCTCTGGAGAATACAGTAGAGGGGGTAAAAGCCTTTCTTCGGCCGTACAACTTTCGGCCGTATGATTCAGACTCGAACATATTTACATTTAATCAAATGTTTGGTTATGTTGCTCTCAATGACAATCATAGCGCGGCTTCTATGAGCTCATAAGGTAAAATCTAAAGCCAAAACAGGTTAGAAAATAACTCTTTTCTGCCGTTCGTTAAAAGAAGGTATCTTCCAAACGTTAAAAAGTAAATAAAAATGATATACCTAAGACGCTTTTCTTTAAAGTGCGGTACCGTCAACGGGGATGAAAACAGTCAAAATTTGCTGTTTTTTGCGTTTTTTTTTTCGGTTTTCTTACAAAAATAAAAATACAAAAAAATATGTATGTTAAAGCTTGAAGTTTCGAGCATTTATAACTGTCAACACTGTCAAAATAACCACAGTAGTTTTTTTTATATATTTTCTTAAAAGTTTACGGGGTACTAGGGGGGTGAAACCGATGCCCCCTTTTATTTCAGGTATATTTGACTTTAGCAACTTCGAGAGTGAAACCGATCATTTATACTCCTTTTAAAAAAACTTTTTCGTTTTTAAATAAAGAAAAAAGTTAAAAAACTAGTAAAAAACGTGTATTTATTATCAAAAATGTATTTACCTTAAACTTAAAAATTATTTCTGAATTGGTTTGGGAGGGGGCGAGGGGGTTAGTGTAAAACATTTACTAAAAGTACTTGCATTTCCTAAAAAAAAATCACAAAAAAACTTTAATGACAAAGAAAGCTTTATTTAGACCAATTAGTGATCGATTTCACCCCACAATTTTCCCACTTTTTATAAAAATGTAAATAAAAAATTACACAATGTTCTTAAAAAACTAAAAACCTTTTACTACTAGGGCCGGATAATAGTTAAACTCAAATTTACTTACCAAGTTCTCTCAGCTCTTTCTGTGACTCTGCACAACCAAACGTTTCCACAGGTTTTCAAAAACTACTTTTTTTACACCTCTAAAATAACCTAGGTATCTCGACGGATCGATAAAATAAACCTTCTTCATGTCCGTTCTCTGAAAGACTGATATTTCCTGCAGTAACTTGTCGACTTTCGCCGCACGCTGACTGCTGTATACTACCAGTACTAAAAACACTAGCCAAAATATACGTGGTGATTGGTTTCACCCCTGCTGATCGGTTTCACCCCGGTTGACGGTATCTGTATATATCAGCTTAATTCACCTAATACGCATACGCGATTGGTTGCAATTGACAGTTAAGAGAGAATTAAGTATTAAAGGAAAGCGTCTAATTTGCAACTCTTTATAGTGTACAGAAAGGATATTTTACTGTATGATTGTGATAAAATGCTTTTCTTTATACTTTCCTTTAATCTTTAATCTGTTATGCTTAAAGCTTTGGTACATTTACTTGTTTTTACAATTTGGTATAGTTGTATTGAAAAAAAACGTTATGTTTCGTGATGGCTAAGTATTCGAAAGAAAAAAATTATGAACCCGGCCGACTTCATACAGTATAAATACTAGGTACAACTTAAAAAATATTTAAAATGTTTAATATAATTAATATTTTAATATGATAATGATGATATCAGATATACCGTAAGTATCTTAGATGTAATTAATTTTGATATTTTTAATTATGGAGTAACAGTTAAAAAAATAAAAAAAAAACAATAAAAAAACTGGACTTGATAAAAGAAAAAAACTAAGGTCGTTTTCGAAATCAGCACATCAATTCTGACTAAAATAACATGTCCTTCCGGCTGTATAATTAATTAATAATTTGATATAATCATGGGAGATAATATTTTAGATGTTCTAAATAGTACTTCCTAGATCTTACTGCCACGTTAAATAAAAAGCGGTACCTATCTAGTGGAAAAATTAAATGAAATAAACTGATAATGGTACGGTTCCACCGCAATTACTTTCTCGTGATTTTTTTTAAGATTTTGATTATTTTGTTGTTAGAATATTCACAGCGCCTGCGCTAGAATATATTCGAAACTACCCTATAATACTATAGTATAATACTATACTGCCTTCCTAAGCTGAAAAGTCCTATCTGTGTATGTTAAACGTATATAGATAGGACCTTTCAGCTTAGCACGGCAGTATAATACTGTAATAATTTTACGGTAGTTTCGAATTCTCCAAAATTTTCAAAAATCGTCCCAGAAAAAAAAAATTTGGATATAAATTTGTTTCATAAAGAAATAAGGAGCTCTTTTTTTTATTTGTCAGTCTGTCCGTCCTCCCGTCCGTCTGATGTCATAATTTTTGTAGACACGATAACTTAAGAACGAATAATCCGATCGATTTGAAATTTTCAGTCAATCAAGAGGAAGATCCGTAATATTTTTAAAAGTAATCCCACCAAAAACAAAAAAGTTACGGGGGCTTAAACTTTTAATAAACTCGGAAAAAGCTGGAACCTAGCGAAAAATCAGTTTTTCGGAGTGTATAGATGGATAAATATTGCCATCAAAATTTGGAAAACTTTTTTTTCGCCATAACAATAGTTTCTTCTCTCCGAGGTCGCTTGAAAGTAAGAGTTAGCCAAGTGTGAGTTGGACTCACTCATTGAGGATTCCGAACATAGTTTTTTCTTATTTTTTTTTTCGTGCCTGCGTCTCCAAGTACAGTAGTAGCTCAAAAATGCATAGGACATTTTTGTAGATGACACTAGGCAACAAATCGTAACTTTTTTTTTGCTCTGATTTGAAAGTAAATTTCTCTTACTAATTCGAGGGCGTAGAATTCGAATCTGACCTTAGAAAAATTCAAGCATCTCACATTTTTGAGAACTCCATGAAATAATGATTTTTTTTTCAAAATTTTTAAACAAAATAGTAGGATTTTGAACATTTTAGGGTATATTAAAAGAAATACGAGGAATTCAAAAATCCATATGCGAAGAACCTACGCGAAAAAAATTAATAAATACATAACATTATATAATATTATGTATTTTTTTCATAACCAATTCCACCAACATTTTTAAGATCAAAATCTTATGGAGCAAATCTAAAGTATAAGGCCAGATTCTTATTACATGTTTGTTTAACCTCGTACTATTTATTCTACTTAATTAAGCATCCTCTAAGTCCAGGATTTATGTTGGCTAGTAGTAGAGGGATTTTTTTTTTAAAGAAGCGCCAAGCTTGGAAGATGATTTTTGGGGCGCCAGTTTTTTTGCAGGGGCGCTAAGTTTGGTAGAAATCGTCAGGGACAAAGCTTTTTTTCTTGATTGATAGATTTTGGGGCACGCCAGTTTTTTTAATTTTTTGGGGCGCCAGTTTTTTTTGCAGGGGCGCTAAGTTGCTAAGTTTGGTAGGAACCGTCAGGGACAAAGCTTTTTTTTTGGGGCGCAATTTTTATTTTTTTTTGCAGTGGCCCCAAGTTTGATAGAAACCGTCAGGGACAAAGCTTTTTGTTATGAAGGTATTTTGTTTGGGCGCCAATTTTTTTTTTTAGGTGCGCCAAGTTGTTGTTGTAATTTTTGAGGGTGCCACCCTGGGGGGTATTTTAAGTTGACGTGTTAACCCACTTGGGCAAATCTCCCACAAATTAGCAACCTAAAATAATATATATTTTTTTATTTTTTATTTATTACAAAAATTACGTATTATATTTTAAAACTTGCTCACTGTAGGCCAAATTTTATGATCTAGGGTAATTTTTGACGATTTTGGAAGTCATCGTATAATAATTATTATAATCTAAGTTTTAGAAACGTAATTTGTATTGGGTTTTTTATTACTTTACGTCAAAAAAAGCAATTAAAAAATAATAAACAAAATTATCTGATTTTTTAATTGTTTTACGTTTTTCCAACATTTTATCAGTTACAATGGGAGAACGCGAACCATATGATTTTTTCATTCACAGTGCACCGTTGGCCAGAACAGAGTCTTAGGCACCACCTGCCAACCCCAACAATCTCAACGGTCAATAACAGGTGGGGGTACGACCGGCGCGCACAATCGTCGACAACGAGCGCGACGGAACCCAGTGCAAAGGAACCCAGTACAGAGGGCGGCTTCCAGGCTGTACCGCGCGGGTGGTACCACCGATGCGTTAGTGCAAAACACGATGAGGGACTGTGTGGGACCGGAGTTCGTGGTAAGGGCAGGTTTGCCCAATAAACAATTGACTATGCCGGACTGTAAGGGCGCGAAAAAAACAGTTACTGTGATTATGTTGAATGGACAAAAATTGGATGTATTGTGTAATCCTAGTACCACCACCGCTGGACAATTGTTTGAGGTGAGTTTTAGTAATAATATAACCTTAAGTAATTTTTGCGTGGACATCGCAAAAAATAAAATAAATTGGCTTTAAAACGGTGTCTCACACTTTAAATTTATTGTACTGTTACCCGAGATGTTTACATTTCACGATTCAGTTATAAACTATTTTTACGTCATCTGGTGGCTGAATTAAAGTAATATTATACATTTTTATTATATATATATTCCCATCTAGGTAAGTCAAAACTGGATTGTAAAAACAAAGTTTTGGTTAATTTTAAAGTAAATAACTAATATTAGTCATTTAAAATTACTAATATTATTTATTTAAAATTCCAAATTGTATACTAAGTGTATGTTTTTCTTTTATCATCTGATATAATGATACTGCCTTGCTGTCAAAAAAATTAGTTTTGATTAAAAACATGAGTTAAGGGATAACTAACTATTAAAAACTCGATTAAAAGCTTAAATTTTAAATCTAATTATCGCTATACCGCGGTGTACCGTTTAAATTTTCTTTTATAGTTGTACTTTAGCAATAAGAAAAAAATAGTACCTTTAAAATAATTTATAATCTAACAGCTATTAATTCAATCTAAACTTCTTTATGAAACTTTAAAGTCCAAACCGCTAAAAGCTCGGATAATATTTATTTAAAAGTTATAATTTGCTAGCAAGTTATAGAGATACAAAAGTTTTTCTTAAAATTAACAACCTACCTTTTAGAACTTTTTATGCCTACATTTTTAAGCACTGTAGCGTAACACCGTTTTAATCTATTATACATACATAATGTATATATACATAATGTATACCATATGCATATGGTTACATAATATTATGTATAATATATGCATACACATACATTATGCATTATATAATGCATTAGGGCGGACCTTATATTTTTTTATTCTCTTAAAATTTTCATTTATGTGTAACTAGAAAAGTCCAAAAATATGAGAGTGATCAAACTTCTCTAATGGTCCTAATTGGGTCCCTAAAATTCGTAAGTTAGCCATAAATCGTAAAAAATCGTTGAAAATTTTCTATAATTTCTGTATTAATGAAAATTTAAAGGGCTTGATATCTTATTTTTTTCGTTTAGGGCAAAAAGTATTCTTAATATTCGTAGCTTAGCTCGTTTTGTTTTAGTTAAATCGTTTTAATAATAATTTATAAAATTATATTTATGATATAAATAATTATTAAAATGCATTAAATAAAAATACATTCAGTCCGGTTTGATATATTTTTAAAATGCTTGTTTACCGTTTGACTTACATTTATGGTAGAAATTCGTAAATTTTACTGTTAAGGGCAACTTTGGCGGATTTTTAGCACGGGTTAAAGTCTTTTGATCATTTTGAAATTTGACACACAATTTTTTGTGCTCAAAAGGAACAAAAATTATTTATTTATTTATTTATTTAAAAAAAATTAATTTCAAGCCCTTTAAATTTTTCACTTAGGTATACAAAAATTACAGACAATTTTCAATGATTTTTTACCATTTATGGGTAATTTACGAATTTTAGGGGCCCAATTAGGATCCTTAGAAAAGTGTGATCACTCTCATATTTTCAGAATTTTCTAGTAACACCTAAATAAAAATTTTAATATAATAAAAATAGATAAGGTCCACCCTAATAATGCATATACCATATGATTCCAAGTTCAATATAAGTTAAGGCTGACTACAAGTTTATTGTTATTGAAATCGGCTTTTGTTTTTTGCATTTTCGGATTTTTATTTTTCTAATATGGAATTTAGAATGATTCTAATAAAATATCACCCTGTTGGCAGTTAGATTCTAAGAACGTAAGATTTGTTATGATCGATAGTTCCATTTACATAAAAGGTTCGTTATTTTTCGGGAACATTCTACCTAGGGGGGGGGTCAGAGAAATTGTTAAAGTTTTTGACAGGGGGGAGGGGGGGTCTAGGTAAACGTTACGTAACGGAATTTAATAAATTTAATGTTTATTTCCTAAGCTTGGCAGATGTATTTTTATTTCAACATAAATTACTATTTAGTGGCCCATAATTCCCTTTTTCACACAAAAATTTAAATAATATTGTAATCAGTAAAAAAACATTGATATTAAAAAAAAAATCTTACCGCACTGTTCTTGCGTGATCTTGCCGATGAATCTTCGGCGATGATACATTTTCGCGCGGAATGTGTACTCACAGATCACTAATCTGTGTACTATTTTGTGTACCTGTGCATAAACAATATACGTGTTATATGTGACACTCAGTGTAAAAAGAGGTACCTAGTATTTTTACCCTGTGTGATATTGATTATGAATATTTTTTTAAAGTTTGAGTGAATTTTTCGTGTATTTTTTTTTTAGGTTATGTTATACTATATTTTAGGTTTATGTTTGTCGAGAAAAACGAATCAATAGTGAGAATACAGTTAAATTTATTGCGGAACAAAAAATTTATATTGTTACGCGTTACACGGGGGGGGGGGGGGGGGTGTTGGTAAATATGACAGTTTATTACACAGGGGGGGGTCAATTTTTTTGAAAAATTGCGTTACGTAATATATGGACAGCCCCTAAGAGAACGTTTCATGTGTGTTACAATGTTAAGGGCATATCCACAGGCTCGCATAACAACATAGTACATAACAATGCGATGCCGTGATTGGCTTGATGTGCCGCCATGTATCTTGTAAGCCAATCACGGCATCCCATTCTTATATTTTATGTTCTTATGCAAGCTTCTGGATAGGCCTTAATCCTTAAAAAATGCCTTACATAATTTGTTCACGGCGCCTAAGTGCCTATTCTCGCTCGCATAAGAACATAATACATACAAAATAGGAGTTCAGGAAAAAAAATTTTTTTTAGCTTTAATTCGCCGTCACTGATCAAATTTTTATTTTAATATTAGTTTTATATTTTTTTGCTCTTAAGTAAAAACAAGGTAGATTATGTATATCTCGGTTTTATACGATTAAAATTGAAACGAAATAAAAAAAATAAAAAAAAATCAGTTTTTTATACAAAGAATTATCAGCTGAATTCAAAAATGTAAAAAATTAGCGGGTGTTCCATTAAAAAAAACATATTTAAACTACTTCCAGCGAAACAAAAAAAAAATTAAATCCGCCATTTTATAGCCAATGTAAAATTATATAAATCAACCAATTGCTATCGAATGAATATTGATTTTAATTTTGGGGGGTGGACATAAATAAAACTCACCCGGTGCACGTTGTATTTTTAATAGTCAATAATTTTAAGGGGTAATTCTACATTTCTACATCAGAAAATATGACAAAAAGTTCCTATAAAGATATGTCTAAAATGTGTCGTAAGGGAGCGAAGCCCTTTGAAAGTGGCTAAAAAATTTAGTTTTTATTTAATAACTCAGGAGCCCTTTGAGATAATGCAACAAGGTTTTGCGTGTGAACTATTTGAATAAGGCCCATCTTCGTATGTTATTTTCAAGTACTTATTTTAACCAGTGGTGTGCGAAACGAGGGTCCCTATCAGTTTTTGTCCCAAATTTTTTTCTGTATAACTTATTTGTAATATTTTTATTGAAACGTGATTCCTCAGGTCAAAATACATAATAACTCGAGTAATAACTCTACTGCAGTGTGTGATTCACACAAAAATTCACACAAAAATCAAACAATTTTTGAAAAATGATTATTTTCATAATGCAAAAATAAAAAATATACTAATTTTTATTGTAAAAATAAAAATTTACTAAAAAAATCCTAAAAAATCACATTTTTTCCCTAAACCTCGAAAAGAATTAAAATGGCGCAGCAGGCTAAAATTTTTGCCCATTTTTTTTTACTTCTATTAATTTCTGGCTTTTTTCAATTCAATTTAGTAAAAATCTAGTTTAAAAAAATTAAATAAAAAAAAAGCCCTAGCGCCGCAGGTGAAAAATTTAACAATTGTGATGGTCTATTTAAATTTGAAAACAGCAGTTCTAGCGTCGCAGGCACAATTTTTTACAAACTTCAAGCTTAGGTTTTACTTATAAAATTTTAAAAGTTTTTTAGAAATTTAATGCTGTATGGCTTTTTGGAAAATGGCTTACATATTTGCTTCGCTTTGTGCCTTTATCGTTCAGGGGGAGTATAAATAAAGTATAAACTATTTATTATAAACTAAAAAAACTAATTACGCCGGGCCCCCCTTAAACCCGGCCCGGGGAACCTTCAAAAAAAATTTGATTTTCGTTTAAGATTTTAGCTGGAGTATACTATGGAATACGAAGCAATACATTGCTGTATTATTTAATTTATAAATTTCACGCTATTATAAATAATTATAATTTGCATAGGTAATAATAATTTTTTTTGGGATACATAAAAAAATATAAGTGCTTAACTATTTTAAAATTGTTTACGATGTTAGCTAAAATATAAATAATTTAAAAACAAAAATAATATTTTATTATTGTTTTTAAATTTTAGTTATATTTAAGTTAAAATCGTATAATCATTTCCAAAGAAAATCATCTGGTATTTAAAATTCTTTCTTGTACTCTTTATACTGTATGTGTAAATTAGATCTCCCCATGCGATATAAAATGATAACGTTGCAACTCTTTGCCCGCTCTGTCTAAGCCAAAATGAGGCTCAATTACTGACCTATCACTCCCCTCTAAACTTATGCGCGCTGGACGCGCTTCTGCGCGCTGTCGTTGACTGTATCTCTCGAGCTAAAAGAGTATTAAGAAGTTTTTAAATTATCAAATTTATAAAAAATACTGTAGATTAATAGTATATTATTCACCTAATATGCGAACTAAGTCTTTAGTGTTCGAGACAGAAGTTTCTTTTGCTGAGACGGAGTCGAGGAAAAAAATCAGTCATGAACACTTAAGACAGTTTGCATACGTGGTGCATATACTATTTTTTCTACTAACTAAAGCTATTAACTCCAAATATCAGTTAAAAATAAAGTTTAAAAATTATTTTGACATTGCTGTCAGTTTGACAAATAAGTTTAAAAAAGTTTGTATTTGTCTCAAGAATTTTTCATTATTCACCGTTGTCAATAAACAAAGCTTAACAACGGTCAATAATAAATGAGTCCACTCATTTTATTGGTTCCCAAGGTAAACAAGCTTTGACAACGGTAGATAATATGTAAGCTAGCACTTAATTAGGTAGTAGATAAAGAATTTTATATACAGGTATTTTATAAAATTATGCATTCAAAAACAAAAATGTCCGGGGGACACCAAATTTGAAAACAAAAAAGAAGAAAAAATCCGATAAGCTATAAATTTTCAGATAATATTATATTACAGTTATAAGAAATACTTGGAAAAAGTCAAAAATCCAAATTTTCACAAAAAAAAAACAAAAAAGATAAATTAACGATCTTTAAATTTTAAGGTAATTTTTTAAAAAAATATTAAAATAGTTTTTAAAATAGGCCTTTTACACGTAAACGCGTACTATATGTCGGGTTTTATTGCCAACCTAATCTTGATGACTGTAATACTAACAACTAACGTTACGTAATCAATTTTTTGTTAAAGTTAAAATACAAATAATAACAATAAAAGCATTATATGCAGTAGCACTATGAATCATAGTCTTTATCATAGTCGCTTACACCGCCGATAATTTGTTTTTCATAAACGTTAAAAATAAACGTTTCTGAGTCATAGACATACCTCGTGGATTAGCGTAGCATAAATTTAGCACTGATTAGACGCGACAGAAAGTCGCCTGTACTCACTGTACAACAACGCAACGTCAGTGTATTTATGATAAATGTTAAAAAAGATGACAAAATATGACTCATAGCCCGCAACTCCCCGGGATCTGGTCATAACCGAGTTATCGCCGGATTATGATGGTCAGATCCCGGGGAGTTGCGAGTTTTCTTCTATATAATTAAGTGCTAGCTTATATATTATTAACCGTTGTCAATTACCTTGAAAATCAGTAAAATGAATTAACTCATTTATTATTGACCGTTGTTAAGCGCCAGCCAGACGCTCGCAAAACTAGCATAAAACATAACTAACATACGATGACTTGATTGGCTAGATGTGCCGTCATGTGTCTTTTGCGCAGCAGGGTGTGTCAAAAAATCCCGAATTTCGAAATCGAAAAGACTCTCTGGCTCAAAAGTTGCTCCTTGGTAAAAAACGGTGGCCACTCAAAAATGAGCCAAATCGAGTAATGTTTAGAGGTAGCTCAAAGCGCTCAAACTTTGAAAAAAAATCCCTACCTGTTTTTCGGATAAAAACTGATTTTGTATAAAATTGAGGAAATTTTGAAGGGGTTTCTTTGGTAATATTTAGAAACAATACTACACGGTAAAAATAAATTACATTAAATTACATAGTCCGTAAATGGTAATATGTTGCCATAGACCGGAATGGTAAAAATTACTTAGTCCGTAATGGTAATGTTTTGCATAGACCGGAACAGTAAAAATTACATAGTCCATAATGGTAATATTTTGCATAGACCGGAACGGTAAAAATTACATAGTCCAGAATGGTAATATTTTGCATAGACCGGAACGCTAAAAATTACATAGTTCAGAATGGTAATATTTTGCATAGACAGAAAATGTAAATTTTCCATAGCAGAGTTTGTAAAAATTACATGATATGAAGACTACACAGGAAAAACGAAAATAAATGTGCACGGTAGAAGCAACCTAATTCGCTTTGTGCGCTTGACCGTGTATTCTTCATATCATGTTATTTTTATAAATTCCGCTATGGAAAATTTTACATTTTCGGTTTATGCAAAATATTACCATTATGGACTATGAAATGTGTAGTTGTAGTCTACATATGTAATTTTTTAAAAAATTAACATAGTCATATTAAAAGTGCTTTTAAAACAACTTAAACACTACGATATTTCAAGAAAGATTTGACATAGAGACTTAAAATTGTCATATTAAAGTCATATTAAAAGTGCTTTTAAAACAACTTAAACACTACGATATTTCAAGAAAGATTTGACAGAGACTTGAAATTTGAAAAAAAATATTTACTACTTAGAAAATGTTTGTTCAAAATTAAAATCTCTCTGTCAAAGCTTTTTTGAAATATCGTAGCGTAAAGTTCATTTGGTTTAAAGTCCAAACCAAACGATTTGCACCCTTAATACGAGTATAAACTGCTTACATCTTTCTTTAAAGATCTATTGGTTGATAAAGATCATAATTTATAATGAATGTAAATTTTAGGCCACAAATAAAGCATTTAAATATCGTACATAAATAATATTTACGTTTTTTTACACTTTTAACACTTTAACCTAGCAGCATGCGTCGCTATCTCTCTAACAATAACAATATTAAACGGTCCGTCTCATGATGCGACGCCTTCTTGGTTATTATCCAAAGCGCACGCGCGTCTTAAAATAACATAGCCCGACATCATGTAAAAATATGTAAATCAATGTAAATATATATTTTTACATTATTTTACATTCTTTTACATTCTTTTACATAAATTCATGAATTATACATAGTCGAGAATAGTAAATTTACTATTCCGTACTATGTAAATTCATGTATTTTTACATTATTTTACATGCAGTTTTTACAGTGTAGGGAGAAACTAAAAAAATATATCCCCTGAGGGGATTCCCCTCCCCTTAAGTTAGAACATAAAAAACGCCCATATTTGAAGATTTCGCGAATATTTCATTTTTTTTTTCGTTTCAATAAAAAAATTATAAAGCCAAAATACAAACAAAGTTTTTGGTAATGGGTGGTTATTTAACATTAAAAACAAGAAAAAAAAATATATGCACCTTGGTCAAAAAATCATTCCTACAATACAATACAATCCAATACAAGTGGGGCTGTGAGGTATGGTTCTGCCTTTCAAATCATTGCGACCAATGAGATCTATTGTTAATCCCCTTTGCAATTTAGTCCACATCAAACATTAGACTTTCAAAGAAGCCTAGGAGTTTTTTGGGGGCTACTTGGGATATATCTGCAAGTCTTGTGTATATCTGTTCTAGATATTGTAGCCTTTTGCGAGCAATGGCTTCGCAGAAGCACATAATGTGTTCGGCCGTTTCTGGTGCTTCTGAGCATAGACGGCAAGTGTCGATTTCAGATTTTCCCATTTTTTTAAGATGATAACGGGCAGTGTCCGGTTAACAGCTCTGTATAGGTCTTTAGGTCCGTCTTGCTGAGATCGAGTAACTTTCTTATTCGTTCAGGTTCATATTTTTGTTAAAGCCACAGAAAGGTTCAGGGCCAATAAATTGAGTGCATGCTCTCTCTCTCGCGAGAGAGTCCGCAGCCTCATTGCCTTCAACACCCTCGTGTCCTGTCACCCACATCAAGGAAACCTTGTTGGTTTCTGCCAGTTGTTTGAGGTTTCGTAGCGTTCCCAGGCAAGCAAAAAAATCATTCCTAAGGGAGCCATTCTTAAAATACACAATGCCTTTAAAAATAGGCGATATTTAAAAGGACATAACTTCCTTAGTTTTTCCGTGTTTTAATGCAATAATGGAGACAGGCTGGTTAGTGAAGATAATTTAAAGTGACTTTCTAAAATCAGTTTTTTTTTATTTTTGCGAGCCTCCGGTTAATGAATGCTTTGATCCGACCACTATTTATGTATAAATAATCGTAAACACTTTTTTTTAAACGTGTCACGATATTTGTAAATGCATCTAATCTAGCAAAATAAATTAAAAGTACATAACCTAATTACCTACTTGATTTGTTTTTATTAATTAGAATTTCAGGAAAAATACGTGCATAAAAAATAATACATTATAAGAAAACAAGCCGTGAAGATATCTAATGCTACGCATTCCATTATATATTATTCACAGTAAATGGTATATTGCATTTTCCCAAATATTGCAAAAAAAAATAAAAAAAAACAAATACATTTTTTTTTCAAAGATCTTTTTTTGGAAAACGAAAAGCTAAAAAAAAATTTTCAAAGAAAAATTTTTTGTTTGGCCTTCTAAATTTTTCAATCTTTTTTTATTTGGTTAAAAAAAAAGAAAATAAATCAACAAAAACTTAAAAAAAAGTTTCAAATTTTTTTTATTTACTTTTTGCGAAAAAATAAAAAATTTCAAAAAAAAAATTTTGAAATGGATAATTTTTTTATTATTTTTAAAAAGTTTAACCCATCAAAATTTTTTTGCAAGCAAGCAATAGGGCTCTTCCACTCATAGAACTTGATTTTTCCTGAAAATTTGGAGTCGATCGGATTATTCGTTCTTGAGTTATCCTGTCTACAAAAAACGTGACATCGGACAGACGGACGGACAGACGGAAAGACGGACGGACAGACGGACATTTTCAAAGTTTCTTATTTTAACATAAAACACATTTGTACCCAATTTCGAAAATCAATAATATTGAGATCCATAATTTAACGTACGTATACTTATAGTGAAGAGATATTATTTTAAAAAATCAAACTTTTAGTCATCATTCACTTTATTAATAATTTAGGTTAGTTACCGGTTTCGATTATCATCGTCAGACTACAAGAAATTACACAAGTTAGAGATTATTTTAAGAAAAACAAACTTTATCTTACCTAGCCAAAAATATATAAAAATACTATATCCATAAAAGGTCAAAAATAAATAAACCACTTTCAAATATTAAAACCCACTTGATTAAAAACAAAGACCCTATTGAAAAGTTGTCAAAATCGGGAGTTTATAAGATCAACTGTAACTCTTGTGAGTGTTTTTATATTGGACAAACGGGAAGATCTTTTGGTGTTAGATTGGGCGAACATTTAGAAGGAAAGAAGTTCTCACATTTTTTAAATCACCTAAGAGACGAAACACATACATTCGAGCGGAATTCTAATTTTGAAATTCTACATATACAAGATGGTGGAGTTAAATTGGATCTTTATGAAGAATTAGAGATTAGTAGTTTTGCTCATAAGTATCCTGAAAATATTTTAAATAAACAGCTTACGTTCCCCCGTTCTAACACTACACTTTTTAGCTTATTCTTGTAATACTTGCGGTTGTTTTATGTATGTGCATACATTTATGTATCTATTTGTGTATAATTATTGCAATAAGTGGATTGGAATTTTAAGAAATAACATTTCTGAATGTTTCAATTTCAATTTTTCAGGATTGTGTTGAATAGTGTTTAAAAATATTTTACCCATCCCTTAAAATGCTTATACCTATTCTTCTTCCTCTTCCTTTTCTTTTTCTTTCCTTCTTCTGCTTTTCTTTTCCTTTTCTTCTTCTACTTCTTTTTCTTACACACCTTAGCTTAGAACATCCCTTGATTTTTGACATTTATGATTTATATACTGTATGTTTAAACACGTGTTTTGTGATTTTATTGTTAATATTATGTTTATATTGTCTTGTAAATTGAAGTGGACGTTACGTTACTGTGTTTTACATTTATAAATGTTTTCTTATGGTTATATTTTTGGCTGGGTAAGATAAAGTTTGTTTTTCTTAAAATAATCTCTAACTTGTGTAATTTCTTGTAGTCTGACGATGATAATCGAAACCGGTAACTAACCTAAATTATTAATAAAGTGAATGATGACTAAAAGTTTGATTTTTTAAAATAAAACACATTTGTATCCAAAAAAAATTTTGTCTACGACGTTTTTTGATGATTTTGGGAAATTCGAAACTACCGTATAATACTATTCGAGCGCTACGCGCTGTGAATAGTATAATAAGCAGCCAAATATAGGTATATACAGCCTGATCCAAAAGTCACCTTCCCCTCTTAACTTTGAACGAGTTAAGTTAAGATATCATGTATTTTCGTCAAGTTTTTTTCGTGCTTTTGAAACTCAAAGGAGGGTATCGCATTTTGGGCTAAATCGCCTGCAACGATAAGTCTTTACATGCTTAAAAATACATAAAAAATAAATACTTAGCCAGAATTTCAGCCCTTTTTACATCCCGGAACATACTTTAATTAATTATTTCAATTAAGAATTTTGACATATGTCAATGTACGATTTGGCAACATTGCACGAAACTTCAAGTGTCAAATGTCATCTCGTCAAAATAAAAATAACTTTGCACATTAACTACTACAGTGGGGCCAAAGTAGGTCTGTGTTGTGTTCACTGCTCTTGACTATAATATTAAAATATTTGGTTGTGTTTTATTAGTTTTCACGGATTTAATATACTGTAATTCAATGTGTAATTAGGCTGGACTAGTTTCTTAAGTTTCAGTACGATTATAGAGTTATTTTTGAGGTATTTATACTATAATAACATTGTAAGCAAACCATTAGCTTCAACGATAACCCAAAGCATCTAGTTCCATGGGACAGTGTTACCCAAGACAAGTAATTTAATCTGGCTTTCAACATGTTAAATTAGTTTATTTCCATGATATGATTTAAAACTAGATTATGAAAAAGTTACACATAGACTTTTAACTTATAATATTAATTAAATATATTTATTTTTAAATAAATATATTTAATTAATATTAAATATATTTATTTTTAAATAAATATATTTAATTAATATTGAACAGTGTTTTTATTATAAAATTCTATCTAAACGTATTTTTGTTGGTTTTGTAAATAAACAAAAAATATTGCTTTTTTTTAGTATGATAGTCACATTTAGCGCAAGAATAATGCGATGTTGTCGGGTTTACGATATCAAATAATTCCTTAGTTTTATTTTTTTTTTCATTTTGTTCTTTATCAACAAATAACACAGTTTTTTATAATTTCTTTTCATCATTTTGCACTTTTTTAAACAAAAACATATTTTTCTTATTTAGCCCAAAACTCCTATTTAAAACGATACCCTTCTTTAATACTAGCTAAAATGAAACTCGGAAATAACAAAACTTAAAGTTGTCTCAATTTCTGGTTTTTGTTTTCTTTTTTCAAAAACCAATTACTGATATAAATGGATTTGAAGAGATTTTTTTCGGATTGATTTTTAACTAAAGATAAAATTTTATTGAGAAAATGTCAAAAAATCTAAGAAAAAAAGTTTGGGGCAAAAAAGTGACATCAACCCCCCATTTTGTACGTCACTAGTTAAAATTATAAAAATCACATGAAATGATAGCCTTTCCTATTGCTAAGGCATTTCAAAAATTCGTTACTGTGGTATATAGGGTCCCAGAGATATTAAATAAAAACTACTTTTTAGATATACCCTTAAGAGGGTCGTAGCTCCCTTAGGGCTCATTTTTGGACCAACCTTAATAGGAACTTTTTTTCATACCTTTTAATGTAGAATTACCTCTTCTGAACTTATTTCTGAATAACCCTGTAGAATCATACCGCTTTCATAACATTTCCGAAATTCCGAAACATCGTATCTGAAAATGACCACTTGATAGGTATAACAAATTATCCTATTTTAAACAATTAATAAGGTATTTAAGGTAAATGTCCCAATTATCGACCATGTCCCAATTATCGTCCACTTTCTTGTATTTTCTAAAAAAATAAGAGAATCGGGTCAAATTAACTTAATTTTCAATTTTTAATAAAATAATTGATATGTTGGCTATGTTTACTCAGCTTAAGGGCAGCATTACTTTTCTGTATAATTTTACACAAACGAATAAACTATCACATGTCAACTGTAATACTATCTATAATGTACTTCTTAGTCAGTCAGATAAGTTCAGGGGTCTGAAGTAAATTGATATATCTGGATTATTTTAACACATTTTAAGTAAAAATTTGGTTTTAGTAATTTGTAAACACATTATTAACTTTATTATGTAAAATTTTAGGATAAATCTCAGTTTTAATAAAAAAAATAAGCTGGACGATATCTGGGACAAGAAAATAAATCATTACCCAATTATCGTCCGGGCGGACGATAATTGGGCCAAACTCAATTTAAGTTTATGTAACCATAACTCCCAAAAAAAATAATATTTTTTATGAATTTTCCCAAATATTAATTGTTAATATAACAAAGTTTAACAAGACCAATTATCGTCCTACCATTTTTTCACAAATAAGCCTGTAATCACACTGTTTTGCATATGTAAGAACAAAAATATAAAATTTACAAACTCCTTGCATTTTTCGAGGCAAGAAATAGATATTCTGGGCCAGTATTGCAAGGTCCATTTAACAATATAAGTTTATTTAATTTCTGGTGGTCCATAAAACAAAAAAAAAATGGTAAATCATCAAGAAAATAATCTTTTATAAGTAGTAAAAATATTAACCTTAAAAATTCAGTAAAAAAACTCAGTAAATGTATATCTAGTTCTGAAGAAGAATGTAGGACCAAAATCAAAATAATCTTAAAAACTCTTACCATTTCCAATGCACAAGTAATTTCTTGAATTGTTCTTTGGCATAAAGAATAAAAAGATAAATAATCTGTTATTATCAGACCTCGGGGATAAGAGAGCTACTCTTTCGTTCATGAGCGTAGCATAAATAAATGAATATAAGCGACCGCAAGACGTGTGTCCTCACTCTACAAGAACTCAATGCAAAAGATGAGTCAAAGCCAAATAAGTGCTCGGGCTCTGGTTATTAGTAAAACATAACAAAAAAAAAATGGACGAGATTACCTCATATTAATGGAAAGAAGATAAAAAGGCGTTAGAGTTTGAAGAAAAAAGGAAAAAGAAACCAAAGAGAAGAGAACCGAAAACTTGAACTGATGGAAAAAAGAAATCCGAGCAAGATATAGAAGAAAAGAAATAGCTACTAAAAACTGGATACTAAAAAATATAGATAAAAGATCAAATACTATGAAATCATATGAGAAAAACACAAAAAAATAAGTTTAAACTGAAGGGTTATTTGCTAAAAAAGCTGTATTCCTTGAATTTCTTTTAGGAAACAATCCCTTAAATATTTCCTCGAAAAATCTTGAAAATTACCTAATAGTTCGCACGTTTGATTAAGATTTCTTTGGATTTACTCCAATATCTACCTATATCTACAATATCCACAATACCTACATCTCAATTCCTCAGCGGTTTAATATGGAAATAAAAGATTACAGAATAAATAGGTTTTTTAATGCCTATTATTTATTGTCTTAAAAGACAATTTTTTCCGGATCTAATTATAAATTTCATATTGTAAAGGCTATATTTTAAAAACATGTTTTAAGTGTCCACTTTTATGATAAATATTAATAAATATAATATAAGAATCATCATGTTTCACTGTGACCGATAATTGGGACATTATCTAGGTCGATAATTGGGGCAACCACAAAAATTATGTGGACGATAATTGGGCATCATACATTTTTATAAATAGCAATTATTTATATATTTTTGATGATATATACGTTAATTTTAAATATAATTTAGTAAAATTCAATAAATGTTGATTCAGTTAGTACCATTTTAATTTTGATACTCTTTTAAACTAACTTTTTTTGGCTTACCAAAATCTGATTTAGTGCTTAAGTGGACGATAATTGGGACATTTACCTTATTTAGAACTTTATTAATTACATATAAACAAGAATAAGTTCTTATTCATATAAATTAGTCAATTACTAAATTACTACCCTACTAATTCCATAAAAAAAAAATTATTTCTTATCTCTGGCAAGTTCCCATTTTTCAGATACAAGGCGATTTCTAACTATCAAATCTTTATTAAGTTTTATATATTTTGGAAGGATCTTGAGATATTGGCTTTTTCGTTGTTTTCCTGGGGCCACCCTGTATAATACATAAAGCATAAGACGCGCGCGGTGGGTTCTTGCAGCTATTCGTGGGCTCAATATAAATAAATTATTTAAAATAATTGCAATTCTATATTTTATTAAAAATAATCTTTTTATAACTGCAGCATCTAAAAAAAAATTGGTTTTTACACTATACATATTGTAATAATCAAATTATGTTATTTTATTTTATTATTCAAGGTTTCGAAGAATATTTAAATATTTAATTTCCTGTCTATTTTATTTAATTAAAGGGAACAGCAATGATTTAAACTATCAATATATATAATTACATTTGTTTGAGTATAAACAAGCTATAAAGATATGTTATGCTTTGCATTACATAGTATACTCTTTGGATAATATTGCGTTTTCTCTCGATATAAACCCTGTCCATTTTGTAGTAGACTGACATCATTACTCTTAATTTTCCTACTCCCTTACATTCCTACTTTATAATATGCAAACGAACTAATAACTCTTCTTTCTAGAATACGCATACCGTTAAAATAAAGTATCGCCAACATCTCGGTTTGTTTGTAAACAAATAGTAGGTATATTCAGGCCTGAACAATAAGAATTACCAGTAACTGGTATTGTTGTCTCTGTTAGAACAAAAATGTGCGAGTAAGACAGACGAATGTTTATGTTGCCGACGTTTTTACAGTTTTAACGAATGAAATGCCTTTCTAGAGAGAAGAGTTATTAGTTCGTTGTAATATGCCCACTCTGCAGTAACCCTACTCCGGAACATTCCTACTCCATAACATCCCTACCCAACTCACATAGGTAGAGAATATTTAGAGGAAATAAACGTTTGCGCAGGGTTCTGCGCTGCGTAATAACAATAGATAGAAAATTGACATCTAAACGGTAAAAATGGCGGTTCTACGTTGCCAAAAAAATTTCAACCGTATAATTTTTAATTATAAAAACCAATAAATTTCCAATATTTTGCTACAAATTTTAATAAGAACACTCAAAGACGGCATTAATTTACATTTATTTTATTAAATGCAACCAAACGTAAATTTGCACGTGTAGGAGGTCCGACAACGCTGCACTCTGTCATTTTGTTATGAAATCGAATAATTGGTGATATTTTGTTTGTGGCGTTCTTGGTGGTATTTGCGTGACTTTATAGTTTTATTTTGTTTATAGTATTAAAATTTTTAACTTAAAAATTACTTGTTTTGTAAAGACTTGTAAAATTGTGAAAAACCTTTTTGAGGTTTTGTTTTTGTTTACAAATTTTGACGTTTAAAAGGTAAAAATGGCGGACTAAATTTTACACACCTAATGTGTTTTTGTCTTTATCTAATACCCACTCTCTACCTATGTGACCCAACTCCGCAGTATATAACCTCAATTAGCCGCTTAAAAATAAATGAGTAGTTCGCAGATCAAATAACTTTGCTCTTTTAGATTATTTGATTTTTTCCTAGAAAAATCTAAACCATTCGCAAATGTGTAAATTCTAAAAGTATCTTTGTCCACGTAAATATCTTGAGATATTTATGTCCACGTACCCCTAACGTGTATTTATAAGTAATTAATAAACATGCCCCCCTGGAAAATTTTCTATGCTAATAATAAATCTTCGAATTCATAAAGGTTATTGCCTGTTGTAACAAAATTTTCTTATATTTTTGTAAAGTTCCAAATTATAAAACTGGGTAGGTACTAGGAAATTTACAAAGGAAAATCTCACGACAAGCTTTTATATCATATAAAATTGTATAATGTAACAAATGATGGGTTTGATTTACTTGAAGGTTTATTTTCTTCTTTTTAGTACACTTAAATAAAAGTTTGTTCTTAAAAATGTTTTTTTTACTATTATATTAATTTATTTACCTTTTCTTAGTCGTCAAAATTTTTTAGGATACAAACTTTTTTCAGATAGGCAAAGGCCGGCCCTTTGTATTATATAAAATTGTATTGTCAGGCGAGTTAAGCATGTGTACCAAATTTTAGCTTTCTAAGTATATTCTGTAGTTAAAAAAACCTTTGGCAGATTTTCCCTAAACAAACATACCTACATACTAATAACAAACATTGCAAGTTAAATAAAAGCTTGTAAAAAATTCGCTAGAAATATTTTGGTTTTTTCTAAAATTTTATACTGTTTTAAAAATATTCCACTATCCACAATTTTTTTATAAAAGAAATTTACAAAGGAAAATCTCGCGACAAGCTTTTATATCATATAAAATTGTATAATGTAACAAAATGATGGGTTTGATTTACTTGAAAGTTTATTTTCTTTTTTTTAGTACACTTAAATAAAAGCTTGTTCTTAAAAATGTTTTTTTACTATTATATTAATTTATTTACCTTTTCTTAGTCGTCAAAATTTTGTAGGATACAAACTTTTTTCAAATAGGCAAAGGCCGTCCCTGTGTATTATATAAAATTGTATTGTCAGGCGAGTTAAGCATGTGTACCAAATTTTAGCTTTCTAAGTATATTCTGTAGTCAAAAAAACCTTTGGCAGATTTTCCCTAAACAAACATACCTACATACTAATAACAAACATTGCAAGTTAAATAAAAGCTTGTAAAAAATTCGCTAGAAATATTTTGGATTTTTCTAAAATTTTATACTGTTTTAAAAATTTCCACTATCCACAATTTTTTTATAAAAGAAATTTACAAAGGAAAATCTCGCGACAAGCTTTTATATCATATAAAATTGTATAATGTAACAAAATGATGGGTTTGATTTACTTGAAAGTTTATTTTCTTTTTTTTAGTACACTTAAATAAAAGCTTGTTCTTAAAAATGTTTTTTTACTATTATATTAATTTATTTACCTTTTCTTAGTCGTCAAAATTTTGTAGGATACAAACTTTTTTCAAATAGGCAAAGGCCGTCCCTGTGTATTATATAAAATTGTATTGTCAGGCGAGTTAAGCATGTGTACCAAATTTTAGCTTTCTAAGTATATTCTGTGGTCGAAAAAGCCTTTGGCAGATTTGCCGTAAAGAAACATACCTACATACTAATAACAACAAACATTGCAAGTTAAATAAAAGCTTGTAAAAAATTCGCTAGAAGTTTTTTGGATTTTTCTAAAATTTTATACTGTTTTAAAAATATTTCATCAAATTTTTGCAATTACACACATTCGTTTTAATTTGAGATTGTAAAACTTTTTAATGTATCTATTTGCAAAAAAAGTACATGCGGCGCCTTTTTACAAATTTATATATTTAATGTTTTAATATTAAAATTTATTGCCATGGTTGACAGTCATATCTGGTTGACAGGCATATCTGGTCAATTTTTTGAATTTTGGCGGAAGCGCCAGATTTATTTTTAAATTTATTTTTGCCTATATTGGATACGCTGTAAACATCTTTAAAAAGCCCTGTGATACAGGAATTATCATGATTGAGCTATCACTATATAAGAATAGGGTATACCCTGTACAAACAATAATAAAATAAACCTTTACTTTTAACATGAATTAAAATTTGTGGTGAATGAGTATTTGTTTTTAAAATTTATTAAAAAAAACTTAAAAAATCGAATGTTTTAGCACAAAAAATTGAAAAATCAAAACCTTAAAAAACATTTTTAAAAAATTTAAAAATGTTAGTTTAAATAGAGAATTTTATAAGCTTTAAAATGATGTATCACACGACCCCCTTTCCATTTAAAAAAATGTCCCCCCGTGCCCCTCTGCCCACATTTTAAGAGCTGAAAATATCAAATATATGCTAAAAGATAGTTTAAGTTGTCTTATTTAAGAGTTCTAAATTCGAAGTCGATATCTCAACTCGTTCAAAAGTTAAGGGGGGGGGGGGGACTTTTTGGACCGCACTGTATATTTTTGTATTTCAAAATAATTTGGGGACCCCCTGGCATACTGTGAAGAGTTTAATAATTACTTTATGAATATGTAATAGACTAAGTACTACGGAATAAAATTTAATTTATCAATATTTTTTAATTTATAATTTATTACGGTCAAACCTATATTTACCTTATTTACCTATGTATAATTATGATAGATAGTTATCATCACGGGTCGGATTGAAGTAGCCATTACCGGGGGCATGCAAAAATTAGAATTAAAAAAAAAACTTCTTCAAGTAAATAGACACTTTAAACTATTGTTCACCAAGCGGAATGTCATGTCGACGCTGTTAATACTCAGTGAGTCACTTGGTCATGGTCCATAACTCATGGAGACAGACTTATTTATTTATTTATTTATTTTTTAATTGTTTCCCTTTTCAAAAAACGAATAATTAATAAAAAAACACAATATTTTTGTATTAACTATTCGTTTTTTGAAAAGAGGCACAATTTCAAAAAAAATATATATATGTCCATAAGTCATGGACCATGACTAAGTGACTCACTGAGTATTAACAGCGTCGACATGACATTCCGCTTGGTGTACAATAGTTTTAAGTAAATAGACTACTTGAAAAAAGAGTTTTTTAAAATAATAATTTTTGCATGCCCCCGGTAATCGCTACTTCGATCCGACCCGTGGTTATCATACTTAAAAAATCAAAAATCTGCAAGATTTCAGAAAAACTTTTTTATGGAAATATTGGTAAATAAAAATGATTCGCGTCATAACTTGCAGATTTTATATATCTACCCCAGAATTTTTACAGGGCCACAGACTCCAAATATGGCACTTTTTTCGCGTTTTCCGATATATTTCATTAAAAATTTTATATAAATTAGGTAGGTAGCCAAAAATGTATATATGTAATACTACTACATACATGTGCTTTTTAACAAAATTACACATTTTTTTATGTCCAGTGGTGTGGAGTCTGGGGGGTTTAAGTTGCACATGTCAAAATAAATATATCATAACTTTGTCTGATACCCTTAACCAGACTGTTTTTCTCAGGGTTTTTTAGCGATATAAACAAATTTGACAATAAAAGACCTCCCTTATCCCTAATTTGTTTCAAAACCACACACACAGTGGATTTTTTTTACCTTAGACCTGCTAAAAACATAAAATTTTACAGTGCTTTACCAGAGGGTCGAAGGAAATCAAAATTGACCAAAAAGTGCGTTGCGTAATACTTAATCGGCTCTATTTTATTTTTCATTAATAAAGAAACAAAAAGTGCAAAAATGCTTTCCCGTAAAAATAAAATTTTAAAATCGGAAACTATGTATACTTACATTAATATATTTATGAAAAAAATTATAACTAATTATTTTTTGTCACCATATTGAATCTGTAATTTTATTTATTGAAAATGTATTACTACTTTTAAAATGGACAACCTCTTAAACGCTTCTTTACCAGTTTTGCAAAAAAAAGATTATTTTCGGTTTTACCAGTTTTATGATAAAATTTTGCCACTGTGCGTGTGGTTTTGAAAAAAATTAAGTATTAGGGAGGTCTTTTATTGTCAAATTTGTTTAAATCGCTAAAAAAAAACTTGAGAAAAATAGTCTGGTTAAAGGTATCAGTGATTTGTCTACCGTGGGACACCTTGTATATAAAAAACTAACATGTAATTATATTAACAAAAAGGCATATTATGATATTTAAAAATTTCCTTTATAACACCTATTTAATAATTAAATATTAAATATAGTCACAGAGGTCACAGATCACATTTTCACACAATTTCAATTAATTCTGAATTAAATTTCAATAGTTATTATCAACTTTAACTAGAAGTTATTGGAAAATACAAGTTTAGCTTTAAACTTCCCAATTAAATAACTTCCAAACATATTAAGCTTATAAGGTAAAGATTATTATTTATTTTTATATGTGTAATAATAGTATATTATGCACCTAATATGCGAACTAAGTCTTTAGTTTTCGAGACAGAAGTTTTTTGGCTGAGACGGAGTCGAGGCAAAAAATCAGTCGAGAACACTTAAGACAGTTCGCATACGTGGTTCATATACTATTTTTTCTACTACCTAAAGCTATTAACTCCAAATATCAGTTAAAAATAAAGTTTAAAAATTATTTTGACATAGCTGTCAGTTTGACAAATAAGTTGAAAAAAGTTAGTACTTGTCTCAAATTTTTTTTATTATTGACCGTCTTCAATAAACAATGCTTAACAATGGTAAATAATAAATGATTCACTGATTTTATTGGTTGCCAAGGTAAACAAGCCTTGACAACGGTAGATAATATGTAAGCTAGCACTTAATTAGGTAGTAAAAAAAATTGTGTATTTTTTATAGTGTAAACATGCGTATTATGGTTTGACACACGGTTCTAAAGCCCTTGAAAGAATGCGGCAAAAAATGAGAAAGCAATATACTTAAATAAAAAATCTAATTACGTACACGTTCACGTTAAATTCGCTTTAATCGAAGCGTTTTTGATCCTACCTTTTGATTCTACCTCCCCCTTTCGTCGTAGCTTCCTTACCGCGTGTCTGACTATAAATGTACGTGTTTTGGTTAACAGTTGGTTGTATTCTTCTATAAACTATCCCTATAAAATATATTCTGGCTCAGATAGCTTCTGCCCTCTGTCGTGTAATAGCCAAACCGAGGAAAATACGGAAAAGCGTATGTAGTTATTCACTATTCATAAAAGCGTTGACTAGAATTGTTCAGTAAATTCCCTGTAAAAATATCCTTACAAAGTCCTTTCAATCCCTTGAGATGACGGTACATTCTTTACAAAATAATATTATTTGCGCCAAAAAATACAAGTTTTACAATTTTTTCTTAATTTAAGATATACATAATTTTGGGCCAAAGACTAGAATTGCGATTTCTCCCGTTAGATTAGACAGGGACAAAAGTTCTACCCAAAAAGGATAGAAGACATACATACACTCCAACTTCCACCCAACCAAACAAATTCTGTATTTGTTCTTTGTTGAACAAATACAATATTTACTTGGCCGGGCGAAAAGTGTAACTATATTATTTTTATTAAAGAAATGACTGGCGCCATCTAAATTTTAGTAGAATTATCTTATTCTACAGATTCACATTAGCTATGTTCGTTCGTGCCGCTCGGTGCTACACTTTCCGGCCAACCAAATTAATACTGTATTTGTTGTATGAAAAAAAAAACAGTATTTATTTGCTTGGCTGGAAAGGTAGCACAAATGAGATAGAGATAGGGTAGACGTCTTTTGTTTCATAATTCTAGTTGTAGAGAGCTCCATTGGGAAAACCATCAGGAATCTGGGCACGGTGGAAAACTAAGCCCGGGTCCTCTACAAAATGTAAAATAATGGTTTTCCATTATTTTCGGGACCTCTGCCTCCACGTCGCGGGAACCGGGGTATGAAGTGCATGAAGTTTGGTACAATTTGCGTTACGTAATACTTGAACGTTCCCTTATAAATTTTCTAAAAATTGTAAATTTTAACTGACCAAAATTATTTAAAAAAAAATGAATAAGGGTTTTCCTTATTTATTTAATTTAATCTCCCCTTATTTGAAGCTTCCTCGTTTAATAATTAACAATTAATCTCCGCTCTAGAAAATTTATATTTTTTCTGCTTTTTATCAAGAAAGGTAAATTATTTTTATTTTAAGCTATAACCACCTGAGTAAAATTTTCTTTAAACCAAAAAATCCGTATCCAAAGCATAACTCTACTTTATTGGTCGGAGGTTAACTAGGGTCACTTTATCTTAGTCTTACTTTGTTCTTTTGTTCTTGGTCGTTTTCGTTTTGTTTCTCCTTTGAAAGGAAGAAAAACGAAAACCGAAGCAAAAACAGACCAAGTACAGAAGAACAAAGTAAACCCAAAGTGACCCTAGGATTAACACGTTAAGCACCGGTACACACATGCGTTTTTTTGCCGCGCGGTACCGCAATTTCGGTGTGTGATACTATAAATATAAATGGACAAGACGGACACGCGTTGTCGCAACGTCGCCGGAGGTATGTGTGCATTCCCCAATTATATTTATAGTATCGCACACCGCAATTGCGGTACCGCGCGGCAAAAAACGCATGTGTGTACCGGGCCTAAAGGGCACTGACGCCGCACGGCATCGTGCTCAATATTAGGAAACTTAAACACAACGCTGTACGGCGTCCAATTTCTTTTTGAGGCTCAAAACGGTACACTGATCAGGGTCTGATATATCGCCATCAACAAATGTTACATTATACTTTTTATAAAAAAACTACTCTCAAAAAAAAAAAATAAGTCAGACCATAGGACGTGTTCGTCAATGTATTAAAAATGTAGGGCCCGTGTATTCTGCAAGGGAACTTGAAAGCTAAATAGGCAAGTGGAGAATTCCTTATCGTAGTAAATAATAAAGTTTTTTGCCTATTTGGAACCCCAGGCAACATTTGTTATTAATTACAAGTTGTTACAGTAAAACATAACAGAACAACGTTATTTTTTACTGTAACAACTTGTAATGAATAACAAATATTACCTGGATCCATTGAGTTCCAAATAGGAAAAAAACGTTCAGCATTCACTACGATAATGAATTCTCAGTGTATGAAGAAAATGCAGTCGTTATAGTAAATATATATTTACTATACAGTTAATATATAGTATATTATATAGTAAATATATAGTGGAACTATACAGGGTGTATTTGAAATAGCGTAGGAAATTTTAACAGGTGATTCTACATGATAAAATATGACAAAAAGTTTCTATAAACATATGTCTAAAAATGCGTCATAAGGGAGCTACGCCCCTTTGAAATTGGCTAAAAAAATCGGCTTTTATTTAATAACTCTTGAACCCTTTGAGATATGTTAACGAGGTTTTGCACGTGAATTAATCTTAATAAGGCCCATCTTTGTATGTCATTTTCACGTACTTATTTAAACCAGGGGTGTGCGAAACGGGGGGGCCTTATCAGTTTTTTGTCCCAAACTTTTTTCTGTGTAACTTTTTTGCAATTTTATTTTTGAAATATGATACCTCAGGTCAAAATACATAAAAAAGGTACTCTTGTCGTAATACTGTAGGATTAACCGTTTTTGAGAAAAGTTCATTTGAAGGTGAAATTTCACGGTTCGAGGACAAAAAATTAAATACTAAAATGTCGAAAACCAAAATTTTAATGATGCAATGTTAATTTACATCAAAAACTAAGAAAAAAAGTTTCCATACATGTAGGTCGAAAAAACGCTTTTAAAAATGGTGCATATTTAGGAGACCATAGCTCCATTAGGATTGATTTTTGGAAGTACCTGTATATGAGGTTTTTTTCTTAGTTTTTAATGTACATTCGCCCTACATCATTAAAATTTTGGTTTTCAACATTTTAGTATTTAATTTTTCGTCCTCGAACCGTGGAATTTCACCTTCAAATGAATTTTTCTCGAAAACGGTTAATCCTACAGTAGTACAACAAGAGTACCTTTTTTATGTATTTTGACCCGAGGAATCATATTTCAAAAATAAAATTGCAAAAAAGTTACACAGAAAAAAGTTTGGGACAAAAAACTGATAAGCCCCCCCCCCCCGTTTCGCACACCCCTGGTTGAAATAAGTACTAGAAAATAACACATAAAAACGGGCCTTGGTAGGATTAGTTGACGTGCAAAACCTCGTTGATATATATCAAAGGGTTCCTGAGTTATTAAATAAAAACCGATATTTTTAGCCACTTTCAAAGGGGCGTAGCTACCTTATGACGCATTTTTAGACATATGTTTATAGGAACTTTTTGTCATATTTTATGATGTAGAATCATCTGCTAAAATTTCCGACGCTATTTCAAATACACCGTGTATAACTATGGTAAAAATATATGCATGGCCTGTATGCCTATACAGTGCGGTCCAAAATCTCAACTGGTTCAAAAGTTAAGAGGGGGGGGGTGACTTTTGGACCGCTCTGTATAATATGGTATACTTTCAAGTATTACAACATCCACAAACCCAGGTGTCTAGTTTCTAGTTTTAATATGTTTTTAACTAAAAATACTTAATAAATATTTATTTTCAGATGATAATCCAGAAAGAACACATTGAAGAAAACTTCATGTTAGGCCTGTCTTCCCTGATCGCAGGCGACTTTGTTTTTCTTCCATCCGACACCAGAATTTGCAAAGCATTCCAACCTGGCAACCTGCAAAACATTTCTTTAACGTTGTTCATGAGGGTTAGGTTCTTTTTGCCAAGTTTGCGAGGCATCCGTGGGTCTCAGGCCAGACACCTTTTGTATCTTCAATTGAGGAGGTCCATTTTAGAGCATCAGTTGCCCTGTTCTTTTACACAGCTGATAGATCTAAATGGATTGGCTTTGCAGGCCGAGTTTGGTGATTATAACGAGAGGGTAAGTTTTTCTTTAGGAATTTTATTCTCAATTCGATGTGCTTTTTTTGACCTCATACCTGAATTTTGGATTTGAAAAACTCATTTTTTCTTGTAAAATTCTTGTAAATTCTTGTAAAATTTTAAAACCTATAAAATAACCTTTATATGAACATTTTTTTAAATTTTTGAAAATATTTTTAAAAATACGCATAAAAATTTGTTCTTAAAGCACATAAAATTAAAAAAAATATATCAAATATACGCTAAGAGATAGTTTAAGTCACGTGTTTTAAATTTGAAGTCGATATCTCAACAAGTTCAAAAGTTAAGAGGGGGAGGTGACTTTTGGAACTTCATGTACTTTGTTTGTAAAAAGTAAGATTTTTTACTCATAATAATGGCTATCACATGTTAAAGAAAATAGCGTGAAATGTGCTCTGCTGTGGTTAATTACAAAGTGGAATCCACCTGTATATTTTTTGTATTTATATACATTAAAAAAAATGAAGAAACGTTCTACTGTACAAGTAAAGCAAAACCGTGATAACATTAATATGTTTTAATCCTCCAGTTACGAGATTGTGGCCTGGCCTATGGTATGTGGTCTGTGGCCTGTGGCCTGTGACCTGTGGCATCTGGCCTGTGGCCTATGGCTGATTGTCTAGAACCTATGGCCTATGGCCTGCGGCCCATGGCCTAATATCGTAAGCGTCACATAATGTTGACACTTTTTCGTAACGGTTTCAGCCCTCTACCACCCAGTCTAAAACATATTAATGTTAAAAAAATCTGTTTTTTTACTTTTTCTCATTCAATTTAAAAAAATCTATTTTTTGGTTTTATAAATTAATGTTTTTCAGGAACATGGTACGAGAGACTACTTTCTTTTAGAACATTACGTTCCAGAAACTATGTCTTCTGTAATTGAGGACCAAAAACGATTAAGACATGAGTTGGTAAAATGCCATATTTCCAAACAGGGTTTAGATATAGAAAAGGCTGAAGAGGATTTTATTATTATTGCACAAACTTTACCGCAATATGGCGGACATTTTTATACTGCTACCTGGGTAAATATATATAAAATAAAAACTATAATTTTTTATATTAGATTACGATAGTTTTGCTTCCTTTGGTTTTTTATTTATATGGCATGTTTTTCTATTTTTTTAAATTTAACCAAGGATAATGCCTGGCATTTCATAAAAAACTTATTTTAGCACGTGTGCTTACTAAGCGCCGCTTAGTTAGGTAGTAGAAAAAACTAGGAGGCGAATTTTAAAACGCAGTTTTTTGCCTTTGTCATATAGCAGGTTGTTAATCAGTTGGCAATTAAATCTGACTTGTCCACCAAGACTTAGTGACAAGCGCTATGTCACAAAGTCAAAAACTGCGCTATGAAATCACCTCCTCAGAATATTTAATATTATATGCACCACGTGAACTGTCTTTAGTGGTCTCGATTCATTTTTTGCCTCACCACAGCAAAAAAAATATTACTTTATAAGCAGTTTTTACTTTTAGATGTTAAAAGACAATAATCATAAAGACGTATGGCTGTATATTAATGCCCAAGGAATTAACCTCTACGAGAGGGGACCTTCAACAAGTCACAACGGACCTTTAATCTACGAAATGTTTGAATGGAGGAGCATACAGACCTTATGCTACAGCAAACATTATTTGTGTATTTTACCACATAATGCACTAATGCATGGATCTAAATTAAAGAAATATAAACTAAAGATGGACCATAAAAAGTAAGTAAAAATCAATGTGGATGTTTTTAAATATCGCAAATAAATTAGAATTATGACATCTGAAAAATATTGTGATAAATAGTATATTGTTTTACTAAGAGGAAAACTGAAGCTTTTTTTTTACTGCTCTGTAAAATTTACGGACGACGCAAAGCGGAGTCCGGAAACTACAGACGAGTAAAAAAAGCACTTTTCCTCTGGGTGAAACATACTATTTTTTCTTTAAGCATCCTATATATATTTTTTAAATATTAATTTTTAAATTTAATTTGTTCAGTAATAAAGTATGTTTTTTTATTAAAATAGGCCAATAAAACCCTTTCGAAATAAACTTAAACCTTCCTTAGCTCATTTTAAATTTTTTTCGTAGGCTAAATCGTACACTTTTCGCGATTTCTATGGTAACTTGTCTAATGTAGCATTTGCAATTTCGGAGAGATTTGTAGGTGTATAAACCATATATTCTTTTTTAATCATTTTTAATCAATTTCAAACAAGGTTTTTGTACATAATCTCCAGTCAACCACCTGTTTACATAATAAACAGTTTGAAGTATGGTTGTCGCCAGTGGTGGTTTTGCTAACTAACTTTTTTTACGGCGTACAACAATGAACTCATTTTTTTACTGTAAAATAATAAATCACTTCTAACTAGTGTGTTCAGTTATAAAATATGAACATTTTAGTACGCTTGAAGAAAAAGAATATTTTGCATAAACATAATCAGAGAAGCATAATTGGAAGCCTAGTTCGATTGTGTTATGCAATATTATTTTAACCCACATCGTGAGATGGCGTAAATTGATGAACTTTTTCTATATCTTTTAAATGTTTTGAATGAAACAATTAAAATTAAATATTTGCTTCACTGGTTCATGTATGAAAAATATTTTTTTTTTCATTTTCGGCTTTAGAATTTCATGAACCTTTTCTATTTGCGTCACATCAAATATGATTAACATTAGCGTAGGGCAAGGGGGCAAAACGGACAAAAAATATATGAAAATAATGTTTAATTCCCTACAAAAATGTATGTGATCATTTTTATCGTAGGACTGTTAGTTTACGAGATATTTTGATATATTTCTACATTTTTTATTAGTTAGATGTGAAATTTTGACAGTAAAATTTCAATCATAGGTAAAAGAAAATTTTAATTTATATTTATTTTAATACATTTCGAAAAATGGTGCGACCAGATAAACAATCCGATAAAGTTACAAAGAAAAAGAAATAGTACAAAAATTCGGGAAAAACGAAAACAAGAAGTCTAGCCGAAGTCAATTTGATATTTTATAAACTTCCTCATTTTTCCACCCGTCTAGGAAGGGTATCCATTTTACTTTTCTTTAATTCAATTCGTTTAAAAAAATTAAGTAATAGTTCAACAAACTATGGGTTAACTTTTTACATGTTTACATTACATGTTTGTTTAACCTCGTACTATTCTACTTAACTAAGCATCCCCTAAGTCCAGGACTAGTGTGGGCTAGTAGTGGAGGGAACCACCGGCTTATACCGATTTTCGAACCAGTTTTTATAGGGAGTGTCTGCTTCACTTACGCCTTTGCCAAATTTCAATTATTAATTAACTGAAAAAAAGGCAAATCGGCGCCAGTAAGAATCGAACTCACGCTAGTTGGCTAGTAGACTTATCATGTACAGACGCGGTAGACCACTACACCAATGCTCCCATGTTATAACAAGATATGGTCCAGTTGATTTAAATCATTTAAGTATTTAGTCAGTTAAACACAGCAACCTGGATCCAACATTTTGGTCACATTAAAATAAATTTGAGTATATATTTTTAATTTCAGGAGTTACTTCACATTTCGACTGGCCTCGCTTCATCACCAGTTTTTTATACGTCTACGGACTGAGTACACCTCCCTTCAGTCCCTCTCCCAACAATTTGGAATTCCCTTAAAAGACATGAAAAACGAAACTAACTCCCTCTACAAACTGGAGGCACTAACTAATCACGAGTACTGTACCATTGACAATGTGAACGCAGATACTGAGTTTAAAATAGACTTCAGGGCTTCCCAAAGCAACAATAATAGTCTGCATAGCGGACATAGTGGACGAAGCGGACATAGCGGACATAGTGCATTTAGCGGACATAGTAGGCTGGTAAAGAGAAGAATGTCGAAAAGTGTCGAAGACTTGCATTCGGATAATGTTAACGAAGTTTTCCAAAATAAGGAAAACGAATTTCCAAAGACAAATAACAGTTTGGTTCTTCAAAGCCGTTATTTAGCAGGTAGGTGTCAAGGGGGAAAAGGAATGATTAATTGCATTATTACAGAGCCATACGAAAAAAAAAGGTCTTGTCCACCAGACGTGTCATATCTAGGGGAAGAGGGGGATGGTTCAACCAAGGAGCACACTCAACCAGTCGCTCAAACTCCCAAGACTTTTTTAATTAAGTGCCCAAATAAGGCACATAACACATTTTCTTGCAAAATCTACTTTCATGAGTAATGTGGCCGATCTATGTCATTTAGTGTCCGAGTGAAACAAAAAAATGTGGTTTTTGCGATTTTATGTAAAAATTTTAGTAGTTTTTATTTTTTTTGGTAGAGCCTTTGTGTTTAATATATTCCTTACGTTACAAGGTTCACTATTTAAAAAAATTATAACAATTTGTTAATCTGATGTTATTTTAACCTTGAAACAAGAAATTTTGCTGGGAATAAATTTTATGTGCAAAAAGTACACCTGCCACCAGCCAAACGCGCTGGGGCACATTCAGACTATGATTTTTGCATATGGTAAAAAACAAAAAAGGTTTAACTATACTATATTGTAGTTTATTTCTATTTTACCCCCTCACCCTCGAGGGGGTGGAGTTAAATTTTTTTTATTATTATATTCAATTTCAGCAACCTCAAAAACACCTATATAGCAATTTTCAAATTTTTGTAGGAAATTTTTCTATTTACCCCATTACCTTTACCCTTACCCCACCCCAATATTTACCAAAAACAATCCCGAGCGAGAACTTTTGGTAATACCTGTGTGCCAAATTTCAAGTCTCTAGCTTAAAGCGTTCTTAAGTTATCGTGGATACAATATTTCCTGGACAGAACGACCAATCGAACGAGCGACAATTTTGTTTTTGCTTGAAATGGATTTATATCTTTTGGTAATACCTGTGTGCAAAATTTCAAGTCTCTAGCTTAAAGCGTTCTTAAGTTATCGTGGATACAATATTTCCTGGACAGAACGACCAATCGAACGAGCGACAATTTTGTTTTTGCTTGAAATGGATTTATATCGACATAAAACGTCATAAAACGCAAAAATACGCAAAAAAAAATTTGATACAAGGCTTTCCCGAAATTTTGAATAATTTTAAAATAGGAAAGCAAATGTTATTATCATTTTTTGCCATGACCGTCGCCCTCCCTTCCAAAAAAAGGTAATACATTGTTTTTGGACATAACTTTTTAAGTATTCCCAATAGAAGAAATATTTGAAAACCACCTAAAAGTAAAAATAAAATTACACAAATGTTATTATAATTTTTTTCATGACCCCCTCTCCTCAAAATGTACCAAAATGTAATAAATTGTTTCTGGACATAACTTGTTTTTACGAGAAAGTAGTCTCGCTCATTCGAGACGGCTAGTTTTTCGTGTGCCTGTGAGGCCTAAAATTATTATTACTAAAACAAGTTAAAACATGTTTAAATTACCCACTTTTTGGCCTTTTTACTCCACATTTTTATCAACATTAAACAAGTTATCGCCAAAAATATTAGTTTTTGCCCCATATAACATTTCCGCACACCTATGTTAACCATATTTGCAAATCATGACGTTAACCAAACTACAAAGACGGACAGAAAGACGGGCAGACATACGAATAGACAGACCAATAGACAGACGGACAGACAGGGGGACAGATATACGGACAGACAGACAGACGGACAGAGGGACTGACATACGCACAGATGGACATTTTTCACATTTTATTGACGTTTCATGAAATTATAAAATAATTCTTTTCGATTTACTACCACCCGTAAAAATATATATATATATATTTTTTTTTGTAGGTTTACCAATAGAGGCAATTAATATGAACCTTAAAGGATACAACAGTATGGAACCAAGAGTTTCCAGAAGCATGGAAACTGTTAACCTGTTAAATAATCATGATTATCTCGAAGAGATGTCGCTGCAATCGGTATCGCTACATTGCAGTAGCGATTCCATATCGAAGTCGCCGGTTAATGAAGCTTATATTATTGGTTAGTAATATTTAGTCCCCGTCAAAAACAAAATTTTAACCACATAGAATCTCATAAAACCACTAACCGACTAAAACCGACTAAAATTCCAAATTTTACGTGGTTTAACTTGGTTAGTGAAACCGGTTTTATGAGTTTCTATGCGGTTAAAATTTTATTTTTGATAGTAGTAGGTAGTATTTTAACTTTTTGATTTTTGGGGAATAGGGCGTTGGATCTGACTAAAATTGTTATCTAATTTTGCTGTGACGTTTCGACGATGGATTTTCGTTGTTTTCGAACCTTTATTGGAAATTAAAAAAATTATATACAAGTATAAAAAAATACAATTGTTTAAACATTTAACTTAACCTTAAAATAAATAATAATAAAATACAGAGTAGAACTTACAGAGAATTAAAGCCAAACATTAGTCATTGTCACTAACAGTAAACACTCACATAAATGAAAATGACTAATCTTTGGCTTTAATTCTCTGTAAGTTCTACTCTGTATTTTATTATTATTTATTTTAAGGTTAAGTTAAATGTTTAAACAATTGTATTTTTTTATACTTATATATTTTTTTATTTCCAATAAAGGTTCGAAAACGACGAAAATCCATCGTCGAAATGTCACAGCAAAATTAGATAACAATTTTAGTCAGATCCAACGTCCTATTCTCCAAAAATCAAAAAGTTAAATTATACAAATCGGGCAAAAACTTTCAATTTAGTAGTAGGTAGTGGTTACTCCATCCACTTAAAGTTCTATTTCTCAAAGGATCTTTAGCAACAAAAAAAAACTGTTCACCAGAAAATTAAAGTTCAATGCCGAAATGAAATTGATTGTCTTACAATTTGTTTCAGATTCAACAATAAAATCAAGCTCGCAACAATTTCTGCCCGACTTCCAAGAGTCCCTGAGCGAATCTTTACTAGACAAACTCAACGCAATGTCTTTCGCCGAGGAGCGAATAATGTCAACTGTTTTAGTCGAAAGGGACTCCAAGGGAAGCTTAGGGATGCAGATAACAGAGGGCTCTGACGGCAACGTTTACGTGCAATCTGTTATTTTAGGCGGACCAGCACATTTAACAGGAAATATTCTCAGCGGAGATCAAATTGTAGGTGTAGATAATCAATCCTTACTCGGATTAAAGTACCATGAAGCTTTAAACCTGCTAAAAACAACAACTTTAAGAGTTGAGTTTATTTTATCAAGAATGGTACCAAATAAAGGCAAATTACTGAGCACTTCAAGTTTAAAATATCCTAAACTTAAAGGTCGTATGAATCTATCAAATATTAACGATTCACACTCTGATCATACGCAGAATTATTATGAAAGTTTATCGAATCGTGTATTACAATATTCAAAATCGATTAGTAGCCCCGTTGAGAAGTATTTGACTGAAAATTGTTACGATACTTCGAATTTACGCAAAAATTTAGGAGAAGTTGAATATCATAAGCATATTAGGTATGAAGTGGAACCGGAACATAACAATATAATGACCAAAAAACGACTAACGCCTAAAAGTGTAGAAAAGCATAGTTTAGATAAAACAGTTTCGAAATCTTGCACGCAGTTATACAATGACAACAATAAGGCCGTTGTAGTAAAACTAATTCCAAAGAAAATAGACAAATGCCAGTTTCAATCTCTCGATAGAAAATTGATAAAAGACATGAAAAACAAGAACGAAAATATTCCCATGCCAAGAAGTTTAGGTTTAAGTAGGAAATGGAGAGGTCCTGTAAGATATCCTGTAACTCCTATCAAAAAAGGAATTGAAGATAAGGAAACAAGTGATAATTTTATATTTCCGGCATCCGATGAAGAACAAGTTTTTATCTAAATTTTATGGATTTTTTTTTGTAAATAGACGTTATATAGTTAAAACCAAGACGACTAAATCTACTAAAAACGACAGCCTTTAGAGTCGAGTTTATTTTATCAAGAATGGTACCAAATAAAGGCAAATTACTGAGCACTTTAAGTTTAAAATATCCTAAACTTAAAAGTCGTATGAATCTATCAAATATTAACAGTTCACACGCTGATCATACGCAGAATTATTACCATATTGTAGAGTCCGGAAAAAGTCTGAATAAAACACGAAACGTCGACATACATTAACTGGTGGTTTTGTTTTTTTTTTACCAGTCCCACTATTCTCAATTTACAATTATTACCAAAGTTTGTCGAATCATGTATTACTATATTCAAAATCAATTCGTAGCCTAGTTGAGAAGTATTTGACTGAAAATTGTTACGATACTTCAAATTTAAGCAAAAATTTAGGAGAAGTTGAATGTCATAAGCATATTAGGTATGAAGTGGAACCGGAACATAACAATATAATGACCAAAAAACGACTAACGCCTAAAAGTGTAGAAAAGCATAGTTTAGATAAAACAGTTTCGAAATCTTGCACGCAGTTATACAATGACAACAATAAGGCCGTTGTAGTAAAACTAATTCCAAAGAAAATAGACAAATGCCAGTTTCAATCTCTCGATAGAAAATTGATAAAAGACATAAAAAACAAGAACGAAAATATTCCCATGCCAAGAAGTTTAGGTTTAAGTAGGAAATGGAGAGGTCCTGTAAGATATCCTGTAACTCCTATAAAAAAAGGAATTGAAGATAAGGAAACAAGTGATAATTTTATATTTCCGTCATCCGATGAAGAACAAGTTTTTATCTAAATTTGATAGATTTTTTTGTAAATAGACGTTATACAGTTAAAACCAAGACGACTTAATCTACTAAAAACGACAGCCTTTAGAGTCGAGTTTATTTTATCAAGAATGGTACCAAATAAAGGCAAATTACTGAGCACTTCAAGTTTAAAATATCCTAAACTTAAAAGTCGTATGAATCTATCAAATATTAACAGTTCACACGCTGATCATATGCAGAATTATTACCATATTGTAGAGTCCGGAAGAAGTCTGAATAAAACACTAAACGTCGACATACATTAACTGGTGTTTTTGTTTTTTTTTACCAAGATCCAGTCCCACTATTCTCAATTTACAATTATTACCAAAGTTTGTCGAATCATGTATTACTATATTCAAAATCAATTCGTAGCCTAGTTGAGAAGTATTTGACTGAAAATTGTTACGATACTTCAAATTTAAGCAAAAATTTAGGAGAAGTTGAATGTCATAAGCATATTCGGTATGAAGTGGAACCGGAACATAACAATATAATGACCAAAAAACGACTAACGCCTAAAAGTGTAGAAAAGCATAGTTTAGATAAAACAGTTTCGAAATCTTGCACGCAGTTATACAATGACAACAATAAGGCCGTTGTAGTAAAACTAATTCCAAAGAAAATAGACAAATGCCAGTTTCAATCTCTCGATAGAAAATAGATAAAAGACATGAAAAACAAGAACGAAAATATTCCCATGCCAAGAAGTTTAGGTTTAAGTAGGAAATGGAGAGGTCCTGTAAGATATCCTGTAACTCCTATCAAAAAAGGAATTGAAGATAAGGAAACAAGTGATAATTTTATATTTCCGGCATCCGATGAAGAACAAGTTTTTATCTAAATTTGATAGATTTTTTTGTAAATAGACGTTATACAGTTAAAACCAAGACGACTAAATCTACTAAAAACGACAGCCTTTAGAGTCGAGTTTATTTGATCAAGAATGGTACCAAATAAAGGCAAATTACTGAGCACTTCAAGTTTAAAATATCCTAAACTTAAAAGTCGTATGAATCTATCAAATATTAACAGTTCACACGCTGATCATACGCAGAATTATTACCATATTGTAGAGTCCGGAAGAAGTCTGAATAAAACACGAAACGTCGACATACATTAACTGGTGTTTTTGTTTTTTTTTTACCAAGATCCAGTCCCACTATTCTCAATTTACAATTATTACCAAAGTTTGTCGAATCATGTATTACTATATTCAAAATCAATTCGTAGCCTAGTTGAGAAGTATTTGACTGAAAATTGTTACGATACTTCAAATTTAAGCAAAAATTAAGGAGAAGTTGAATGTCATAAGCATATTAGGTATGAAGTGGAACCGGAACATAACAATATAATGACCAAAAAACGACTAACGCCTAAAAGTGTAGAAAAGCATAGTTTAGATAAAACAGTTTCGAAATCTTGCACGCAGTTATACAATGACAACAATAAGGCCGTTGTAGTAAAACTAATTCCAAAGAAAATAGACAAATGCCAGTTTCAATCTCTCGATAGAAAATTGCAAAAGGACATGAAAAACAAGAACGAAAATATTCCCATGCCAAGAAGTTTAGGTTTAAGTAGGAAATGGAGAGGTCCTGTAAGATATCCTGTAACTCCTATCAAAAAAGGAATTGAAGATAAGGAAACAAGTGATAATTTTATATTTCCGGCATCCGATGAAGAACAAGTTTTTATCTAAATTTAATAGAATGTTTTGTAAATAGACGTTATAGAGTTAAAACCAAGCCAATTTGGATGAAACAAAACAAAAAAAATATTCGAATAAGTTAAGAATTGACAGTCTATAAAAATATATACTGCACGTTTGTCGGTTAATAACAGAAAAAAAAAATATATATACACGGTGTATTTGAAATAGGGTCGGAAATTTTAACAGATGGTTTTACATCATAAAAAATGACAAAAAGTTCCTATAAACATATGTCTAAAAATGCGTCATAAGGGAGCTACGCCCCTTTGAAAGTGGCTAAAAAAATCGGTTTTTATTTAATAACTCAGGAACCCTTTTAGATATATTAACGAGGTTTTGCACGTGAATTAATCCTAATAAGGCCCATCTTTGTATGTAATTTTCACGTACTTATTTAAACCAGGGGTGTGCGAAACGGGGGGGCTTATCAGTTTTTTGTCCCAAACTTTTTTCTGTGTAACTTTTTTGCAATTTTATTTTTGAAATATGATTCCACAGATCAAAATACATAAAAAAGGTACTCTTGTTGTAATACTGTAGGATTAATCGTTTTCGAGAAAAATTCATTTGAAGGTAAAATTCCACGGTTCGAGGACGAAAAATTAAATACTAAAATGTTGAAAACCAAAATTTTAATGATGCAGGGCGAATGTACATTAAAAACTAAGAAAAAAACCTCATATACAGGTACTTCCAAAAATGAATCCTAATGGAGCTATGGTCTCCTAAATATGCACCATTTTTAAAGGGCTATGGTAGCTTTAAAAGCGTTTTTTCGACCTACATGTATGGAAACTTTTTTTCTTAGCTTTTGATGTAGAATAACATTGCATCATTAAAATTTTGGTTTTCGACAGTTTAGTATTTAATTTTTCGTCCTCGAACAGTGAAATTTCACCTTCAAATTAACTTTTCTCGAAAACGGTTAATCCTACAGTATTACAACAAGAGTACCTTTTTTTATGTATTTTGACCTGAGGAATCATATTTTAAAAATAAAATTGCAAAAAAGTTACACAGAAAAAAGTTTGGGACAAAAAACTGATAAGGACCCCCCTTTTCGCACACCCCTGATTTAAATAAGTACGTGAAAATTACATACAAAGATGGGCCTTATTAGAATTAATTCACGTGCAAAACCTCGTTAATATATCTCAAAGGGTTCCTGAGTTATTAAATAAAAACCGATTTTTTTAACCAATTTCAAAGGGGCGTAGCTATGACGCATTTTTAGACATATGTTTATAGGAACTTTTTGTCAAATTTTATCATGTAGAATCACCTGTTAAAATTTCCGACCCTATTTCAAATACACCCTGTATATATATATATATATATATATATATATATATATATATATATATATATATATAAGAAATATCTATCTGACATTAAAATGGAAACAGTGAGTAGTACCATTTCATCATTTTTGGGAATCATCAGCACTGTGTATCCCGTATGTTGTTAATGTTTAAATAGATATAAAACCATGGTGCCATCTATTGATGTGGCCATGATTATTTGTTCACTTGTTTCCAAAAGAAAAATCGCCACAATTTAGGGTGTTTAGTAAGGTGCATTTAAAATGTCACGGACCTAAACCATTATATGAACCTTTAGCCGGTTAAGAACAGTTAAATAAGTTAAGAATTGACAGTCTATAAAAATAGTAGTAATAATAATAATAATAATAATAATAATCTTTATTTAGAAATAATAATGATACAATATTGATAATATTTTACTTGCCTAAGCATAAATGCTTGTATTGCAAGTTTGAAAGTGGAAAAAAAAGTATTAATAGTATAGTTTAGAAAACAGTAATGAATTTCTTAAAAAGTATAAAAGTTTTGAATTTTTAAATGATTTAATGCATTAGATGAGGTTTGTTTAATTATTACTACTTAAACAGATACTTTTAGTAAGAATATGCTTTTTAATTTCAGTTTTAAATTTGTTAAGGTTTTTGATAAGTTTTATGTCTTGAGGAAGTATGTTAAATAGTATGGCAGAGTTGTATAAAATAAATCTTTGAGTAAGTGCCTTTCTGCAAAGCGGGACCGGTATGTTGTTTTGATTAGCAAATCTTGTATTAACTGAAAATGTAGGAGGATTCCTTTCTCTGTTTTTAAAAGCAAAAATTAAACAGTGATAGGTGTAAAAATTTTTAATACTGAAAACTTGTGCCTGTGCGTATAGATCATTGGTGTTAAACAATCTATTTTTATATAATATAATTTTAAGGGTCGTGTTTTGAGTGACTTGTAATGGATGAAGAGAAATTTCATATAGACCCCCCCATATTGCAATACAATAACTAATTAATGGTTCTACCAGGGCTTTGTAAATACTCAGTATAAGTTTTCTATTCAAAATGTCGCGTAAGATATAAAATTTGTGGGTAATTTGTCTAATTTTTCTATTTAGATACATAGTATGGTCATCCCATCGTAGATGCTGGTCTACAATAAGGCCTAGATATTTAATTTTATCAGTTCTAGTTACCTGAGGACAAGAGCAAGACGGAGTAGTGCATTCATAATCATGTAAAGTTAGAAATTTAAAATTAGGCTGGGCACAAATTTTGCTAGAGAATGCTATATATTTACTTTTTTCGGTATTTAGGGATAACTTGCTAAAACGTAACCAGTTACTAATAGATTTAAGTCCTATTTCAGCTTTTGCTCTTGCATCCTCCCATGTGTCATCACAGAACACCATGGCCGTGTCATCAGCAAAAGATACCAGGTCTCCATCGAAATTAACATTGATAATATTATTTATAAAAACAAGAAAGAGAATAGGACCTAGTACCGTCCCCTGTGGCACGCCCATAGCAATCTGTAATGACCCACTCAACTTGTCACCAACTCTTACCCTTTGAAACCTATTCGAAAGGTAGTTTTTTAATAGTGCGTAAGCTGGGCCTCTGACCCCAACCTCATACAATCTGCGCAAAAGCTCCTCATGTGTAACGGTGTCAAAGGCTTTTGCCAAATCAAGGAACACAGCAATACATTTTTTGTTAACATTCATATTTTTTAAAATACCTGAAAATAGATCTAAAATAGCGTCAGCCGTGCTGGTGTTTTTTTTAAAACCAAATTGCTTGTTATTTATTACCTTAAATTTATCGAAAAAATTTATAAGCCTGTTTTTGACACACGTTTCAAATATCTTTGAAAAGCTATTAATTAATGAAATAGGTCTGTAGTTATTGGGGTCAGAGGGATCCCCAGCTTTAAAAATAGGAACTACTACCGAGTCTTTCCACTGCTGTGGAATAATTCCTGAATGTAGGGTCAGATTTATAATATGCGACAAAGGGCGTGTTATATGCATGTGGACGTTTTTTATAAGAATGTTTGAAATGTTATCCGGCCCTGGAGAACAGTGATTTTTTAGTTTGTTAATTATTAAAATTAGTTCATTTTCTCTTACAGGTTCTAAGAAAATAGATGCTTGTACGTTTTTGGTTTTGCAGATTTCGTTTTCAGTTAAAGGAAAATTTTTAATTTTGCTTGCCATCCTATTGCCTATATTTGTAAAGAAATCATTAAAGACATTGGCCTTGTCATAGTTATCGTTTACTTGTTTGTCGTTTTTTATAATGTTTATGTTGTCCAGCTGCTTTTTATTTTTTTTTGTGTTTGTACTTTCATTCACGACTTCCCAAATTTTTTTTGTATTACTTCCAGCGTCATTCAGTTTATTTTTGTAATATATGTTTTTTGTATTTTTAATAAGAGTATTTAACGAGTTTCTTACTAAACGATACTCCCCGTTAAGTTGATCAGAGCCGCTTTTTATTGCCCTTTTTTTTACCTTGTCCCTAAAACTAATCGCATCTACAATTTCATCGGTAATCCATGGTTTGATTTTTTTGTTGATTTTTTTAATAAGCTTTACACTAGTGCAATTTTCTACGTAATTTTTAAATTTATTTATAAAGTTATTGTATGCGGACTGACTATCTTTGCACAGCAGAATTTCAGACCACTCTTCGTTTTCCAATAAATTATTAAGTTTCTTATAGTCAGTTTTAGTTATAGATCTAATAGAATTCGAATTTATGTTTTGTGTTTTGCATTCAATAGATAAAAAAATAGCGTAGTGATCAGTAATACAGCTCTCAATCACACCCGAGTAAAAGGTTAAATTTCTTGGATTACGTAAGTTGAAGTGGTCAATAAGAGACTTTTTGGTGCTAGAGACTCGAGTAGGCTTATTTAAACACAGTTCGTATCCATATTCAGTTAAGATATTCACGTATTCTATAACCTCATTATTATTAGCTTCGAATAGATCTATATTTATATCCCCTACCAAAATCTCTAGTGTTTGCTTTTTAATGCCAGTTAAAATATTTTTTAAGTCCTTAATATATGTATTAACATCGATGGAGGGGGGTTTATAAGAAGCTAGGATACCAACAGATGTTTTATTATTTTCAAAATTTATCCTTAATAGTTTAGTGTTCGTAATCGAGAGAATCTCGACATTAGCCGATATGGTGTTTCTGATGTACAAAACAAGACCATCATTTTGATTAATTTTGGAACTGTTAGAAAACATTTCAAAATGGTCTATATGAAAATTCCCAGTAACATCAGCATTCCAAGTCTCTGACAAGACTAATATATCTAGTAGTGACTACATAAATAGATTGTACCATGCTTTTATATCTATCTAACGTTTTATTTAAATATTAACAACATATATTTGATTTTAACGCCAGATAGATAACTTTCTTATGACGTGCCGTATATATTTTTATCCAATACATACAGATAATAAGACAATTACCAGCTTTATTTTAAATAGATAAACTCAATAATAACCCCCGCGTGGCTTTTACTTTATTGAGTGGATAATTATTTATTTTACCCACTCAATTGTCACTTGTCAAATTATTTTCTTGTAAATGTCATTAAAATTTTTAATAAAAATATGAATTCCTAAGCTATTTATTGGATAAAACCTTGTATTGCACTCATGGGTAAACCGATATTGCCCTCTCGAAAATTAACCTGCTTGGCTGACGCCTCTCAGGTTAATTTTCTTACTTTACCCACTAGTACCATAAATAACTATCATAGACTGTCAATTCTTAACTTATTTAACTAGTGATAATAGTGACCACATCAATAGATGGCACAATGCTTTTATATGTATCTAACGTTTTATTTGAGTATTAACAACATACAGGATAGACAGTGCTGGTGATTGCCAAAAAGGATGAAATTGTTGCCTGTCCATTTGATTTTAAGGTCAGATAGATAATTTTCTTAAATATTTGACAATATTTCAAAAAAGGCAACATTAGTCAATATGTATCTGTATCTGAACTTACATTCACTGTTTTACCTAAAACGATTTATTTTTAGATATTTAAGAACTTGGCACTCAAAATTAGGATTTTCTTGACACTTTATATGTTAATAAGCATTAAATGTTTTTACTTGAGCAAATTTAACAAATTTAACCTAATTTTTAGCCTTTTTTTTTATTTGGGTATATTGACAGGCCAGAATTACAATGTTGTACCTGTGCAACTTTGAATTGCATATGCAACTTCGTAACTGTAACCTGACGATACAATAGTCCTAAATAAAAGTAAACTTTACTCAGTTACAGAAATTTTTATGTTTATAATAACATAAAAAAAATAATTTAAAGTTTCAAGATAGTCGAATTGAGGCCCAAACAGGGCTGGAGCGCCTTCTTTTTAAACATAATTTTACATTTTTGTAGGCTAAATATTTTTTTATTATAATTTTTTATTGTAAATGTTTGTAAATAGTAAATTTTAAGATTGTATAATTAAATTATAAGAAAATGACACCAATAAAAAGTAGATAGTGGATACCTTTATCTTAATGATTTTCTCAGAGAAAACCTCGAAGAAAATATTAAAAAAATAGTATATTAAAACATTAGTTTCATGATCAAAAATAAACTATAAAACGATATAATAAAAGTTTTCTAGGACAATTTCCTTTTTTATTTACGTTTCAAAAAAAATACTTTTGGACCCGAGTACGCTTGGGTTAGAAAAAAAATACAAAAAATTAAGGTTGGATTCTTGTATACAAGTAATTACTATAGTAATTGATTTAAAGATAATCCCAGATAGCACAAAGTGACACTATGGACGTCCAATGGACGTATGTGCATGGACGGCTGTATGTCTATAGGATGCCCATTTTTTCTCTATGGACGTCCCATGGACATCCGTTCAGAGTCCAGATGACACAACTGTGGACATCCATAAGGTCCGTTCAAACCATCCGTCCAGCATCCATAGGACTTACTTTTTTGCTTACTTAACTGGTTTTTGCGACTGCGAAAAACTGTTATTTAACTTGCAATGTTTGTTGTTGTTTGTTTGTTTGTTTGTTTGTTTAGGGCAAAGCTGCCAAAGACTTTTTCGACCACTTAGAATATACTTAGTAAGCTAAAATTTGGTACACATGTTCGTCTGACAATACAATTTTATATAAAACTTACCCCCCAACTCCCCACCCCTAAAATTAAAAAAAATCCATTTATTACCCACGAGATAATTTAAAACTAAAATTAGGTTACATACTCATCCAGTGATAATCAAATTTTAAAATAAATTTTACATCCCCCCTTATCTTCCCATCACCCCCCATACGCGTATAAGATTAATTTTACCCTCTCTCTGTTTCACTCACTTAGAATTAACGTAGAGAGCTGAAATTATGGGCGTAAAATGGACACTCAATGGACGTCCACTAATAGTCGAACAAAGGATGTAAATATATGGACGTACACAGTACATCCATTATTAGTCCGTGGACCAATGTACTTAAAAGGGATCTAAATAGACGTCCATTAGACGACCGGTGCTATATGGGATATATCCACCAACAACCAAATCCAGAAAATTCGCTTTTGGCAGAAAATGGCAACTCATCTTTGAAGAGGGTTATCCTTTACACCAATAGCCAATAGAAAACGTTTTGAGTGTATTTCGCCATTATTTTTGACGTAGATTTTAAATATATGTTCAAAATTAAGCTATTATTTTTTGTTACAGAGTTCGTTTGGACTTTTTGTAAAAAGATATGTTTCTTAAGCTTTTTTATTTTTTTTAAGGCCGAAGGATTGTTTATTTAAATCTTTTTAACACGACACGGTATAAAGGAATAGTAAATGGATAACCTCAAAATAAAATCAGAAAGTATTCTTTCAAATTGGCGGGGCTGTGCCCTTTTAGATTCGAAAATGCACTACATCGCTTCATTTTAGGCGTTATAATAGGCACAAAAAAAAATTTCATTGTCTTAAAATATTGTGCATGTAGCCCAATATGTCCCCACATAAAAATCACATTTTTTTTTTAAATATGGGTGTCCAGAAAAAAATAATATATATTTTTTTAACATTTTTGAGAAATAAATTCGGTTTTTAGGCAATTTAGTTTTAACTTTCAAGGTTTTTTGTCTTTAGATAAATTCCAAAATATAAATACATAAAATCTGTAGTATTTTTTTTATTGGATAAACAATACTTAGGTCCAGAAAAAAAAATTAAAATATATACATCCAAAAAAAAAATTATGTATATATCAGAATTTGCCTAGAGACAAAAAAAAAATAAACAAATGATATTAAACTGCCTAAAAACCGAATTTTTCTTTCAAAAACGCTAAAAATATATATATTATTTTTTTCTGGATCCAATAAAAAAAATAATAGTGGCTTTTATGTGGCTACACGCACAATGTTTTAAGATAATGAAAAAAAATCCGCCTGTGATTACGCCTAAAATGAAGCAATTAAGTGCATTTTCAAACTTAAAAGGGCACAGCTCAGCCATTTTAAAAGAAAACATTTTGATTTTTGTTGAGGTTATCAATTTACTATCCCTTAATACCGGGCCGTGTTAAAAAGATTTAAATAAAAAATCCTTTGGACTTAAAAAAAATAAAAAAGCTAAGGAAACATATATTTTTAATAAATGGCTGTGAGCGACCTCTAGATATTTTTCAAACATTCTGAAAAAATTCAGGGATTATACTCTTATACACCAATGAACAAATTTAAGGGGTGAAACCACCAAATTATTCAATTTGAAATTTTCGTGAGTCACCCTACTACACATAAATAGGCCATAACCGACACGGTTGAATGCCGGGAATTCCTTCATAACAACAAAGATTTTAATCAAAATAAATAATAATTTTATATTAAAAAAATTATTAGATTAACACAATATCTCGTAGCATATACTTAACAGCTGTTTTACGATTGACTTGCCGGTAGCCTACACTCTAGCGCGTAAAATTAATTGTTGCATGGTAACGAGCGGAAAAGTGAAATGCTAAGAAATAGGTTATTTTGCGGTCTTACAACTTCATTTGGTTTTGCAGAAATGTTAACTTTTCTATTAGATCGTAGAAAAAATTCATTTGAACGCGATGTCTATATTCTATACCACTGTGCGTCGGCAGCGAACGTGTTAAGAAACTTGCCAACGCAAACCAAGAGTTAATCCTGTTAGTAGGGTATCCACATAAAAAGTCCACTATGGTCATTTCTAAAGAATAAAGTCCATTATCTTTAGATAATAAGCACCTCAGATTTTACTGTTGATGGTTTTATATTTTGTAGACCTCTAACAGGATTAACTCTTGGTTTGCGTTGGAAAGTCAATAAAACTTGATGTTCAAGGTCAGAGTGATGCATGCCTAATGGATGGTTAAAAATCCAAGTAATCCACTTGGTTGGAAATAATAGTAATTAAATACCAAGGTAGAAAAGACATTTTTCATAGCCGAGCGTATTAAATCCCGAGCTGCGTAGCAGCAAGGGATTTAAGAGTTCGAGGCTAAAATAGTCTTCCCTACCATAGTTTATATATTAGTTTTTTCACTACTAGCACTATTTAACTATTTTTATTCAAATAATAAAATAAATTATTAACAGAAATTATATTTCTTGAAATTTTCATAAAAATCAAGTAGCCTTGATCAATGACATTTTCTCAAATAAATACTTTGAACTGACGTTTTTTTTTCATTTTTTTTTTTCATAATATTTAGCTAATTATTGATTTTATTAATTGGTAATAATTATAATTAATTATATTTTATAAATAAAAAGTTAATTAAAGCTATTTTCTTGGATTTAATTAGTAAAAATTGCACATATAAAGTGACAGAAATAAATTGTTTATAAAATTTACTCCTACTATCAGAGAAAAAAATTATTATTGCTATAAGTGAAGAAAATTGATTTCACAGTCTGAAAACATGATAAATAATAGCCAATTTTTTGTGGAAACACCGGTTAACCGTACGGTTTTTATCCCCACGACTAAATTCGTATAAACGACAGTTCTCACAAAAACGCATTGGTTATTTTCTTGAGGTTTTGATAAGTACCTAACCTAACTTCTCCCAAAAAACTGATAAGGTATATATTTTTTATATTTCCTTTGGATAAGATATGATGAAAAAGCACTTAAACTACATTTCCAAGTTTATTTGCTTATGGGGAAGGTAATAAACAACAATGATAAGTTTAAATAGTTTTTTATATAATAATTTAATTTTAAACCATATAAGCAAACACTTAGAAGTTAGAAAATAAAAGTTGAAATACCTTACCTACTCTATTTTTTACATTTTGCATACAAATCGAGAAAAAATCCCACAGGCCTGTAAATTATGGTGTAAATAAACAATTTATAGGTTAAGTTTTTACGGTTAACCGTATCTAACTCACCTCCGAACCTGTGTTAGACGCGGTTACTGCCGGTTAGTGACGTTATCGCTTCCCCTCACTTACCGTATGTAACCGATTCTCACAAAAACGAGTTTCAGTAACCTGGTTAGTTCCGGTGACCCGACAAAAAATTGGCTAATAGTATGTTCTAAAGCTAGTAATGAAAAAAATACCTTATCCAGTACTCTATGAAACTGCTTTAATAAAGTCATATTGTCATCTGCGTCAAAATAAGATCCTATCTAGTTTTTGTGCCATATTATTTCAAGTAAAAATTTCAAATATGAATAATCGAAATAATTGTCCTGCTTCTCACTCATCAAACACAAAACTGCCAAATGCTCCAAAAGCGCTGATACCAAAAGCTCAAATGGAGATATTAACCCAATTTATGCCCAGCGCGTTAGCTTTTGGTATGGCTTGTATGGTTTATACGATTTACATCACGGATTGGAAGGTGGTAATTAAAAATTTTCCATTTTATGGGGATAAATATAAAGAAAATTATAAAGAAACCGCTTGTGTACCTGTTCCTGAGCTCAAACCCAAACCAAAAGAATGTTGAATTAGGAAAAACAATGTAATTTATAAGATTGAAATAAAAAAATTACATAGTGTTTTATTATTTATCATAAAAGACAAGTCAACTTGTATTGGGGGACTTCTTCACCAGTTTCAAACTAATCATTGCGAGTGTGCCAAAAAAAAAATAAAATAATAGTATATTAAAGTACTAGTTTCATAACATACGTTTTTAGCGCACGAGTACAAGTGCTCTAAAAACGTGTTATGAAACGAGTGCTTTATACAATTTTTTCTATTTTGCTCTAAAATTTAAAAAACTTACATTTAAATTGATGACTGATTTAGGGATTTTTGTTTTGGGTTGGCATTACAGTTTACACTATGGTTAAAATTCTAAGAACAAATGATATTTTATATTGATATTGATATTTTACAGTTATCTCTTCTTTTTTCACTGCAATTAACCAGTCCACAATATTAACACGGTAAAAAATAACCCAAACACAAAATTTTGTAAAAAATTAAACTTTAAATCGACATTGACATTTGCACGCAAAACGTCAAGAGATAGGCTTTTGTATGTTGCCAACCCAACAGAAAAAAAAGTCGAGACCTCTTATGGGCCTATAACAACACGCAAAATGCGTGTGATTATGAGCTTATAAGAGTCGCAAAATAGAAAAAAACTATAATTGAATCAGTCAGTTGAAGTAGAGCACTGCATAGGCAGGTTTGTTAGGGTAGGTAGGTAGTTTACACACTACACAAGTGGTTCCAGCCTACCCACCTACCCTAACAAACCTACCTATCTAGTGCTCTAAGTTGAAGAACAGTACTATGGTCTGTTTCGCCAAGCAAAATAGTAAATTAAAAATCGCACAGTAAATATTTTAAAAACACATTCGAATATTGGATGTGCTACTGCGTAGTTTATTTTATAAAACATTACTTTATTCTATACACAAACATATGGTATTAAAACCTGTTGTAAAAATATTTACAGTGCGATTTTTAATTCACCATCTTGCTTGAAAAAACAGACCATAGTCTCGCTACTCCTGTATCTTATTTAGGTTTAAAAAATATTGCGTATAAAATAAACAACGGATTTTATTAATTTAGCATCTAGACATTATAGGAACACTTTCACCAAAATTCCATCCGATCGGCTTCACGAGATAATGGTAAATCTTCTTTGATGATGGCCATGTTAAGAACCAATTGTTCGCGGAGAACAAAATCGCCTTATTCTTATAATATTTTATATGCAGATTCCAAATATGTTGAGGAATTTGCTCTAGTTATTACCACTTCGAAGAAAACATTATTACAAAAATCCCGAAAAACACCTTACATGCTATTTAGGTTATCTTTGGACATTTGTAAAAGTAATACGGTACATAACAGGACCTTCATTGTGGGCTTCTTAAAACACTAAATGTCATATTTTTAAAACATATTAGCAAATATATAAAAATATTCCTCCTTTACAGTTTTTGGGAAGTTTTAAATTTAGCAGAAAACGTAATTAAAAAGTTTGATTTTTACTTTGTTGTTTAGTGCTGTTTATGGTCTAGATGTAGAGAGGACTAAGTGCTGTATGTCAGACATAGATAAGATAAGATAAGATGTCAGATTTGATTGATGTGCCAAATAGTAAAATCAGTAAAATTTTACTTTAGTATCAAAAAAATAGTTATATTGGATTGTTTATCTCCATATTCAAAATTAAAATGCGACCGAAAACATGTCACGAAGAAAACAGAATAAAAGTATTGGTATGTGCAAAAAAGATAAATTTTGGAAAAAAGCGGTTAACACTTTTTATGCAACTGAAAAACTGCAATTATTGGCAAAAAAAATATGTAAATAAAGATATTAATTTAAATGATAGCAGATTTCCTGTATCAGTTTGCATTTCTTGTCGCCTATTCCTTAACAAAAAAGAAAAAGGCGAACAGGTAAAAGAAATTGCTTACTCAATTTTTTTTGAATTGGTAAAGAAAAAAAAACATAAAGTGAAACTGCCCGTTCTAAAGTACACAAGAAATTAGGATTACAGGACAAAGATTCAAAACCAGTTAAATGCTGCCAATTATGCTATGCGGAAATTGGCAGAGGAAAAATACATTCTTGTGCTGTAAGTAAGGCTCCTGAAAACATGACAACTAAAATTGAAACACTTTCACAAAAACAAAAAGAACAAGTGGAAATAGAAGTGTATATAGATCCTGCACTTAATGTTATGGCTGTAATATATTTAAATAAAATAATAAAAAGATATTCTTTGTTTTTTTTTGTAATTAAAATAATTGAATAAAAAATTACAATAAATATAAAAATAATATTTTCCTTTTTAATAATTACATACCGTAATTTCACACAACAATAGTCCAGATTCACATAACTATGGTCCAGCTTCACACCTATATTCTATAACCAGCGTATTTAAAAAAAAACTGAAAACGTGTTGCTGTATATCCCATATACACCAACTTTCACAAGAAATTGTAAACATTTAAAAATAATTATCCCCTGCCCCCTGGGGCCCTGGACTATAGTTGTGTGGCCGGACTATAGTTGTGTGAAATTACGGTATTCTTTTTTTTAAGTACATTTAAAGTATATAAGTATTTAATTATGAAATCGCGAAAAAATCGTACAAATTTGGGGTTAAATTTGAAAGGGTTCTAGAATCTCTCTCAGTCGTGTATTTTTAATATTAAAATATTAGAAATACCTTAGGATACTTATAAGAGTAGGTATACCTACTATATTGTAATATATAGTGCTATAGTACCTACCTACTAGGTACTATATTGTGAGTGATGACTTTTTTACTTTGTCCCTCTTAAAATTTGAGACATTTATCAAATCTGACATACAACACTAAACAACAAAGTAAAAATTAAACTTTTTATTTACGTTTTCTGCTGAATTTAAAACTTCCCAAAAACTGTAAAGGAGGAATATTTTAATATATTTGCTAATATGTTTTAAAAATATAACATTTAGTGTTTTATTTAAGCCCACAATGAAGGTCCTGTTATGTACCGTATTACTTTTACAAATGTCCAAAGATAACCTAAATCGCATGTAAGGGGTTTTTCGGGATTATTGTAATAATGTTTTCTCCGAAGTGGTAATAACTAGAGAAAATTCCTCAACATATTTGGAATCTGCATATAAAATATTATAAGAATAAGGTGGTTTTATTCACCGCAAACAATTGGTTCTTAACATGGCCATCATCAAAGAAGATTTACCATTATCTCGTGAAGCCGATCGGATGGGATTTTGCTGAAAGTGGCCCTATAACGTCTAGATGCTAAATTAATAAAATCCGTCGTTTATTTTATACGCAATATTTTTTAAACCTAAGTAAGATACAGGAGTAGCGTGTAGTGTTGTTGTTTTGAGATAAGGGTAATTCCGTCTTAACTCGTAATTTTGAGGGAGAAAAATTTGATTTTTTTTTTCGATAAACCGTCGTAAGTTAGTAGTAGTTAGTAAGGTTCTTAGTATTAGACCCTACTTAAGTTCATACTAATGCGAGTGGTACACTTTTCGTATTTTTTTGTGTTTTTTGCCGAAAAGAAATATAGTAACTTAAGTGATTGTCACTTAGGTATGTTACTAAAGACGCAAAAATAGATTATTCTATAAAAAATGTTAGTTTTACACTCTAAATATAGTTAATAGCTAAATTTACAGCTTGTATGCTATTTATTTATTTGTTATTTTAAAATAAGAAATATAATAGACTAAGAGCTGTCGGCCGCGAGTTACTAAGATATTACCTCGGGCTGGAATTTTGTAAGGTGGTTGGGAGGACTCACCAGGAAGTGTCATCTGCAAGGATTTTGCTCAAAACCAGTCCAAAGTACACGTCAGACGACTCAAACATGCAAAAAAATCCTGAAAAAAAAATTAACATTAAAATTAATACAAAACGCACTTTTTCGGAATTTAGGGGTAACTTCGGGCCTTGTTGGCACGGGTTGGAAACTTTTGATCAGATTTTGCAGGCTTGTTTTGATTCTCAAAAAGAAAAAATATAGATATCAAGGTTTTTAAATTTTATAAATTTACAAACACTAGGGCTGGTTTTATACGAATTTTATCGATATTTGCTTGATTTTATGGTTTTTTAGGGCCCTAAAGGTAAATAAACAAAATTTTGGATCACCCTAATGCGACACGCTGGGTAACTTATGTACCTATAGATATGTATAGATAAACTACAAGTAACTTTACATCACTCTTTTTTGAAAAAGGTGAAATATTTTACAGTACGAAATACATACAGTGCGGTCCAAAAGTCACCCCCTCCCTTTTAACTTTTGAACGAGTTGAGATATCGACTTCAAATTTAGAACTCCTAAATAAGACAATTAGCATAATTAATAATAATTAGCATTAGCATAAATTTGATATTTTCAGCTACTAAAATGTGGGCAGGAGGGCATGGGGGGACATTTTTTTAAATAGAAAGGGGGGTCTTGTGATACATAATTTTAAAGCTTATAAAATTCTCTATTTAAACTACCATTTTTAAATTTTTTAAAAATGTTTTTTAAGGTTTTGATTTTTCAATTTTTTGTGCTAAAACATTCGATTTTTTAAGTTTTTTTTTATAAATTTTTATTTATGTCAACTAAAATTAGTTTAAAAGTATAATTAACATTTTTTTATGATGAAATTAGGTATTTTTAAAAAATTATTTGTTTTTTTTTAGAGGAATTTTGACATTAATACCCATTTTCAACCCCATTTTAAACCCAAAATTTTTTTTTTTAATTTAAAAATATGGAGTTAAATGGAGAATTTTATAAGCTTTAAAATGATGTATTACACGACCCCCCTTTCTCTTTAAAAAAACGTGGCCCCATGCCCCCCTGCCCACATTTTAAGAGCTGAAAGTATTAAATATATGCCAAAAGATAGTTTAAGTTGTCTTATTTAAAATTTCCAAATTTGAAGTCGATATCTCAACTGATTCAAAGTTAAGAGGGGGGGGGTGACTTTTGGACCGCTCTGTATGTTATCAGTCAGAGCGGTAAATTATGTGACAGTAACTTATGTGACTTTTCTTGGTTTTTTAAGTTTTGAACGCAAGGGATACATCGGATTGCATGCATTTAAATAACAAGCCTTATGGTTATGTTACAAACAATTTGTAAAAATTATTTAAATTGCGTGATTTACGTGGTAAATTATGTGACCACTGAATAAACATACTCAACTTGTCACGGTTCACCTGGTCGATTTTAAATAAACATTTCGTGGACACCTACATTTTTTGGGCTAAAACATACCTGATGACATAAGAAATCAATTTCCATTTGAAAGAAAATCGTAAAAGATACACTTTTTTAGAAAGATAAAAAAACGTTTTTTTTTTTGAGTAGTAGGGTGTGTCAAAAAATTCCGATTTGCGAAATCGAAAACGCTCTCTGGCTCAAAAGTTGCTCATTAGTAAAAAACTGTGGCCACTCAAAAATGAGCCAAATCGATTAATGTTTAGAGGTAGCTCAAAGCACTCAAACAAAAATATCGGTATCTGTTTTTCGGATAAGAAGTGATAGTATATAAAATTAAGGAAATTTTGGAGGGTTTCTTTGGTAATATTTAGAAACAATACTAATTGTGAGAAAACTAAAAAAAATATATTCCTCCTCCCCTTAAGTTGGAACATAAAAAAAACGCCAATTATTTGAAGATTTCGCAAAAATTTATTAAAAATGGGCATATTTAAAAGGACATAACTTCCTTAGGAATGATTTTTTGACCAAGGTGCATATAAACTTTTTCTATGTTTTTAATGTTAAATAAACAACACTTAAAATATTTGTTTTTTGCTTTATATTTAATTTTTTTATTTTTGTTTTTTCATGCGTAAAAATTTACTTTTAAATGCATTTATCTTTAAAACGGTTAAACCTGCGATGTTAATCCACAGAAACTTTTTTGTGTATTTTTACATAAAAAAGTATTCCAACCAAAAAATCAAAAAAAAAGTACACCGAAAAAAGTTTTAGGTAAAAAACAGACAATCCACCCGGTTTCTAATCGAAATTATTTTTTTTTACTCAACTTGAGGAAAAAAATTATGTTTTCTGTATAGTCATGTAGGTTAACATGTATATATGCTTATATACTAATATATAATTTTGCAGATTTTTTATTTAAAACTATTTTTTATGCACTTTTAAAAACTTGCAAAAATAAAATTTTCGCGATATCTTCAAATAATTGATTTTGAAAATCGCGATTTTTTGACACACCTTATTACTCAAAAAAACGTTTTTTTAACTGTCTAAAAAAGTGTATCTTTTACGATTTTCTTTCAAATGGAAATTGATTTCTTATGTCATCAGTTATGTTTTAGTCCAAAAAATGTAGGGGTCCACGAAATTTTTATTTAAAATCACCCAGGTGAACCGTGTGGTCTCAACAATAACCACAGGTCTCACACTAGGTATTTAATGATTAATAAAAAAGACCCAAAAATTTTACCGCAAAGTAGAAAGTAACCAAAAACCCGGTGACCAAACTAAAGCGCAAAAAAAATGCATAAAATAAATCATGTTGCGGTCAAAATCTCTTTTATTATTTTATTTTAAAGTATAATAAAACTGTTGGTGACAGGTAACTTACGTGACATTTGGATCACAAAACGTAACTTTTTTAAAAATAGGGGCAAGAGTTTAAAATTTTTTAGTAATGGCATTTATAAAACAAACTTGTAGGCAATAATTGGTCAAATTAAAAACTATATTTCGTCATTTCGTCACAAAATTGCGGTGACCACAAAACTACGAGACGGAATTACCCATAAACACAAAAAACCTTTTATTTTCGTAAATGTTGATTATTCAGTGTTTGCATGCATTACTATGTTGTAGTATTTAACTAGACCGATAAGTAAGAAGCGCAATTTCTCGGAAAAAAAAATTAAGAAGAGTTACGGAAAAAATTAAACCGTGGACATGTGCTGTTCTTAAAGTGAATGGTATGATTGTGAATATGAAATGTCCTTTGTGCATTATAAAAAGTTGCAAAGTACCTATGTTACAACTTAAAAAATTGATCTTTTTCTAACCAAGGGAAGAAAAGAGCTGCCCTTGGCAAAATAACATATCTCGAGCTGGAAATATTTTATTTTCTTATTACGTTAGAAAATCAATATTAACTGATCAATCAGTTAATATTGATTTTGAATTGATTTTTGTTAATCAATTTAAATTGATTTTGAAATATACTACAAAATTATTTTCATCACTTTTTTAAAATATGTCTTTTTAAGTGTTTTATGTGATATTAGAGAATTAAACGTTATCTTTAGATTGTAAATTTTTTGACCAAAACGTATTCAAATTTTAGATTCTAAGAGAGCTTCCAATGTTTAAAAATAATAAACATTAATGTACGTATGTCTAATATTTTGTTTTTTTTTTATATATTTTTAGTATATTATTTTTAAGAATAAAACAAAAATATATACTCAAAGAATAAAACAATAGTAGTTTTCGTAACGAGTAAGGACTTGTCGCAAATGATTGCGAACAACATTTTTCGTTCGATCTACAGTCTATACTCTTTAAAAATGTATATTTTAAAGAATTTTTGTGTTTAATTTTGACATTTCAAAATTTTATAAACGTCAAATGACTTTCGTCAAAATGTAAGCTATGTGTACTCGTTTGGATAAATGAGTGGGCATAGTTGTCATTTCATTCAAATATGCACTATGTACTCGTGAGATAGACGAGGATATATAGTGAACATGCATTTTTATTTATTTCGTATACACTAGGTCGTACGAAAAAATATATATCTAATAGGTTTGTTCGTTGGGATTGCATTTTCTTGCACTGACGTATACTTTTCACCCAATCAAATAAGTATTGTATTTGTTTTTAATTTGTTGACATGATAAAGAACTCTGTTCAGCTGTAAAGTACAGTTTGAATAAAAAAAGTACCACAGCACTGAACCTTGAGGTTACGCCAAATTTTTAAAATTTTAGCTGTTTTAAGTGATTTATTTACAATGAAACTTTTAGGGTTATATACAATGTCAGTGGATTTAAAAACGGTATAAAATAACATTCATTTCTAGAAAAAATATATTACTATTGTAAAAGTTACACAAATATATAAAACTAAAAAAATAATAACAGAAATAAAAAAATAACATTAATAAAATAACGAAAAACAATAAGGTACTTTATTCAATAGCAGTTGAAACTTTTAAAGGACCCGAACCTTTATTCCTATATATTTGGTTCTGGAGTGTAGAATTCTTTAATTTCTCGGCCATTAGCTCCAAAATATATTGTTAAAATTGATTTTTGTTGCTGGTTTAAGTGAAGCATGTTGACACATTTGAAACTTTTTCTATCTTTGACTTAGTTAAGTCATCAACTGACTTTAGTGACAAGTTAGATTTAAATGGTACAATTTTTGGCTGTAGTACTTTTTAAAGATCGCAACAAACATACCTATTATTTGAACATTTTGGCGAAAATTGCATTACTACCGTGCATTGTAAATTAACAGTTTATAATTTATTAATAAAACCTATTTATATTATTTAAAAACCATTAAATCAGCTATAGATATCTATTGCTGATTTAATCTAGATATATTTTAAAAATTATAATAATATTAACACAAATACATATATATATATATATATATATATATATATGTTAGATACTTATTAAAATTGTAAATATAAAAATATAATATGATAAATAACCCAATATCAAATAATAATAATAAAAATAATCCTGATAGAATTTAACAATTTTAGATGGATAATTTAAAGTTTGTAATTACCTATATTATGTAATTAAAAAGACAGGACTTGAAAATAATTTTATTTTATGTTAACTATCATTGTGAGTCTACATAAAATTTCCCCCCGTTAAAGAAAAGTTAATCTTTTCAGACTCCATGTACAATGCACATATACACATCCCGGTAAAAAAGAAATTCATGCATAAACATACAAAATTCGACCATGCATGATCATAGAATTATGCATGATAATGCATGATCATGTCTAAATTTTGACCCGGTATAATCATACCTGACCATACATGATCATACCTGACCATACATGATCATACCTGACCATACATGATCATACATGACCATACCTGGTCAAAATTCACGCATGGTCAAAATTCAGACATGATCATGCATAATCATGCATAATCCTACCTAATTTAAGGCAAAAATAGACATCATTATGAGTATTTATGCATGATCATACATAAACTTTTTTCCCCGGTATAGATAAATATAAATCTCAGGAAAAAATGTTTAAATATGATTATGCATAATTATGTATAATTTTACATCAATTATGATAGTTATACTTAATTTTATGCAAAATTATGCATAATCATACAAAAGTTTGTCATGCATGGTGAGCCTTCGCCAAAATTTAAAATGTTATGCATGCTCATATATAATTAGGCATATGTCTATGTATACATAATTATGCATGATCATACCGGGTCAAAATTCATGCATGGTAAAAATTCATACATGATTATATATAATCATGCATAATCATACCGGGTCAAAATTCATGCATGGTCAAAATTCAGACATTATCATGCATAATCATGCATCTCAGGAAAAAAATGTTTAAATATGATTATGCATAATTATTTATAATTATGTCTAATTTTAAATCAATTATGCATAGTTATTTTAGATTTTAAGCTTTCACGGCCATTAAGATATAAAGAACTTTCACTTTCGGGTTTAGACCGTGTTAATGGATTTTCACTGTGAAAATCCATTAACACGGTCTAAACCCGAAAGTGAAAGTTCTTTATATGCATAGTTATACTTAATTTGATGCAATATTATGCATAATCATACAAAAACTTTTTCATGCATGGTGCGCCTTCGCCAAAATTTAAAATGTTATGCATAATCATACATAATTAGGCATAGGTATACACAATTATGCATGATCATACCGGGTTAAAATTCATGCATGGTAAAAATTCATACATGATTATGTATAATCATGCATAATCATGTAAAATTCTATCTAATTTTAGGTAAAATTATACATAATTATGCATAATGATGCATGATGCATACATAAACTTTTTTTCCCGTGATAGCATTAAATAGCTTTTATAATAGGATATTATAAACTTTTTCATTTAATTTTTACATAAATATTTTAATCTAAAGAACAAATAAATAATTTCCAATATGTCACGCTTGTTACCTTTTCAAGAACATTTTTTAAGTACATATATCTCTATATCAGTTATTCTGTATATTCTATTTGAATGTCCATGTATATTTTTGAATGTTTATGTTATTTTAAAAAATATGAAAAGGAATATAATCAGCATCAAAACTTCCATGGGCATAACACTCGTGGAAAGGAAGACATCAGAATAGATTTTCATAGGTTGCTAACTTCTAAATACTCTATTACATATTATGCACCTAGATTTTATAATAAAATTCCATTGCATATAAAAGAGCTAAGCTTTATAAAGTTCAAAAATGTGATTAAAATTTATTTGTTAAAGAAATCCTTTTATACAATTAACGAATTCTTAAATAAACCTTTTTCTTAACTTTTAATTTTATTTATTATTTATGTTTATTTATTAAAATGTGGAAATGTAAAAAGTTATGAATTGTGTATTTTTAAAATATTTTATATTAGTGTATATTTTAACTTGTTTTAACATTTTTAATTTTTTTTGTATGACAATTGTAAATACTGTAACGTATATTAACATGAATAAAGATGATTTGATTTGATTTGAATAGAGAAATATAGAAATAGAAAAAATACATATTTTTATCGAAGTTTTATAGAATACCAGTCAAAAAAGCAAAATTAAATAAAACCAAAAAAAAAAGAAAGGTTAAGATTAACCATGATTTTACGGTTATATTGACTATTTATTTAAAAAAATAGTCATCATCCCACCCATAATTATGGACTACCCCATTGTATTTGTAATAGATAAATAGATAAATATTTAAGTGAAAAGATAATAATAGTTTTTAATTATTTTAAGTCTATAATAGGAAATTATATATCAAGGTAGAGAAGACATTTTTTATAGCCGAGGCTATAATAGTCTTCTCTGTCGTGGTTTATATATTAGTTTTTTCATTACTAGCACTATTTAACTATTTTTATTCAAATAATAAAATAAATTATTAACAAAAATGATATTTCTTGAAATTTTCATAAAAATCATGTATCATGATATTTGGTCAAATAAATACTTTGAACTGACATTTAATTTTTTTTATTTTTTTTTTGTAATATTTAGCTAATTATTGATTGTATTAATTGGTAATAATTATAATTAATTATATTTAATAAATAAAAAGATATTTAAAGCTATTTTCTTGGATTTAATTAGTAAAAGTTGCACAAAGAACTGAAACATCTAAAGTAATAGAAATCAATTGTTTATAAAATTTACTCCTACTAGGAGAGAAAAAATTATTATTGCTATAGGTGAAGAAAATTGATTTCACAGTCTGAAAACATGATAAATAATGGTATGTTCTAAAGCTAGTAGTGAAAAAACATAATTATCTGATTCAGATAATTCAGATAATCTGAAAGTGAATGAAAAATAAATTTCTCATAATAACATATAACGATGGTTTAGTTCTAGGTTTAGTTCTGATATATGAAATGACACCATTTACTTATTTTATTTAAATGAATATTTTGCACTTAATATATTTGTTTATGCATAAATTACCTAATAAAAATTTCAAGTAAAAACTTTGTATTGAAGAGGGAAGAACTTCAAAAAAAATTAACTAATGAAAATAGCTTTTTTATTAAATTTTAGTAACATAAATAAATAAATAGCTAATTAATTGTACTGGTAGTGAAAAAATACTATATTTGCACGTGCGTGAAGATTTAACATTTTAGACCGCGTCTTGCGGGCTTCGCGCTAGCGCGCTCATCCTTCAATTTGAGGCAGGTCAAAAATGTTAAACTTTTCTCACTTGGTAAATAATATACTATTTCTAATCGTAGCATAAAACAGAAATAAACTATTTCAATTATTATATTTAGTAGGTAGGCTAATGTAAGTCAGTGCCTAATGGTAATTAATGAAACAGTCTGATTATTATATTTTGTCTGATAATTATTGTAATTATTACATTATAATTAATTAAAATAATAATATAAAATACAATACGCATTATTAGATTAAAAATTTGGTATGGCAGATAATATTAATGTACCAAAATATACTGTTAGAAAATAATAAAGGCATTATTAAAAAAATATTTAGTTTTATTTATTTATAACCAGCTTGGAGGTATTCATTTACCGGGGACTCTCGAAAGTTAGAATTTTAAGGGGTCTTTCCTTCAAATTTTAAAAATAATTTTGTTGTTCTAAACTTTTTATTTATAAAGAAAGAAAATATGTGCCATTTTTTGCCAATAATTTAATAAATTTTTTTTTTTTTGAAAAAAACATCAAAACGGTGGTCACCACAATTCCAGCCGTTTGGATCGACTAAAAAAAAAAACGGGAAATTATTCAGTATAGCAGTCGCTATAGTCCGAACTAGAAGAATTTTTTTATCCAAAAAATAAGGCCATTTTGTTATTTTTTGATCAAAAAATATTATTCTAGTTCGGGCTGTAGCGACTTCTATACTGAATAATATCCAGTTTTTGTTCTATTTTTTTATTTTCAGTCGATCCAAACGGCCGGAATCATGGCGATCACCGTTTTTTGATATTTAAAAAAAAAAAAAATTATAGCCAAAAAATGGCACTTTAAAAATACATATATTTTTTTTGTATTTTTTGAATATAACTTAAATACAAAATTTTACAATGATATCTTTTCTCTTTCTATATAAAAAAATGTTTAAAACAAAATTTTTTAGAAATACCCCATAAAAACTAATTTTTAAAGTAAATAGTCACTTTAAACTATATTTTACTAATTGGACTTTTATGCCAACTCTGTTATTGCATAGTGAGTCACTTGAAACACAAGAAACACAAGAAACAAAAAAAAATGAAAAAAAAAAAAACAATTTTTTCGAGTAAATTAACATTTTTTAAAAACAGAAAAAAAAAATAAAATTTAATTTTTTTTTCAAAAATTGTTTTTTTAATTGTTTTTTCAAAAATTGTTTTTTGTTTTTGTTTCAAGTGACTCCGCTTGCAATAACACCGTCGACATGACAGCCGTATTTGCTTTAAAAATTAGTTCTTTTTTTTAATTAATTTTTGCGTGTCCCCCGGTAAATGAATACTTCGATTCAACAAGTGTTAATAAAAAGTTTTCGCAAAAAAACAATGAACCGACTTCTATGTCTCTAAAAAGTAATAAAAAATACTTAAATCGGTGCCAATTTCACTATTTCCTAAATGAATTACTAACAATTATTTTTTTATTATTTTATTATTGTTTGCTGTAAAATTGGCACCGACTTGTAGATTTGTAACGTCATATAAGCTAAATTATAGCTGTCCTTTCATCTCGGAAAGCTGCTGACGCCACAACGCACTGTGAGTGCGTTGTGACGTCATCTTAAAGATAAATTTCTAAAATATAGAAGTAATATTTTTATTTCAGCACCCAAGAGTCCAACCTTATTTTAAAAGAAATACTAAAGAAAATCTTGTTAAACTTTAAGTGTTAAGTAATAATCAAATAACGCCTTATGGTAAAATCACAAAATTTATCATTTTCTCTTGGTATTTTAATATTACAGGTCCAGAGAATCAAATTTAGCGGCATTTAAAAGATTTTCAATATGCCGTAATATTTGAGTGACCCCTTAATAAAGTTATCCGACTTATTCGAGTTATCCGATACTTCTCTAAAAAGTAGGTTGATAGAACCAAATTAAGCCGGTTTTAAGTAAAATTGGGTTAAAATGATTAGATTTATCTTAATTATCCGGTTTACCCGGCATTATCCGAGCGTTAAATTGAAACGGGACCACCTCAGGAATGCCCTCTTTAAGTTGCAAAAAGTCATCAAATTCCGTTTATTCGTTGCAAAGTAATGCGGGAACAAACATAAAAAAAACAAAGTCACACGTCGAATTGGCTTTCGTACCAGATTTAAACGTATTTATTTTAAAATTTACTAGATATGCTTTTCAATAAATCAAGAATGAGTAACCAAAATTATCAATTACAAAACCTAAATACTTAAGTGATTTTCTAAAAAAATTACTTTTTTCAAAATTTATTGTAAGATTAGCAGATTTTAATTTTTCATGTACTATTTGAAGTAATTTAATATGTTCCTCAAATGTTTTTGATACTATTATAATGTCATCAATATAAACAAATATATTTGGATAAAAGGAGAAAGGAAAAAGTTTATCCATTAATCTTTGCTGACTTTGTGTTCCATTTTTGAGTCCATAACACATTACATTAAATTCAAATAGTCCCCTACCAGGTACGGAAAATGCAGTTTTTTCTTTAGCAGTTTTTGTAAGTGGAATCTGCCAAAAAGCATTTTTTAAATCTATACTTGATATATATTTTGCATCGCCTAATAAACTTAAAATGGAGTCTATCCTTGGTAAAGGATGTGAATCACCTTTTGTAATAGAATTTAATTTACGTCCATCAAAACAAAAACGGTATGTACCATTAGCTTTTTTTACTAATAAAACTGGTGAATTAAAATCAGAATAAGATGGTGAAACTATATCATCTTTTAACATTTTATCTAACTCTTTATGTAAAATTTCTATTAAATAAGGTGACAAAGGATATTGACGCATTTTAAAAGGTTTATTATTTCCTGTATCTATATCATGTTCTATTAAATTTGTTCTACCTATTTTTTCGCTATATAATTCTTTAAATAAACTAACAAATTTATCTGCTATCTTTTTCTGTTCGTCTGTCAAGTCACATAAGCCTACTGAATTATCTTTATTTATATCCTGACTATCACTGTTATTACTGATCACATTCAATTTATTAATTTTATTATTCCAAGATTCATCAGAAAAATCCAGAGTCATAGAAAACAATCGTAAAAAATTCACACCAAAAATAAAATTTGTTTCCAAAGAAGGAACAACCAAGACTTGTAAAATCTTAACTTCATTATCTACTTTAATAGGTAAATAAACAACACCAGTTACTAACTGTTTAGATTTATCAGCTGTAGTAACATGCGGTATAAGACATTTATCAATTTTTAAATTAAATTTTTCTAAAATTTTAATCGCGTGACCACCAGCCACTGAACAATTTGCACCTGTATCAATCAAAGCTGTTATATTTTTATCAAAAATATTTACTTTAATATATGGACGGTTATCTCTAGGTAATTTAATAAAAGAATTTTTATTAATTACAGACAAACTATACGGTTTATAAAAATTTTTAACTTTATCCAACCAATCTTTCCATTCATTCAAATAAAAGCGTTTATTTGTTTCTGTTACACTTGATTTTTGTAAAGAATTGATATTACTTTTATTATAATAAATGTTTTTACAAAAAGTAGTTTTGTTATCCTTTTTTACCTGACTGTCATTATTATTTTTAGCCTTTTTATTAAGTGAATGCCGACTAAAATCATCCACTTTCCTATTTAGTTTTTTTGTACAGGAAGGGCAATTTTTAAAAACTACATCTTTATATCCACATTTATAACAAAACTTTGTTCTTTTAGCTAAACATTTGCTAAAAATATGATTTGGTTGGTTACAGTTATAACAAATTATTTGTCTAATTTTATTATTACTACTATTACTACTATTACTACTATTCTGTGTATTATTAAAGCTTTGATTGGTACTTTGACTAATTTGAGAAACTTGACTACTATTACATACTGAACTTTGACGAGTAGAGGAAGATGGGGTAAGTTTGGACACTGTGGTATTATGACTACAATTACATTTACTACTAAAATTTTGATTTATATCCGAACTTAGGACATTTACTTTATTAACTGTTTTATTTTTTGCCACACTTTTACCTGCTATGCTCTTTTGTTTTAATTGATAAGCTTCATCTATTCTTTTACAACTGTCTTTTAAATCTTCTAAATCATTTATTTCTATAAGTGATAATGGTGTAAAATAATGTGGTAATATTCTTTCTCTAATCGTCTTAAGTCTAGTATATAAACTTGCAGCATGAATTAAACGTTTAAACAAGGTTTCCATAGCACCTATAAAAATTGCGATAGATTCATCGGGATTTTGATATCTAGAACGGATATCATCCCATGTTCTATCATCTATGTTAGCTGGAAGAAAATCTTTTTTTAATGCTTGAATTATTTGAGACCACGAATTTAAATTATCTTTAATTGAGAGAAACCATGACAATGCTGGTTCTTTGAATAAGTCATATGCAGATTTAAATAACATTTCGTCTGTAACATTTCTACTTATTTTCATATATTCAACTTGCTCAATAAAATTTAAAACATTAGACTTTCCATCAAAATCAATATTCCATTTATAAACTGGTACTGATTTTAAATAATCATTATCTTTTTTACTAGAAACATTAGGACTAAACTGTGTACTATTATGTAATGAAATATTATTATTTACTTGAGTAAGTTCTGAATTTTTACCAGATTTTTCATAAAGATCTAAAATATCTGCTTCTATTTCTAAACAAGTTGCTTTTGTTATTTCTAAAAATTGAATACGTCTAACTTTATTTTCTTCTACTTCAGGAAAACGTTGCAGACGATTTGTTACATGTACTAAATAAGTTTTTAATTTTCTTAAATCAGCTAAACTATAATCACCATGATATTCTACAATTTCTGAAGATATACTATCTAAAATTCTATTAATATTTTTCACTTCACTGTTAAAATTAAAAGTCGGATCTACATATTTTACTTTAGAATCTTCCCTAGCTATGGCTCTACCTAAAACTTTAATTCTAGATACTCTATTATTTTTTGCTGTTAAATGTCTTATACGAAGTTCATAATTTACCATTTCTGCAGTCAAAAATCTAATTTCCATTTTATCTAAATCTTCCATTTTGAATACTTATTTTCAAAATTTAACTTTAATTTACTCAAAATATTTATTTTAATAATAAAATATTTATACTGTACCACAAATTATTTTTTTTTTGTGTACACTGCTCAACAAAGTTTTTGCATACTTTGGAAAATTTCCCAAATATGTCAAAAAAATACTAAATTATTATTTATCTCAATTGGACAAATTAATAATTATAAATAGTCTCCAAAACTACAAAATTAGCTAATATTTATTCATATCCTTCGCATAAATAAATACCCTATTATCCATTTATTTCTATTGAATAAAAGATAATTTCTAGAAAAACTGAACCCACGCCAAAATTTCTCTATTCCATGTTATTCCATAAAATTCAGAATAAACATAAAAAACACATATCTGATATATCTTATCAGATTAACTCTAATTTGACTTAATTTTCAACAAAAAATATTTTATTCAACAGTTATATGTAGTTTTTCTCAAAATGAACTTTAAGTTACACTGAAAAAAAAATAAGCTTTAGATTTTTATAAAAAATACACTGAGAAAAATGGAGTAAAATTAAAAAAACAAGTGTTCTATCTATCCAAATACCACGTTCTTGGGCGCCAATATTAGTGTACCGTAATTAATACGTTCACTGCCAACGGCTAGTTTTGACAGCGGAGCAATGGGTATGGGCAAGGGAAAAATAGAAAGAATTGATTAATGTTGTTAGGGGCGCCAGTTACTTTAGCTTTTACTCCTTTAGGTAAGTAACAACCTAGTGTAAATACTTAAGCTTTTCAGTTTGAGAAAATATAACCCCTAAATAAAATAAGATAATTCATTTGAGAAATTTATTATAAATAAACTTAATGAAAGCACATCAAGTAATGTATTAATATATATAAAAAATATGTGTAATTATATTAAGATATAATTAAAGAAATCTTAATAAAAATTACTAAATTCAGAAATCATTCGACTTAAATTTATAAAGAAAACATGAAGTTCAGCAAGCACCAAGAAATGTATGTAAACAACAATCATTTCTTGCAGTGTATAAAAGTCATGCTTAAATTAGAAATCATTTAATCAAAAGTATGATATTTAATAATTAATAAATGAGATTAAATGTTTTAAAAAAAATAAGTACCTAAAAATGAACAAAAGCCAGAAGGGCATATAGTATTAATCAATACTATATCAGATCTGATAAAGTTTACAGTTATAAGAATATTGAAATAAAAGAATTTAAAAATATGAAATATTGCTTTCAAAAGTTTTCAGAATGAGTACTTAGCTGGTTTCTGCAAAATCCATGAGGTATGAATTCCATCGTCTCCATCTGTGCAAGTCTCCCCTATGCTGATGAATTCATTTCTCAAATGAAAGAAAAAAAAATATAGGCTGTCCCATCTACTTTGGAAAAATTATCTTCCAGGATAAAATGTACGATTGAAAATGTTGTCCGGGATTAAATATGCTTTTGAACATTATGTCCAATATAAAATTGTCTGCTAGACGGTCATATAGAATTTATCTATGCCGAAAAATACAGAACCATGTTCCAACAGAACATCACTCCATGCGGAGAACTTGTATATCAAATATACCAAAATAAACTTCAACTTAAATTAATGTAATTCCATATTAATGGTATAGAAATGGTGAGTAATTAATGGTAATTAATTAATGTAGTAATAATGGTGGTGTCATTCTAAGTCTTCGATGTCCATCGAAACGTTATAAATGCGTAATTGTAGAAAATAACAGTTATAATATCTTCCGCATTGTTTAAATATTCATTTTCACTAACTTTAAATAAAAATACATGAAGGATTACTTCGATGATTACAGAAAATAAACACTCGTCAAAATGAGACCACCATTGTACAGAGTTGCTTCAAGAAGAGAGCGAAAATCGACCTTATCAACCGGTATGAACCCTTCAGGTAAATAAAATACTATTTCTGAACTATTAGCGACATCTATGCAAGTCATTATCAACTACAGTTTTACCGTATAGGATTCCTAATAAAGGTAACGAAAACTACATCAAAGATAATAACCAAAAAGACTATTTCCTAATAAATCCGTATTAGTGATATCTAACCTCAAAATATTACTCTAAGAAACAAATATAAACAATACTTATTGTTTATCAGCAAAACTAATAAAAATACGAACAGAATACTAAGTGTCCTGTGAACTAAGTATAAACAAAATACTGAATCTAAGTGAGCAGTTCCAGCAAACTATTTTCAACAAATTCTGGATTATCCCGAAGCAATAAGCATATGAAACTTTCCAGGAGAAACAAGCTACAGATGAAAGCCAGTGAAATCCAACCCTCAATAGACTCTGAAACATATAAAAACCAGGTAAGTCCATAGACAAATGCACTATAGAGAAATAAGTCATATGATTCTTTATTATTAAAAATCATATTCTAATTATGTTTTCTTTATGTTATTTTCAGGTAGAACTATGGAATAGAGACTCATATGGTTAGAATTCAGTTCCTGCTACAAAATAGTCCCAGATACAAAATAGTTCTGTACGTACGTAACTATTTATATACAAAATAAACATAAATTATAACGTAAGTAAACGAATAGTTTAATTAACCCTTGCTATATTACAAAGTGACGATTTATATCGTTACACTAGGACTTATAAAAGGGGGGGCCGGTCCCCCTTTGATTATAGTCTATACATTTAAATATTTTAAAAGCTTCACAATTTTTAAATATATTTTAGTTTTTCATTTAATGAAACTTTATAACTTTTATGCATTTTTTTTTACTTCAAAACATTTTGGGTCAGCCCTGGGATTTTGAAAATTCGGCGCCTATGATACCTAGCCTGTTTTGACTATTTTTCATTTTCCTGCCATATCCTCAAAGTTGCAAAGTTACACTGAAGGGGGATAATACCACCCTAATGCGTGATAATATCACTCTGCCCTCTAAGGAGGAACGCGGAAAATCCAAAATTTTGGAAAAAGGATATTTTGGTACCAAAAGTCTTAGAATTTAATTTGCTTTTCATTAAAGCTATTTAAAAAAATATATTAAAGGCAAAAGGACACTTTTAAGTTCCCAATTTGCGGCATTTACAAGATTTATGTACTACACTTTGCTGAGTGTTTTGCCGCATTCTTCCTTTGTATTTATAATAACAGAGGAGGAATGCGGCATTGGCTTGTTGACTTTTAAATAATAACTATTATTAACTAGTTTTATTACAATAATTGCTGGACATGTTTTTAGAGTATACTGAATATAATTGGATCAGGTCTTATATGAGCTAATCTAATAGGATATAATCAGAGCAGGACATACGGGGGTATTGGGTGGGTGTGACCCCCCCAAAGTTTTTTAAGTCGGCAAATATTTCCATTTATTCGGCAAATATTTCCATTTATTCGGCAAATGTTTAAATTTATGCCAGGGACTTGCGAGCTCTTTTTTTTTCGCGCCAGGGTAAAGCCTTTAGTCATCAACATTTTTGGGTCAGAGGTAAAGTTTATTTTAGGGGCGAGGCCTTTTTTTTTACTTTACTCATCTAAATTTGCACCAGAGACAAAGCTTTTTTTAATCGGCATTCATTCGGCCAATGTTTCAATCCATTCGGCAAAATCCCAGGGAGGAAAGTCCTTTTTTTCCAGTCATCTAAATAATTTGCGTTTTGCCTTTTTTTGGTCGGCATTCATCCCAGGGAGGCAAGACCTTTTTTTAGTCATTAAAATTTTTGTGCCAGGGGAAAACTTTTTTCAAATGCGAGATTTTTTTTTGTCATCATTATTCGGCATTTGTACCAGTCACACCCACCCAAAATAAATTACTTATACATATATGATAAAATCTGGTTAGATCAAATTGGAACTGAAATTAAGTTCTTATCGGATCAGGGCAAAATCCATATGTGATGAGATCTAAACATGTTAGGTCTAAACCGATTCAATCTTTTTTGCGGAGCATGTAGAAAATCTTTGGTTCAAACTTGAAGTCTCTATGTCAAAGCGTTCTTGAAATAGCAAAAAACTTGCAGCTTTGCACACACTATATGTGTTGCATTAAAATTGATCTATTTTTTTTTCTAGAAGCACACTGAGTGCCTGGTATTACCGTATCTGAGAAAAATAGGATATTTGCCGATATACCCACGTAATTTTGGCATCAATCTAAATTATTCCGAACAATTTGCTTCGTAATCGAAATTTTAATGTTCCCGTCGATTTTATTGCTATTTAAATGACATTGGCTCCCTGGATCCACTGCAAAACAAAGTAAAGATTTAATTTTATTAAAAAAAAGCAATCGCAGGGTTCCTTAGCAAGAAGGCAAGAGACAACAAAATTTTGTATCCCTAAAAATTGTTTTTGATGGATTCGTAGATCTTTAAACAAACTATCATATTTCCGATCTGGAAAATTAGATTTAAAAGTTTATTTTGATTAGTATTTGCTAATCAGAGACTATAATAATTTTTATCAAATACATACAGATAATGAGACAATTACCAGCTTTATTTTAAATAGATAAACTCAATAATAACCCCCGCGTGGCTTTTACTTTATCGAGTGGATAATTATTTATTTTACCCACTCAACTGTCACTTGGCAAATTATTTTCTTGTAAATGTCATTAAAATTTTTAATAAAAATATGAATTCCTAAGCTATTTATTGGATAAAACCTTGTATGGCACTCATGGGTAAACCGATATTACCCTCTCGAAAATTAACCTGCTTGGCTCACGCCTCGCAGGTTAATTTTCTCATGGGCAATATCTTACTTTACCCACTAGTACCATAAATAACTATTCTAATAAAGCAGTAACTGTAAAATGGTTACTTCTACACTGATAAAAAGAATTTATCAAATACATGCAGATAATAAGACAGTTACCAGCTTTATTTTAAATAGATAAACTCAATAATAACCCCCGCGTGGCTTTTACTTCATTGAGTGGATAATTATTTATTTTACTCACTCAATAGTCACTTCTCAAATTATTTTATTGTAAATTTCATTATAATTTTTAATAAAAATATGAATTCCTAAGCTATTTATTGGATAAAACCTTGTATGGCACTCATGGGTAAACCGATATTACCCTCTCGAAAATTAAAAAGTCCAAACGAGGCGTCAGCCAAGCAGGTTAATTTTCTCATGGGCAATATCTTACTTTACCCACTAGTACCATAAATAACTATTATTTGGAAATAGCCAATTAAATTATTTGGTTGTGAGTAAATTTTATTCGAGTCAAATAAATATTTAGTTCATGTAAACAAATATTTTAATTTTAAAATGATTTATTAATTGGAACAAAATAGTTTATTTGACAGAAATAAAATTTATTTGGCATAGCCAAATAACTCAATTGGTCATATCCAACCAAATATTTAGTTAGACACAAATAAATTGTTTTATCAGTGTACTGCCGAAAAAGCCATTTTCCACGAATTAAAAAAGCATATACTGCGTTTTTAAATGTGGCTAGGTTTGAACTTTTTGTGTACAGAAAAAGCCATTTTCCAAAAATTAAAAAAGCAGATACTGCGTTTTTAAATGTGGCTAGGTTTGGACTTTTTGTGTACTGCAGAAAAAGCCATTTTCCACGAATTAAAAAATCAGATACTGCGTTTTTAAATGTGGCAGTCAGGCTATTTGAATATAAATGTACTTTTAAATTTTCTATACTAAGCTCGCTCTAGACTTAGATTCGCACTTAATTGTTATTGATTGTTTTATTATAACTTATAATCTAGTAATTTTGCTATAAGAATATTTTATCTTTATAGGTGATACGAAAATTTTAAAACTCAGTGGATAGAATTTAATTTTTACCCAACTAAGCAACGTGGAAAGAGGGTTAAGTTTTTAACGCGTTTGTATGTATGCACGTTTGTTTGTTCTCCTGTCAAGCCTAAATTACTGGGCCGATTTTAGCGATCGGCAGTCAAAAGATTTGTCTTCATAAAGCGAGTAAAATAGGCTATATAAAATTTAATGTTTCGATAATATTGATAGTTATCATCAGGAATTTAACAGAAAATCAAAGAAATCTATAGATTTTTTTATGAATTTGGTATCATAAGCTCCATATTAAATTTAAATTATTTATTAAATTTAAAAATAACATTTGATTGATTCATTGATTTTTTATATAAGATATCAAGTTTTGAATATTGATCGTTATCATCAGGGAATTAACGAAAAACCAGGGAAATTTAAAGATTTTTATTATAAATTTGGTATCACATGATCCGTATTAAATTTAAATATGGCTTTCGATATGGAGTACATAGGTTTTTTCGTAATCGGGCTTTTTGGCATCTCAGCTGGTAATATTTTTTAAGCCCGAAAAAAAGAAATAGGATAGTTTCTTGACGACAAAGACCGTCAAAATTAGTTCTAAAGTGCTATCTCTTTTTAACAGTTTAGCCAACGTAAAAAAGACAAAGTAATCAGAGTAGCCAACATAAGCAATAAAAACTATTTATATTTACCTTATTTATTTTAACCCTAATTTAATTTTATATTATGTAGTTAAACATATTAGGTAATAATATGTATTCAATACTAAAATTGTTGCACTCAGATTACAGGCAAACTGTTTATTAAAAAAGCCATCTGTTCACAAAGGCTAAAACTTTTGTTTTGTATTCGTTTTTAATAGTAGTGACATCTGTTTGCTGGAAGTGAACTGTTCTAGGTAAGAACAGTTTTCAATAATGGACTCGCCAGGGAAAGTATCCCATTAGAAATTAGGCATATAGTTTAAGAGCTGGTGACCATTTTTATTAAGTTATTTTCTCCAGACTTCATTTTAAATATGTTTTAAATTACGGCCGCTGGGCGGCCGCTGAACAATTGTTTATTGGGCAAAAGGGCCAAAGTCAAAAATTTCTAACGGATACACCTCGGGATACACCAAGTCAAACATTGGCCATTTTAGCAGTTTAACAGAAATGTTTATTGACGTGTACACGTGTGTCATGACACACGTCGGCGCTTGTAGCTTAAAGTCTACATTTATCTCAAAAGCACTGACATTGACTTTTTAAGGTTATATGGATCTGAAAAAAATTAGTTAGGCGGTATAAATCAAAATACGGAAAAAGTGGAATCGGTCTTTTTAGAACCAAGCCACAGAATTAATTATTAAATTTTATTTTGTAAATCTATGCCAGAAATAATATTGATATACTAAATGATTATATCGCGATATATGTATTCTCAGAAACAGCTTACTACGCATTAGGGAACGTTCAAGTATTACGTAACCCAAAATTTGGCCATTTTTGGCACCATTGGGATTTAATACTTTACTTGCGATATTAAATACTGCAATGTATGTATTGTATACAAAATGTTGTCATACTAGGAACATGGAATCATTTGGATCACCACACAACTTGTGTTTATTAATACTAGCATGTTATAGTAAAAATTACTGTAACATTTGGTAAAGCATATCACACTTATAGTATGGTATACTTTGAGTTCTAGTTAAGTTGTATTACTGATCTAGTTTAAAGTATGTTACAGTATTCAGAAAAATTAACAATATAAAGATTGCGACCACACACAATTACATACTGATATCCTTTTTTTACTTTTCTCTGTAATAATACTAATCAAAATTTTGGTATTATTTATGATTGTTATTTTACTAAATATTGTGACATACTTTAAACTAGATTAATAACCCAACAACTACAACTTAAAGTATACCAAACTATAACTGTGATATATTTAAAAATGTTACAGTATTAATAAACACATGTTGCGTGGGGATCCAAATATACCAGCACGGTCTCTATGTTAGTATGACAACATTTTGTATACAATACACACATTGCAGTATTTAATATCGTAAGTAAAGTATTAAATACTAGTGGTGGCAATATAAATAAAAAATATGTATTAACAAATAACATTCAGTAATAAAAATACAATGAAATTTTCTGAGTGCACTAAATATAAATAATGTTAAATCTTAATTTATTTTAATTTTTGTTTGTAATAATTTTAGTAATAGTTTTTAATCTGTTTATTTTTTATATGACTTATCTATTCAATGTACACTCTAAAACCTGCATGTAAAATAATGTAAAAATACATGAATTCAAATAGTACGGAATAGTAAATTTACTATTCTGGGCTATGCATAATTTACGAATTTATGTAAAAGAATGCAAAATAATGTAAAATAATGTAAAATAATGTAAAATAATGTAAAATAATGTAAAAGAATGTAAAAGAATGTAAAAGAATGTAAAAGAATGTAAAAGAATGTAAAAGAATGTAAAAGAATGTAAAATAATGTAAAAAAATATATTTACATTGATTTACATATTTTTACATAATTTTACAATGTCGGGCTATGTTATTTTAAGACACTCGTGCGCTTTGGACAATAACCAAGAAGGCGTCGCATCATGAGACGGGCCGTTTAATATTGTTATTGTTAGAGAGATAGCGACGCATTTTGCTAGGTTAAAGTGTTAAAAGTGTAAAAAAGGTAAATATTATGTATGTACGATATTTAAATGCTTTATTTGTGGCCTAAAATTTACATTTATTATAAATTACGATTTTTATCAACCAATAGATCTTTAAAGAAAGATGTTTATACTCGTATTAAGGGTGCAAATCGTTTGGTTTATTAAACCAAATGAACTTTACGCTACGATATTTCAAAAAAGCTTTGACACAGAGACTTGTAATTTGGAACAAACATTTTCTAAGTAGTAAATATTTTTTTTCAAATTTTAAGTCTATTCAAAATATTACCATTCTGAACTATGTAATTTTTACCGTTCCGGTCTATGCAAAATATTACCATTATGGACTATGTAATTTTTACTGTTCCGGTCTATGCAAAACATTACCATTAAAAAACTAAATTAAATTGTTTGATATTTACAAATTTAAAAAATCTATATAAAACATTTTTTACTATTCCTTAAAACGACTTTTGTTTGATTAACGCAGTCGTCCCTCCGTGGCTCTGAAGAGTGCTAAAAAGCACGAAATCGATCAGTCACTTCGGAGGGACGACTGCGTTAATCAAACAAAAGTCGTTTTAAGGAATAGTTAAATGTTTTATTACCATTAAAGACTATGTAATTTTTACCATTCCGGTCTATGGCAACATATTACCATTTACGGACTATGTAATTTAATGTAATTTATTTTTACCGTGTATGTTAAAAAGAATTATAAAAATATCTATCTATCTATTTATCTATCTATATAAAATATTTATTTTAGTAAATAAGTAATTAATATCCAAACTATTTTGTTTCTTTAAATGAATGCGTTTATGCGTCACGCACAAGAAACTTTGGTAATGTTCCAAAAAATTTTGATGTGTGGTTAGGAATTTATGCGAATTTTACATTAAGTAAATAAAAATATATTTTGTTAGATGATGACCATAAGGTTAAAAGTCTAAATTTTACCACTTTAACAAGCCGCGAGGTATCTTAACTGCTTTCCTATTTTAAAAATCTTTTATCTACTTTGCGACTCTTATAAGCTCATAATCACATGCATTTTGCATGTTCTTATAGGCCCATAAGAGGTCTCTACTTTTTTTTCTGTTGGGTTGGCAACATACAAAAGCCTATCTCTTGACGTTTTGCGTGCAAATGTCAATGTCAATTTAAAGTTTAATTTATTACAAAATTTTGTGTTTGGGTTATTTTTTACCGTGTTAAAATTGTGGACTGGTTAATTGCAGTGAAAAAAGAAGAGATTACTGTAAAATATATCAAAATAGCATTTGTTTTTAGAATTTTAAACATAGTGTAAACTGTAATGACAACCCAAAACAAAAATCCCAAAATCAGTCATCAATTTAAATGTAAGCTTTTTTAATTTTAGAGCAAAATAGAAAAAATTGTATAAAGCACTCGTTTCATAACACGTTTTTAGAGCACTAGTACTTGTAATCGTGCGCTAAAAACGTATGTTATGAAACTACTTTAACATACTATTAAAAATTTAGGAAATCATTGCATAAGTGAAAAAAATTTGAAAAAATATTTTGCTTATTTTTGCGTTTTAGGACGCTTCATGTCGACATCGATAGATTAAAATCTATTTCGAGCAAAAAAAAATTCGGTAGATGGGTAGGTTGGTCGGTTTCTTGTTCTGGAAAATCTTGTAAGCACTATAACTTAAGAAATCTACAGGCTTGAGATTTCGCATAGTGATTAGTCACCAACAGTTCCCAGTTGGAATTTTTTCCGGTAAAAATTTTGGTGGAACAAGGGGGCAAATAGGAAAAATACCAAAAACAGTTTTTCATAAAAATAGGTATATGGTTAATATCAGAAAAGTACTTCTTTTTAGGTTAGAAAAAAAGTTAAAAATTACAACTTATTAGGGAAAAAATTATGAATGTAAAATATTTATTCGGCAATAAAAAATACAATTTTTATAGTAGGCGCAAACTCTATGCACTTTTGCGCACTGTGGTGTCTCGATATAAGTTAAAATTTTTAAAAATTTTCTGGCTAGTCAAAATTAAACAAAACTTCTTTACGTAGGCACCCGATATTAACCAAAAACAATCCTAGCCTATAACTTTGAATAAGCAACATATGGTCCAAAAGTAAAAAAAAAAACTTTAACTCAAAGCGTTGGTGAGTTGTCGTGGCCATCTTCTCAGACAGAGACAGATTTTTTTTTGACGGAAATGAAATTAAAACGTCAAAAAACGTAAAAAAGTTCAATATTTTTTTAATTTTTTTTTTAAACGCAAGACTTTCCTCGGAAAGTAAAATAGTAAAATTTTAGGTCGATCAGAATACTTTCTCTTTAGGAAAAAGTGAGAATGTTTATTCCATTTTCAATCCTGTTTAAATTCATTTATTTGCTCAAAATTGAGCTATTCATCAAATAACACGTATGCGATCCTCCAATATAAACTATTTCAATCACGTTCGACAAATTTTACACACCACATTCGAGTGGTGTATCATTTTGAATGCCGCCATGGATCGTGCAAAAAGACTTCAGTCATATTTTTGCATACACACTACATTTTATTTGCGGAAAAGAAAAATAAATTTTATTTGGTTTAAATATATTTAAGCCAGTCTTACATGCAATTTATCCCCCAAATTGCATGTAAGACAAGTTTGAAGTAAGACGAAACTGATCATTTATCATTTAAAAATAAATAAGGTAATTGGAATTATAATTGGTTAAATTCTTACATATTAAATAAACTTAAGACGATATTATCTCTCCAAAAATGTTTTTATTATATTATTATATAAATAATAGCGACATGTTTCTGCCCTTTAAACGTAGGACCATCTTCAGGCTAATAATTAAAATTGAAAACAAACAACAACAATTACATTACACGTATACAAGTCATACTGACATACAGTATGACTTGTATACGTGTAATGTAATTGTTGTTGTTTGTTTTTAATTTTAATTATTAGCCTGAAGATGGCCCTACGTTAAAAGGGCAGAAACATGTCGCTATTATTTATATAATAATAATAAAACATTTTTGGAGAGATAATATCGTCTTAAGTTTATTTAAAACTTATGTTTGTTTTATGTTTGTTTTTTTAACCTCGTACTATTCTACTTAATTAAGCATCCCCTAAGTCCAGGGCTTGTGTGGGCTAGTAGTAGAGGGAACCACCGGCTTTAATTGACTTTCGAACCAATATATCTAGGGAGTACGCTTTCGCCAAATCTCAATTATTAATTAACTGAAAAATGCAATTGGCGCCAGTGAGGTTTGAACTCACGATCATTAGCTCAGTGTCAATGTTATATCGATGCCTTAGACCGCTGAGCTAAATCACCCATAACTACCTCCGATATGAGCAAGGATCATCAAAAATATAATTTTTTAAAAATATATAATTTTTTTTCTTACATATTACTTACATATTACCAAAATGGAATAATGTTAGTTTAGTTTTACTTGATAATTTTGCATTAATAGGTATTGAATAGCTAGTAAATAGCTATTAAATAATTAATAAATATTTATTTAGCTAATAAATAGCTACTTAATAGCTAATAAATAGATAATAATAATAGTTAATAGATATTAACAGTACTCGGCGAATTTCCAGTACTCGCATAGGCGCCACGTCGACTCTAGCGTTGACGCGAGGTTTTAAATATTTACATTTTTATTTCTTTTTATCTTGATTTTTTTTAATGATTTCGTTTCAACAAGTCGTGGGGAAAAAAGTTATCTATAAATAAAAATTAAAAACTTTCGTATTCTTATAAGATAAAAATCGAATGTCGGTTTTTTCTTTGAAAAACACCGATATATATATATATATACATATTTATAATTAATATGTATAGTCAATATTGTTGTGCATAACAAATTAGCCGTCAAATGTTTCGATTTAGTGACCTTTATAAAAATTTCCCTTATAATTCGGCAAAATTATTCCGTAAGCCTATGTTTCTATGTTTATTTTCAACGTTGATGAGTCATAACTGAGTTTACGCCGACTCCTGGATATTATTAATACTTAACTCTTTTATGGTTTTAATTTCTTATTTTTTTTTTAGTGTATATCAACCTTGACTGCACCACCTGACTCGTTTCAACACCATCGCAAAAGATAGATTTGCGACATTTGTTGACATAATGCCCCCCGTGGAATATTCTCCCGATCAGATCTATTTTTAATCGGAACATCTGTAGTGGGAGAAATGTTATGATACGTTGATTTGAGTGTGTCTGTAGAATAACACGGAGCACGTTGTCCAAAGACCCGTAGGAAATTACAGGACTGTTGGATCATGGCTACCTAGAGTTTTAGATCCACCAAGCTGGGTTAATAAGCCCAATAAATACAACAAAAGCTTTTCGCAAAAAAAAAATAAACCGACTTCTATGTCTCTAAAAAGTAAAACATAAAAAATACTTAAGTCGGTGCCAATTTCACCATTTCCTAAATTAATTACTAAAAATTATTTTTTTATTATTTTATTATTGTTTGCTGTGAAATTGGCACCGACTTAAGTATTTTTTATTTTTTTACTTTTCAGAGACATAGAAGTCGGTTAAATCTTTATGCGAAAAGTTTTTATTTTTTACTTTTTAGAGACACAGAACTTGTAGATTTGTAATATCATCTAAGCTAAATTATAGTTGTCCTTCGATCTGATAAGATAATGATGCCACAACGCACTGTTACTGCGTTGTGACATCATTATCTTAAAGATAAATTTCTAAAAAATAAAAGTAATATTTTAATTTCAGCACCCAAAAGTCCAACCAACCCTATTTTAAACGAAATACTAAAGAAAATCTTTGTTAAACTTTAAGCGTTAAGTAATAAGACTCAAGACTCAAATTTGAATACCTTAGATTCTAGCTATGATTCCACATTAAATAATTTTTCTTTCTTTGAATTATTCGAAAATGACATACATGTAGCCATCTCTAGATTAAACAACAACAACACTAGTGGACCCGATGGTATACCTGGGACCTTTATTAAGAAATGCCTTTCTTTGGTTGAGCCATTGTTAATTATTTTCAGAAAATGTTTGAACAATGGTGATTATCCTATAGCATGGAAAACCTCGAAAGTCATTCCAATTTACAAATCAAACAGTAAGTCGAATATCAGTAATTACCGCCCAATATGTATTAATTCGAATTTTGCTAAAATGTTCGATTTTATTGTTTCAAATCAAGTAATGCAGCATGTCAAACATACAATTATTGACGAACAACATGGATTCATATCGGGTAAGTCTACTGAAACCAACTTATTTTTATTTACTAATTTAATAACAACATCCCTAGAGGAGGGACACGTTGTTGAATGTATTTTCACCGACTTGCAGAAGGCCTTTGATAGAGTACCAGTACCACTGCTTCTATTGAAACTAGAAAAATTTTACCATATTAATGGTCCACTCTTATCATGTTTAAGCTTTATGTTAAATGGACGTAAACAGTTTGTATATTTAAATGGCTTTATCTCAGACGTGTTCGATGTTCTCTCAGGTGTTGGCCAGGGTACCCATTTGGGTCCAATACTGTTCTTGTTGTTTATAAATAATGTCAAAAAAATCTTAACTGTCTTATTCCTTTTATTTGCCGATGATTGCAAACTTTTCAAGGTTATTAAATGTCTTGCTGATAAGATTCATCTTCAAAACGATCTTACTCTGTTTAATAACTGGTGTAAGTCAAATGGGTTATGTTTAAACATTTCAAAATGTAAATCAATGACCTTCACTAGGAAATTAATGCCCACTTACGGTGTATATTGTATAGATAATGTCCCAATCGATAGAGTTGAAGTTTTTAAAGATTTAGGTGTTCACCTTGATACCAAATTAAATTTTACTGATCATATTGACAAGATAGTTACTAAGGCAAATAAAAATTTAGGGTTTATTAAACGATATACTACTACGTTTACTGATACACGATGTCTAATTGTTTTATACACTAGTCTTGTTCGGTCAGGCCTAGAATACGGGTCATTGATTTGGTCGCCAAGTTATACAACCCATATATTACGTTTAGAAAATATTCAAAAAAAAATTATTAGATTACTGTGTTTCAAAAATAACATTGACTATGCAAATAGCAAGATTAACGAGTTGTTAACTTATTTTACCTTACCTTTATTGGAGAAACGTCGTTCATACTACGATATTATGTTTATTTACAAAGTTTTTCACTTCATAATAAAATGTCCACCAATTCTTTCACAGTTTTCTATCTGTGTTCCATTAGCAAACTTAAGGTTTAATAATTTATTTTTTGTTCCATTTCACCGAACAAACTATGGAATGCACTCTCCTTTATGTAGAATGACCAATTTAATAAACGCAATCAATGACTGTGATATTTTTTATTTAAGTTTAAATAAATTTAAAAATAACATTAAAAGAGTATTATATTAATTATACGTTAAAAATTATTATATTAATTATAAGTGTCCAGTTAAATATTCTAGTTTCCATATAACATGTTTTATTCTATTGTACTTAAATGTTTGTAAAAAAGGATATCCGTTAATAAATAAATAAATAAATAAATATAAATAAATAATCAAATAACGCCTTATGGTAAAATCACAAATGTTATTATTTTCTTTTGGTATTTTAATATTACAGGTCCAGAGAATCAAGTTAAGCGGCATTTAAAAGATTTTTAGTCTGCCGTAATATTTGAGTGAGCCCTTAATCAAGTTATCCGGCTTATCCGAGTTATCCGGCTTATCCGAGTTATCTGACAATTCTCTAAAAATTTGGTTGGTATTAGAACCAAATTAAGCCGTTTTTAAGTGAAATTGCATTAAAATGATTAGATTTATCTTAAATATCCGGCTTACCCGGCATTATCCGAGCGTCAAATTGAAACAGGACCACCTCATGAATGCCATCTTTAACTTGCAAAAAGATTCATCAAATTCCGTTCATTTGTTCCAAAGTTATGCGGGAACAAACATAAAAAAAACAAAGTCAAACGTCGAATTGATAACTTCCTCCTTTTTGGAAGTCAGTTAAAAAAGCAGGTATGCTTTAATTAAATAATGTATTCAATTCAAGTATAAGCCCTGTTAATTTTGTTTATGCTGAAAATGAGCAACCCAGTATTTCCTATCGCTTTCCGTTAAATTGTCATTTGACATGCAGTGACCACCATAAATTCTGCACCATACAGAAAAGTTTTTTATTTATAAATATTTTAAAAAATGGTCTTCTAGAGAATAAAAATTAACCGAAAAATCATATTTAAGGTAGGACATTTGTTACTTGAAGGAAATGCCAATTTAAATTTTTAAATATGCATTCTTTTAGTTTAGTTTTGAAAAACTAGTTTATTCTATTGCATATGGAGAAAAAACATTTTTAGTTATACTTTCTACTTTTTCAAGAAATAAAGAAGATACTGGAAATTAAAAGTACAACTTTTGTGCATTTTATTATTAGCAAAAATAAAATATTATCTTCAGGTCCAGTTTTTTCATCAAACATATTAAAAATAAATAGTTGGTAAAATATAGTAACAACTTTTCTAATTCCTTTTGTTTTTGGGTCAAAATTTTGGTATAAGCAATTAATTACGAAAAAAAAAGGGTTAAAATAATTAAAAGTTTAAATTATTTAACAAAGATTCGTATTTAAAATCCTTAAACAACAACTTTTTCCTATAGTGTTTTTCAAAAATTTTTCAAATAATAACACTTATGAATTAAACATAGCCAATTACAGTAAATCTACTTAGTAAACTAAGTTTTTTTTTCATTATTTTACATTCATTTTTTACCGTGTAGGGTTCCGTAATGGTTTCCATAATAATTTTTTTTAAGCCCTTTCGGTGAGGTAAGTTTTTTCCCAATTATTTCCCTTGCACTGTGTAACTATTTTATTTTAAAAAATAATTTTAAAAAACATACTCGTTGAAAAATAGAAAAAAACATGTTTTAGATTTTAAGATACAGTCTAATCTTAGACAATCAAAAATCGAGTAGGCTACAGCACGTCCAGATTAACGCTGCCAAAAAGATCCCGCTACGTTCTGCCAAAATAAAACACCGTCCAAAAGTTTGTAAAAAGTTTCCAGTAAGTCTATCGCGTGATATCGCAGCTAAGCATGTTCGAGTTTCGGTTGTTTTAAAGTTTTCGGGGAAAAGTTAAAAATCAATTTTGGATTAAGGGGTTATCAAGGTTTGTTTTTGCTTCATATTAAGCTACGTGTTTGTTTAACCTCGTACTGTTCTACTTAATTAAGCGTCCCTCGAGTCCGGGACGTGTGTGGGCTAGTAGTAGAGGGAACCACCAGCTTTAACTTTCGAACCAGTTTTTAAGAAGGTGTCTCTGTTTCACTTGTTGCCTTTGCCTAATTTCAATAATTATTTAACCAAAAAAGGCAGTTAGCGCGAGTAAGAATCAAACTCAAGCTAGGCGGCTTGTCAAGTATTTAAATTAGACGCCTTAAAACTCTCGACCAGTTCTTCCCAGTTAAATGATAATGGTACGTATCGTTGATATGAAACAAATATACAGGGCTGGATATAGGTAATTTCTTTGGGGTTGTGTAACTGGTAAAATGCCAAATATAGATAGGTAAAAAAACGTCTAGCATTTAAAAAAGGCATTCCCCTAAAAGAAAAAATCTTAATTAAAATTTGCCAAATGGATACAAATATTTGCCAAACTTTGGGTGGTGTCAAGAAAACAATTGATTGTACCCAAGGTTATGTCAAAAAGAAAAATGTTATGTTAGCTTGACCTTCAATCAGCATATATTACGTAACGCGGCTAGGGGGGGGAGGGGGTCAGAGAAGTTGTTACAGTTTGTGACAGGGGGGAGGGGGGTCTAGGTAAACGTTACTAAACGGAATTTAATAAATTCAATGTTTATTTCCTAAGCTTGGCAGATGTATTTTTATTTCAACATAAATTACTAGTGGCCCATAATTCCCCTTTTCACACAAAAATTGACGAAACTATGCATATTTAAATAATATTGTAATCAGTAAAAAAACTGTTGACATTGATATTAAAAAAAAATCTTACCACCCTGTTCTTGCGTGATCTTGCTAATGAATCATCGGCAATGATACATTTTCGCGCGGAATGTGTACTCACAGAACACCAATGTGTGTACTATTTTGTGTACCTGTGCATAAACAATATACGTGTTATATGTGACACTCAGTATAAAAAGAGGTACCTAGTATTTTTTCCCTGTGTGATATTGATTATAAATATTTTTTTAAAGTTTGAGTGATTTTTTCGTTTAAGTACATTAAGTGCTATATGTATTATTATAATAAATATGTATCATTTTTACACTGTCTTTTTACCGTCTTGCATTATGCGGAATTCTGTATCAAGATATCTTAGAAAAAAAATACAAATTTTTATATTGTTACGCGTTTAGCGCTTTAATTTTAAACCTTATTTAACCCAATTTAACCTTTTTTAACCCCTTAAAAGGTTCCGAGTCAAAAGTCCGAATGTAATTTTAAGTTTTGTGTAGCGATAAAATTTAATTTTCTGAACGAGACTCTTTTGATAAAAATCAGGATCGGGGTTTAATTAAATTAATCGAATGGTCGTGTATGTGCTGTGAATAAGGATACTGTTTCTGCTAATTGAAGGATTCTTTTAAATTTCGCTGATAGGTAAGTAAACGTGTTTTTATTAATAAAAAATAAAATCACAAAATGTGGCATGTGGGATCAAAGGGTATAGGAAAGACGCATAATTTTGGATGGTTTTCTAATTTCAGATAGTAAACTCAGAAAATTTCGTTGTATTTTTAATACATCGCAACATGTGTTTATTAATACTGTAACATTTGGTAAATTATATCAGTTATAGTTTGGAATAGGGGTGACCGGGGCTAGTTGTCGCAGGGGTAAGTTGTCGAAGTGCTTATATCTTAAAAAGTAAAATATTTTTCTGCGCCAAACCAAGATTAACCGCTGCTTTACAACAGTGCCATTTATCATTCGTAAACTTAAATGCAATAAATTAAAAGAGCATCCAGATAAACCAAAAAATGTAAAAATTAAAGAGCCTAGTAATTTTTTTGTGGTAAATATTTTTTCTTATTGTTACTGATTTAAAGCATTAAGATAAGAGAATTTTATATATAATAATAGTTTAATGTGTATATTATTTGTTGATATTGTCATTTAGAAGTTTTTATTCGTTAATTAGAAAGTACTTGATACATAACGTAAAATTGACTACTGGGGCTAGTTGTCGCATTTGGTTTGGGGCTAGTTGTCGCATGATCTGGAGATATGTTCATGGTATAACATTTCATTTTGGCATTTTTTTTTATTCAAAACTGTCTAAAAAAGTGAAACTTTGTCGAATAGCAAATAAATTCGTTTATTAAATTATATTAAATTAAAAAAAAATCAAAAAAATATTATTTAATTATAAAGTTGGAAATTTTGGCACAAAAGTAAAAAGTTAGATAACAATCAGCTTGTGGGGAGGCACATGTCTTATTAGTTATTTATAATTTTTATAAATGCCTTTATATTTCTTCAAAAAAATAGACTCGAAGTGCCGTGACAACGTGCCCCGTGATGGGGCACGTTGTCGCACTTTTCAAGACTTCACAAAAAAAAACTTAACTCTAATACCCTATAAATTTTTCCATGTTTTTTCTTTAAATAATGTTACTGAAACATGCAGCTAAAATTACCATTCGGTCAATTAAAAAAAATACAAAAATAAAGGAAAAAACTGACTTTGAATGAAAAGTGCGACAATTAGCCCCGGTCACCCCTACTTTAAGTTGGTGTTGTTGTGTTATTGATCTAGTTTAAAGTATGTTACAGTATTTAGTAGAATAATAATCGGTAAAAAATACCAAAATTTTGATTAGTAATAATACAGAGAAAAGTAAAAAAAGGATCGATTATTTTGTCAGTGTGTAATTGTGTGTGGTTGAAATCTTTATATTATTACTAATCAAAATTTTGGTATTATTTACCGATTGTTCATTTTTCTGAATATTGTAACATACTTTTTTAAACTAGATCAGTAATACAACTTAACAACAACTACCAATGGTGACGATATAAATAAAAAAATATGTATTAACAAATAACATTCAGTATTAAAAATCCAACGAATACTATGTATCTAAGATAATATCTGCAGAGGTAATATACAGAGCGGTCCAAAAGTCACCCTCCCCCCCCCTCTTAACTTTTTAACGAGTTGAGATATCGACTTCAAATTTAGAACTATTAAATAAGACAACTTAAACTATCTTTTAGCATATATTTGATAGTTTTAGCTCTTAAAATGTGGGCAGAGGGGCATGGGGCACATTTTTTTAAATGGAAAAGGGGGTCGTGTAATACATCATTTGAAAGCTTTTAAAATTCTCCATTTAACTGTATATCTTTTTTTTTTTAATATTTTTTTTGGGTTTAAAATAGGATTGAAAATGGGTATATTTTTTAAAAATGCCTAATTTCATGATAAAAAAAAGTAAATTATACTTCTAAACTAATTTTAGTTGACATAAATAAAAATTTACAAAAAAAAACTTAAAAATCTCATTTTTTACCGCAAAAGACTGAAAAATCAAAACCAAAACCAAACCCTCCAAGCCCCCCTGCCCACATTTTAAGAGCTGAAATTATCAAATATATGCTGAAAGATAGTTTAAGTTGTCTTATTTAAGATTTATAAATTTCAAGTCGATATCTCACCTCGTTCAAAAGTAAAGAGGTGGGGGGGGGTTGACTTTTGGAACGCACTGTATATAATATATATATTATTACAAATCATCTTTTTCAGTGTAGTCAGATACAATTTTCTTGGACTATAATATTAAATTAATTATATGTGTAAAAATAGATACGAAGATTCAAAGCAAAATTGAAAATATCCTTCCTTATTGATTGATAGACAGCGCAGATAATTAGGTTTTTCTAAATTTCTACCTCTGCAGAACACTCTGTCAAGAAAATTTTATTGTCAGTAAATTGATAGGTTCTTATATTAAATTATATTTTTAGTTATATTGCTTGCTCCAGGAGTAATACTCCTTATTATTCAGATTGAAATTTTATATTTGAAGACGTGGTGGACGATCATTTTTCACACGTAGTATGTAATTAAGGGAAAGGGGGGGAATGGCCTACCTCTAAGGAAGAAGCTTGATAATAATAATAATAAAAATGCAATTAGTTAATTCGTCAGGGGCGGATTTATTTCATTTTAAGGAGGGGGCATCCATAAGGAAAAAAATTGCGCTTTCACCAAAAATAGAATTTTGAAGGTATTTCTATGCTAATATATCTCGCGGGGGGGAAGGGGGCATGGCTTCCCTAAATCCGCCCATGGGGATCGTGTGATATATAATTTTAAAGATTATTAAATTGTCTTCTCGATCATACAATTTTATATTAAATTACAATTTTACAATAAATATACCATAATACACTAAAATATCTGGAGATATTTGAACGTGCATTTAAAATACATAATAAAAACACAAAATGTAAAATACAAAAAACTATAAAATTTCAAGTTGATATCTTAAGCCGTTAAAAAGTTAAAGAGGGGCGGAATTTTGACAGGCACAGTATTGTTTTCCATTGTGTAATTTGTATGAGCTATTTTAAACCTGCATTGAAACTTGCTAGGTTGAATTTAAATATAAAATATGGACTAACAATGTGTATTAAATTATAAAATATATTTACGGTTCTTTCCATTATAAGTATTTTTTTAAACAATTTATCGGGTTAATTTAAAAATTATTAAATTTCAAGTTGATATCTTAAGCCGTTAAAAAGTTAAAGAGGGGCGGACTTTTGACAGGCACAGTATTGTTTTCCGTTGTGTAATTTGTACGAGCTATTTTAAATCTGCCTTGAAACTTGCTAGGTTGAATTTAAATATAAAATATGGACTAACAATGTGTATTAAATTATAAAATATATTTAGGGTTCTTTCCATTACTAGTATATTTTTTAAACCATTTATCGGGTTAATTTAAAAATTATATAATTTCAAGTTGATATCTCAAGCCGTTCAAAAGTTAAAGAATGACTTTTGACAGACACAGTATTGTTTACCATTGTGTAATTTGTACGAGCTATTTTAAATCTGCCTTGAAACTTGCTAGGTTGAATTTAAATATAAAATATGGACTAACAATGTGTATTAAATTATAAGATATATTTAGGGTTCTTTCCGTTATTAGTATGTTTAAAATAAAATTATCGGTTTAATTTAAAAATTATAAAATTTCAAGTTGATATCTTAAGCCGTTCAAAAGTTAAAGGGGGCGGACTTTTGACAGGTACAGTATTGTTTTCCATTGTGTAATTTGTAGGAGCTATTTTAAATCTGCCTTGAAACTTGCGAGGTTGAATTTAAATATAAAATATGGACTAACAATGTGTATTAAATTATAAAATATATTTAGGGTTCTTTCCATTATTAGTGTGTTTAAAAAAAATATCGGTTTAATTTAAAAATGATAAAATTTCAAGTTGATATCTTAAGCCGTTCAAAAGTTAAAGGGGGCGGACTTTTGACAGGTACAGTATTGTTTTCCATTGTGTAATTTGTAGGAGCTATTTTAAACCTGCCTTGAAAATTGCCAGGTTGAATTTAAATATAAAATATGGACTAACAATGTGTATTAAATTATAAAATATATTTACGGTTCTTTCCATTTTTTTTTTTAAACAATTAATCGGGTTACTTTGAAAGTTAAAGAATTCAATATAAAAACAGATTTTTATAAAAACATTTTTGATCTTGTAATATGTAAAAAAGTTTTTTTTAGAATTTTATCTCTTACAGTTTTTGAAATAGAGGGGGCATAAAAAAATATACACTTTTTTTAATATTACATAGTCTTTCATATGGTACACATTAAGGTTTGGGAGCTATTTTAAATATAAAATTTAGTTTTGGGTGATTTGGAGGGATGTAAGATAGCTGCAGTAATGAAAGAACATGGCCAAGCTGATTGAAAATACCTGGACATTTTTTTTAATAATGGAGAAGAGTAGCTTTTAATAGTGCGGATTATCTATTCTAAATTCTTGTAATATCGCGTAAAATTACTTAATAGGTCCGGAAAAGACTATAAACTAAACTAAACTCGATAGGGATCTCTACAAAAAAACTTAATTTTTCGACTTTTTGATAAAAAAATATTCTAAAAAAATGATTAGATTCTAGTTTTAATTTACTCGTATGCCTTTTAGATTCCTAGGTTTCTAAAAGAAACAGCTGTGACAGACGGACAGATAAACGGACTGACGGAGGGACGGACGGACGAACGGATGGACGGAAGGACGGAGGGAGAGACGTAGGGAGAGACGGACGGACGGATGGATAACCGAACGATCCTAAAAGGATTACGTTTCTCGTCACGGAACCCTAAAAACAATTTATAGTAAATTTTTACTGCACTAAATAACCATTTATCTCACAAGCACTGACATTGGCTTTTTTAGGGTATATGGAATTAAAAAAAAATTAATTCGGCGGTATAACTCAACGAAAAAAGTGACATTGGCCCTTTTAGAACCAAGCCACAGATATATTCGTGAAAATTGGTATATAAGGGTTTTTGAGGTCGCTAAACCTGAATCAGATAAAAAAATTAACTCTACCCCCAGGGAAGGAAGCAATATTTTTTATGTTTTCGTTAAAAATGGTATAAGGGTTTTTGAGGTTTTTGAGGAACATGTGGGCCTTTAAGAACACGCAAAAATGCTTGTGATTATGAGCCTAAAAGAGTCGCAAAATAGAAAAAAGTATAATAAATAAACTAAACTAATAAACTAAACTAAAAAAAGCGAATCATTCATACAGTGTGAACATATGTGATCTGTAAATGTGTATTATGTTTAATAATAGTTTATACACACAACCTGTTTGAGTTTCTGAAAATATCTTGTAATCAAAGTTGACATCTTGCCAGAGGAATTTATAGTATTTGAAAATAATAATCTGGCAACTAACAAAAAATATTTATAAAGGGTGTATTTGAAATAGGGTCCGAAATTTTATGGGGTGATTCTACAGAAAATATGACAAAAAGTTCCTATAAACATATATCTAAAAATGCGTCGTAAGGGAGCTAAGTCCCTTTGAAAATGGCTAAAAAAGGATTTTTATGTAATAACTCAGGAAATCTTTTAGTAAAAATTAAAACTGCTAACTTCTTTTTAACTTATTTGTCAAACTCACAGTATGTAAAAAAATATTTTTTAAACTATATTTTATTGACGACGGCCAATAATAAAAAAAATTAAGACAACTACTAATTTTTTTTTAAGTTATTTGTCAAACTGACCGCTACGAAAAAAATATTTTTTAATAGTATATTATGCACCTAGTATGCGAACTAAGTCTTTAGTGTTCGAGACTGAAGTATTTTTGCTGAGACGGAGTCGAGGTAAAAAATCAGTCGAGAACACTTAAGACAGTTCGCATGCACCACGCATATAGTATTTTTTCTACTACCTAAAGCTAGTACCACCAAATATTAGTTAAAAATATTTTGACATAGCTGTCAGTTTGACATATAAGTTGAAAAAAGTTAGTAGTTGTCTTAAATTTTATCATTATTGACCGTCGTCAATAAACAATGCTTAACAACGGTCAATAATAAATGAATTCAGTGATTTTATTGGTTTTCCAAGGTAAACAAGCCTTGAAAACGGTAATAGTTATTTATGGTACTAGTGGGTAAAGTAAGATATTGCCCATGAGAAAATTAACCTGCGAGGCGTCAGCCAAGCGGGTTAATTTTCGAGAGGGCAATATCGGTTTACCCATGAGTGCCATACAAGGTTTTATCCAATAAATAGCTTAGGAATTCATATTTTTATTAAAAATTTTAATGACATTTACAAGAAAATAATTTGACAAGTGACAGTTGAGTGGGTAAAATAATTAATTATCCACTCAATAAAGTAAAAGCCACGCGGGGGTTATTATTGAGTTTATCTATTTAAAACAAAGCCGGTAATCGTCTCATTATCTGTATGTATTGGATAAATAATATGTAAGCTAGCACTTAATTAGGTAGTAGAAAAACTATATTTTTGACTGATATTTGGAGTTAGGTACTAGCTTTAGGTAGTAGAAAAATATTATATGCACCACGTATGCGTAGGGTTACTTCATCTTAGTCTTGCTTTGGTCTTTCGTTGTTTGTCGTTAGTTTTTACTTTTTTGGAAACCAAACCAAGCGAAAACCATATTGATCAAAAACAGACCCCTTTCAGAAGAGCAAGTAAACCCAGGTAAAGTGATCCATCTCAGCAAAAAAACTTCTGTCTCGAACACAAAAGGCTTATTTCGCATAATATACTATTTTTTTTGTAAAACTGGATGTAACATTTACAACTTTTTTCGCTGAGAAACGAGAAAACCAGCACTTATGAAAGATATGAAATTTTATAAGAAAACTAACTTTACTAATTATGTTGCGTTAGGCATATCCACAAGCTCTCTTAACAACATAGTACATAAGAATGCGGTACTGTGATTGGCTTACAAGATACATGGAGGCACATCAAGCCAATCACGGCATCGCATTCTTAAGTACTAAGAACGTAATACATAACAGTACGATGCCGTGATTGGCTTGATGTTCCGCCATGTATCTTGTAAGCCAATCACGGCACCGCATTCTTATGTTTTATGTTCTTATGCAAGCTTCTGGATAGGCCTTAATATACACGTACTGCCACCATTTATTATATAATTTAACATAATATTCCCATAATTTATTATTAAACATAATTTAGACTGACTGTTATAATAAACAGTGATTGCACAAACAGAGTGGCATACTGCATATTTATTGTCAAAATATAATTCAAATTAACATAACCTAATTAAATAATAAGCTTGAACCACACGAGTCATGACCGTAGCATAGTGGGGCTATTTGGCCTTAAAAGTTGGCCAAAACCACATTTTTTTTTTATGCAGTTAATATATTTTTGGATTAACCTTTGGGGTACCCTTAAAGGTAACACGTGTTAAATAAGTAAACTAAAATATATCTGGGATTTGGAAAATTAAATATTTAATGACTAGCGCAGGAATTAACTTTAACCCAAAAGTACTCTCAATTGTTAGATTTAAGTTTTTTTGATTTCCAAGCTTAAGAACAAAAAAATTTTACATGTTTTCTTGAAAAAATACGAAATTATAAAAAATACGCTTGGAAGGTTATTTTACGTCAAAATATGAAAAAAATAGTTAATAAAGTACTAGTACTTTAGAAAACGGGTGTTACACTGATAGAACACTAGCGTAATTAATAACCTAATTAGGTTATAGTATGGTTGTATATGCGCCAACCACTATATATTGCATAGAATACAACAACAAAAAAGTAAACGTGTTCGGTATTTACAAACTAGTGTAGTTGTTTGATTTACGACAACAAACTGTTAAGCGATCAGATTTTTGTTTGCTTCGCAAAGAGCGGGGTAGACGTGGCTTGCAAATTCGAAGGGTCAGATTGCCGCTGCTTCCTACGTCACGATCCTCGCTTCAAAACGCAGGCAATTCAGCTGACCCGTCAGTCGGCTGGCTAGCACAGAGCCTGGCCGGGTCTCTACTGCATTTACAAATTTGGTTTAATGTAATTTAAATATTTAGCACATAGAAACTACATATTACATGTAATTACATGTACATGTACGTGCTTATCGTTTGGTATACTTATGCACATAAAAATATTAGCCCAAAATGCCTACTGTCAATATTTTGGCAAAACATTTATTAGAATCAGCTGATTGTCGCCATCTTTATTAATCATCCTTGGGAACGTTCAAGTATTACGTAACGCAAAATCTGACCATTTTGACCCCCACTCCCCCATGTAACGCGGCGTAACATTTTCAAAAACCCCCACCCCACCCCCCATTTGTTACGTAACATTTTCTTTACAAAAAAGTAAATAATTTGAAAGGAAATTTTGCTTTAAGGTGTAAACCGGTTTTTAACCGGTTATTGCTTCCGCGTTTTAACCAAAAACCGGTCTGAGGTAATTTTCGCAACCGGTTAACCGAAAACCGGTTATTGTTTAGAGGATTTAGTGAACGCCGTGTGCAATATAATTTGCAAAAAATCCATATCTTAGGCATAGATCATTGTTAAAAACGTGATCCAATAAACATTTTATAAGTTTATAATTTTTTAAGTGTTACGTACCATTTTTACTGACACCACCCCTATCTAACGAGGCGTAACGTTTTCGATAATAGTCACAAAATAGAAAAAAGTTTATATCATCTTTTATCTTTTATCCAAAGTCCTTTGACGGAGTACTTTAATTATATTTTACACTCGATAACTCAGGAACAGTTAGGCTAATAGACATGAAAAACTAGCCGTAATTTGGAACCAATATTATTATAGATATATAAAAATTGACTTTTAATAGAGGCGTAGAAATTAAGTGCCCAGCTTACATTTTTATCTTTTTTGTTCCACTGAAAAAAAAACTGATTTGTCTTGTACCAAGAAATAGTAAATGATTTCCTTATTGAACAATCGTTGATTAATTGAAGGGTCCTCAATAATCTTTATTATTTAAATAATCGGCGAATTTCCAGTGCTCGCATAGGCGCCGCATCGATTCTATCGTTACATTTTTATTTTCTTCGAAAAACACCGATATATTTACATATTTATAGTTAATATGTATATTCAATATTGTTGTGTGTAACAAATTAGTCTTCAAATGTTTCGATTTAGTGACCTTTATAAAAATTTTCGTCAGAATTCGGCAAAATTATTCCGTAAGCCTATGTTTCTGTGTTTATTTTCAACGTTCAGGCATAATCACATTGCTTTAAGAGTAACGGTATCCAAAAAGAAACTAATATAAATTCTTGTATTAAAAATATTGCTTCTTTCTTAAAAAAAACTACCTTTAAAGAAAAACAATTTTTTTAAGGTAATTATAATCAATAAACTTCTTTGAAGAATATTGTTTTTTGTGCGTATATTAAATGTCAATATATACAATATATAATAAATAAAATGTATAATATATTATTATACATATTATTTATATATACAGAGCGGTCCAAAAGTCACACCCCCTCTTAACTTTTGAAGCAGTTGAGATATCGACTTCAAATTTGGAACTTTTAAATAAAACAACTTAAACTATCTTTTAGCATATATTTAATACTTTCAGCTCTTAAAATGTGGGCAGGGGGCGGGGGGCACATTTTTTAAATGGAAAGAGGGGTCGTGTAATCCATCATTTTAAAGCATAAAGTTCTCCATTTAACTCCATATTTTTAAATTAAAAAAAAATATATTTTTTGGGTTTAAAATTCGGTTGAAAACGGGTATTAATGTCAAAATTCCTCTAAAAAAAAACAAATAATTTTTTAAAAATAACTAATTTCATCATAAAAAATGTTAATTATACTTTTAAACTAACTTTAGTTGACATAAATAAAAATTTATAAAAAAAAACTTAAAAAATCGAATGTTTTAGCACAAAAAATTGAAAAATCAAAACATTAAAAAACATTTTTAAAAAAATTAAAAATGTTAGTTTAAATAGAGAATTTTATAAGCTTTAAAATGATGTATCACACGACCCACCTTTCCATTAAAAAAATATCCCCCCATGCCCCCCTGACCACATTTTAATAGCTGAAAGTATTAAATATATGCTAAAAGATAGTTTAAGTTGTTTTATTTAAACGTTCTAAATTTGAAGTCGATATCTCAACTCGTTCAAAAGTTAAAAGGGAAGGGGTTGACTTTTGGACCGCACTGTATATAGGAACAGAATATTTGATATGTAAATAGTTTTTAATTATTAATAAAACAGTGAAAATTAATAAATAGAAAGTTTTTATAAACAAAAAGTTATTTTAAAAGTTAAACTTTATTCAATTTAATCAACAATATCAATATTTGTTTTTAAAATAACTTTATTCTGCTTAGAGCATATTTGCTGTTTTGAAAATATAGTATCAGTAGTTGAATGTATTCATTTGGGAATAAACTGCAAATATTTCCGATTTAAGCTGCTGGATAGCCGATTTGAAATAATAGAAAAACCTGGCCATACGCACTAAGAATATAAATCGTGTATTAGGAGACTATTTCACAAACAATATATACGCCAATCAAAACCTTGCATTTTAAGTTTCTTGACCAATCAGATCAAAATGAATCTGATAATTTTTGCACATGTGCAATTATCACTTACTATGGAAACAAGGAACTGACAGTTACCGACATCTTAATAAATGTTATATTTTTGCAAAATGTGTTTTTCATTTGTGAAGCTTACCTTTAGTTCATTTATTTTTATTGATAAGCAATATAAATGCTTATTTTATTACCAAAACATCCTAGGTATAAACCCTAATTAATTTCAGATAATATATTTTATGCTATTTCCATCTTAAAAGCTTTCAATCACTGATATTCATAAATTTTAATTTATTTAATTGAATCTTGGTATTAAAAACAGGCCACTCAAAACTAATTTAAACACTTATTTATTAAAAATATATTTACAGTAAAGAAGTAAATAATTTACTTCTTTTAAATGAAGGAAATCAAAACATCAAATGACAGGAGCGCCTAGTTATAGCTACCCGCACCCGAACTGCGCATGCGTAGTAGAGGGCTAACCGTTTTTAAATATATTATTATAAATCAAAAACAATTTTTTATAAAAAAAAACAGGCACAAAACCAACGTTAACCAACGCTAAAGTAAATCAACGCCCCGCCATAAAAAAAAAACAACAAACAACAAAAAAACATTTTATTGGAATAATCTCAAGCATAAAATATCCCTCAAGCAAAGTTTAGACTTGGCAACATTCGCGAACAAGTGAACATCGCGGTTTCAAAAAGCGTGGCAAATTTGAGATTTAAAATTTTAATTATAGTTGTAAAGTAATATTGTTGTTTAGTTCTTTTTTAATTTATATATGAAACAACATGGTAAAATTATATACTTTCTTATTTTGTTTGTGAAATAGTCTTTCAAAATACCATTCGTGCATGTTGAATTATACATCATTTTATAACTGTATATAAAAAAAAACATTTTGCTTAGGGAAATTGTTTTCGTGCATTTTTCGTCAAAATTCCTCGACCTGCGGTGTCGGTTTTGTAACACGAAAAATGCACTCAAACAATTGCCAAGCAAAATATTTTTTTAAAAATTTTAGTAAAAAAAATATCGATAATTCAACATGCACTTATGATATTACTACTGATTATTTTTTACGCTTTTATCTACCAATCATTTAACAGTATTTCTAACCACATGCTTATTTCTGTCCAATTATATTACAGTTATATCGGGAATTCTTTACTGTAGTGAGAATTGTTGTAGTATTTTGTTTTTCAGTATTTTACAACAAAATTTCATACCAAAAACTAATTAATAATTAAATGTGAGTATATTACTATTTATGATTACACGGTACGACAGAAAAAAAATTTCTGGCATCGGACCAATTTTTTTAAGTCAGTTTTTTTGGGTCGTAGAATTCGAATCTGTAATCAGATTTTTCGGGTCACGTCAGGATCTTTTTCTATGTGCACTTAAAGTTGTCAATTCACTTTACTATACAAGTTTATTTATCTGTTTCCTGAAGTTATTTTTATCATTTCTCGGGTAATTTAATACGAAAAATCCCAAAATATATATAAAAAAACATGTTTTAAAGTCATGTCGTAGTTATTTGACATATTTGCATAATAAATCGAAAAAGGTTAAAGCCTAAACTTTGTATGAAAAGGTGACAGGTCAGTAAATAAGCTAGTTTAAACTATTTTTGTATTAAATGGGGTGAAATCAGTATTTTCTAAGATATCTAGTTAATTGCTAAGCAAAAACATGTTTGACTTACGCGAAGTCGTCGAGTATTACACGGAAGTAGTACTAATAAAAAAAATTGTGTTTGCGAACCATTTTATTTATTTATTTTTATTAATAAATATATATTATACAGCCTGTTCCAGAACTCGCGTACATAAATTTCAGATATTTCCCAGAGGGTTTTTAATATAAAAAGTCCAAACGAAAATATGAAAAAAATTCAAAAAAAATCCATCTTCAATACTAATTAAAAAGGAAGCTATATAATCTGACCAATCCTGTTGCTGATGTTAAATTACCTACAAATTAGTTTTTCCCTACTTATTAGTAACTATGGTTGCATTGTTTGAGACTTTCAACTTTAGAATCTTTTTAGGTTATTATATTTTGAGAAAACCGAGAGAGGCTCTCAAATATTCTATTTTTATAAGGTCACTCCATCCGATCCGATCCGAATTTTTTCATTTCATAAAAAATTGCTTAATGATTAAATTACTTCTTAAATGTCAAGGAATAATAAGAAACGTAAGAAATGGGATCTACTCTTGAAAAAAATGTCCGAAATTAGGAACCCTTTTTTAAATGCACAAAAATGTTTTTTAAACCGTGTTTTTTGGAAAAAATTAACTGTAATAAATTATTTTCATAATAAAGCATGGTTCGTTATAGTAAGTTGTATGTTGATATATAAAAAAAAGATCAAAAAGTAATACCGACTATTAAATATTGAATACATTCTAAATGGTATCCTAAATTAGGCGACTTTAGGCATAGCGTAGTGGCTAGCGCGTATGTATAGCAAGTCTACTATCGTGAGTTCGATTCTCACTGGCGCCGATTTGCCTTTTTCAGTTAATTAATAATTGAAATTTGGTGAATGCGATAAGTGAAACGGACAATCCCTAGAAACTGGTTCGAAAGTCAGTATAAGCCGGTGGTTCCCTCTACTACTAGCCACACGTCCTGGACTTAGGGGATGCTTAATTAAGTAGAATAGTACGAGGTTAAACAAATAAACAAATATCTGGCAAAAAAAAAATAGTGCCCAAAATATTACAGTGGACGTCAGAAAAATTGCTTGTACGTATTTTGTACATATTAAATTAGGTAAGTAGGAACATCATTTAAATGTCAAAAACTTTTAACAGGGTCATTCACTTATTTACTTTTACAATTAAAATTTTGACACTATTTTCAAGTTAATCTACAAAGAAAACAGAGAAAATGTTTAAGTAAAAATTATTGATAAAATCTGGTAAATGTGGGATATTTATTATACTTATAAGATATTTAACCATTTCTTTATTTTTTTTTAATAATTTAAAAATAGAAAATATACAGTAAATATTATTAAAATATTGAAAAATGGAGTGGAAGAATGACATACAAGGATGAAGCTATATGTAGCAATGAAAGAAAGAAAAAAAAATTTGAAGTTAAAATTGTTGTAATCTGAAAACAAACGATTTGGAATATTTTTATCAAAATTAATGGAGAGCCCCTAGCACAAGCCAAAAGCTTATTTGGGGCTCTCCATGACTAGTAGTAAATTATAAATAAATAAATAATAAATAAAATAAAAATAATAAATAAATTTAAGTCATTAATACATAAAAAAATAATAAAAAATTACGTTTAATTTTTGACAGCAAGCAATTTTTCTGGAGGCCACTGTATATGCATATCTAGAAAAAAAATCGTATTATTATGGTTTAGTTTGCGTGGAATTGGACTTGTTACCTAGGGTTTTTTTTTGGGATTAGTTTACTTGATTATTTAAGTACTACTTAAAGGAAAGTTGAGACAATGGGTTAGGCTAAATGTGACACCCAGGATAATTGTGACATGTCCTGTTATAATTCTTCTAAACAAATTTAAATCAAATCGAAATTTTACGCGAAATATTTAATACTGTCAAAAACCTAATGCCAGGGTTGGATTGGATATAAACTAGTTTAGAAGAATTATAACAGGACATGTCACAATTACCCTGTGTGTCACATTTAGCCTAACTGTAATTAAAATCAAGTTACAGAACATTCGATAAATTTTTCAATTAAATGATTGAAAAATTACGTTAAGTTGTTTCCATTTTGTTTAAATTTTACTATATCTACATATATTTGGTGCGTGTGACCCTAAAAATTTGTTTTATAATAAAAGTTCATTTCAATACACATACGATAAAAATTTATATCTGTAACATATACAATGTATTGCAGGATAACCACGATATTTATTTTTATTATCAAAAAAATCCTAAAACTAAATAAAAATAAACCATTTTTAATTAAAGTTTTAAAAATAAATGCCTATATATATATATAAAATTAAAAGCATTGTTTAAAAATAAAATAAACATTTGATACAATATTTATTTTTATTTAAATTATTTATCATAAATACTCGGTAAAAGGTAGGTCAGGGTCAAATTTAAATAATACACTAAGGAATCGTTCAAGTATTACGTGACGCAAATTGTACCAAAATTCATACACTTCATACCCCGGTTCTCGCGTTATTATAGATATTTCATATTTTGGCTACCATCCCTAATAGGGGGTGTGTTAGGGGGGGTAGCCAAAATATGAAATCTCTACAGCCTTAAATAACGTGAGAACCGAGGTATGAAGTGTATGAATTTTGGTTCATTTTGCGTTACGTAATACTTGAACGTTTCCTTATAGTCAACTCTACATTAATGTAGAGCAATTACTTTTTATTTTGCGATTGCAATGAAACGATGAACATTAAATAGTTAAAAATTAATTAAAAAAAATTTTCGCAAAAAAAATTAACCGACTCTATGTCTCTAAAAAGTAAAAAATAAAAAATACTTAAAGTGGTGCCAATTTCACCATTCCCTAAATTAAATACTAACAATTATTTTTTTATTATTTTATTACTGCTTGCTGTGAAATTGGCACCAAAATTTATTACACCAAAAAGTCCAAAATGATCAAAATTTGCGTAACGTAATAACTGAACGTTCCCTTTGTGGAACTTCGGGGAACTTTTAAACGAAAGTATGTCATAGCCCAAAAAACCCAAAGATCAATAAAGAAATAGGCTAAGAATTAAGCACACAAATTTATTTTTATACACAGCGTGTCAAAAGTCCGCCCCCCCCCCCCCCCGATTTAACTTTTTAACGGCTTAAGATATCAACTTAAACTTTGGAACATAAATAAGCTAACCCAAATAATTTTGGTATATATTTGGTATGCTTACGGGGCACCATGGAGACAGGGGGGGCAAGGCGAGATTTTTTTTTTAATAGAAAGGGTCGTGCAGTACATCATTTTAAAGCTTATAAAATTCTCTATTTGCCCACATTTTTGGGGTTTATTTTAGAGCCCCAAAACTAGGGATTTTCGTCAAAATGTCAAACAATTTTCGAAAAATGGTTTATTTCATTATGAAAATACATCAGTTATAATTTTAAACTAATTTTGAATAATATAAATAAAATTTTACAAACAAAATCTTAAAAAACGCTATGTTAAAAAAAAATTAAAAAATGAAAACCCTAAAAAAAGAGTTTAAAAAATTAAAAATTATATAGTCGAATAGAGATTTTTTTAAGCTCTAAAATGATGTATCACACGACCCCCTTTCCATTAAAAAAATATCCCCCCTTGCCCCCCTGTCTCCGTTGTGCACCCTAAGCATATCAAATACTTACAAATAAATTAAATGGGTTATGTTATTTAGGTATTTTAAATTTCAAGTTGATATCTTAAGCCATTCAAAAGTTAAAGGGGGGCGGGCTTTTGACACGCTCTGTATATATTATTACCGTAAATTATAGTTCATATAATGATGTAAGTCTACAACAAAAAGAAGGAGGGTACAACTATTGCGTAATAGAATATACAATTTATAAAATAAAAATTTTAACGAAATTTTTAAAATAGTTTTTAAGTTTTAATAAGTCTCAGGCATAAATTACTCAATAAATTTATATCATATAGTTTGACGCACGGATCTGTGGCTACGGGAAATATGTTTGGAATGTACGCACGCCTTATAACGCTCTTAACGAAAAGAAGAGAGCGCGAATGATTCCTCCCCCTTTCGTCGGAGCCTTTCTTTCATGCGGAGAACTATATTTATGCTAAACATAGTTTAACTATCCATAACTATAAAGACATAGTTTTTAAGTCTTAGTTTTAAGTCGAATTAATGCCAAAAATTAGGACTTTCCGGACCATAGTGTATTAGGATAATTTAAAGAAAATCTTCAAAAAATTGTTAAACTATCATTTATTGAACATCTTCGGAACATATTTTACCAATAACACTAGGCAACACGGTTTCTTGCCCCGATTGGAGTCATATGTTTTTTAACTAGTTTTGGGTCGCCGAATCTGGCCTCAGAATATTTGTATTACCTAAGTTTTCTGAGAAAAATAAGATAAAAATGTTAAAAAATCATATTTTATCCTTCTTTTATTCTAAAATCATGAGAGACAAAAATATTCCAAGGACAAATTTGGATTCGGCGACTCAATATTAGATAAAAAATAGCCAACTTAAAACATAGAAACTTTAAATTCATAGGTAGAATAAATAGGGATATTATGAAAAAAACAATATTAAAAAAAAATGGATAATGTGACAAAACTAAGTAGGGGTGGAGGGTAAGAAGAAGGGTGCATAAGGGGACAAACTTATCGCCACGTACTCATGCTAAAAATTGTCAAAAATCATTACTAGGGGGTCAAAAATGAACTAAAAAAATGTTACGTATTATGGTTCTTATGTAATAACATTTTTATGATGTAGAACCATTAAAAAAACAAACAAAAATACACAATATTTTGTTTTATAAATTATTTTTAAATTGGCATAATTGCATGTACTAAAATTTAAAAAATAAGATTTGCTGAATTTTTTTAAGGTCAAACTTGGATTCTTCGCCTTTAAATTGATAAGAAAGATATATTTTTTGGGCTCGGGAAAAAAGTTTACACTGTGTACTTTAATTTTATATCTTTTTCATTTATTTACTTTTTAGAAACAAACTAAGCAAAATAAAAAAATATTTGTATAAATATTTTTGTAGAGAATTTTATAATCTACAAATTAAGTTCTATGAAGTTTTTAAAGAAATTTTATAGTTTTGCCACAAACGAGCAATTAAGTAAACTCTGCACTTTCATTTTAACCTTTTTATTTTTTTTCGCGTACTTACTCTGACAGTAGGTTCTTGACATATAAATTTTTGAATTCCTCGTATTTTTTTTAATATACACTAAAATTTTCAAAATTCTACTTTTTTTAAAGATTTTGTAAAAAAACGTCATTATTACCTGAACTTATATCTCAAAAATTATAGGTGCTGGAATTTTTCTAAGGTCAGATTCGGATTCTACGCCCTCGAATTAGTGAGAAAAATTTACTTTCCGATCGGGGCAAAAAAAAAGTTGCGATTTGTTGCCTAGTGTAATTATAGATTTCGTCGGTAGTTTGTTTTTTCTACAAACACGATATGTTTTAGCTGTGTAATTTTGTATTTTATTTATAATATGAAAAACAAATAATAATTTCCTAGAATTTTTTCAAAACATTTTTCACAAGTTATAAACGTCACGTGAGCTGTTATTGCGAATAGAAAAAGATTGGCCGGGCAGATTTTTTTTTAACTTGTTAAAAGTAATACCCAGCCATCATGTTCTAATACTATTAAATAAAATTTTGATTATTTAAAAATCCAACTAAATCATCATTTTTGGATCTGTTGTTTTTTTTTAATTTTCTTTTACTTAAATAAAAACGTTAGGGGATTTTCATGATATTTATATAATTTTCTTTGTAAATGTAGTAGTTTGATAGCTTATAAACAGTCATCGGCGAATTTCCAGTGCTCGCATAGGCGCCGCGTCGATTCTATCGTTGACGCGAGGTTTTACATATTTACATTTTTATTTTCTTCGAAAAACACCGATATATTTACATATTTATAGTTAATATGTATATTCAATATTGTTGTGTGTAACAAATTAGTCGTCAAATGTTTCGATTTAGTGACCTTTATAAAAATTTCCCTCATAATTCGGCAAAATTATTCCGTAAGCCTATGTTTCTGTGTTTATTTTCAACTTTGATGAGTCATAACTGAATTTATTCCGATTAATGCTTATAAAACATTTTATAAAGGTATTATTATTGGGTTAAGTGTAAGAATAGCCATAGGCTAAACTTCGCCCTTTTCTTTAAGAAATAAAAGCTATTATTATTATTATTATTATTATTAATTTGTTGTACCCGGCTATGGATTTTGACGTAACGACTCGGTAAAATCTGTTGTCTAGTCATAACAATATTTTCTTTTGTCTTAGGTCGCTCGAAAATAAAAAAAAAAGAAACTTTATATACTTTTTGTGAATAAATTATGTTTTACTGTAAATAATGGATTAATATTTTTTCTATTTTGCGACTCTTATAAGCTCATAATCACACGCATTTGGCGTGTTCTTATAGGCCCATAAGAGGTCTGTACTTTTTGTTCTTTTGGGTTGGCAACAGACCTGGCCTATCGCTTGACGTTTTCCGTGCAAATGTCAATGTCGCTTTAAAGTTGAATTTTCTACAAAATTTTGTGTTTAGGTTATTTTTACCATGTTAAAATTGTGGCTTGGTTAATTGCAGTAAAAAATAGAAGAGATGACTATAAAATATATCAAAATATCATTTGTTCTTAGAATTTTAAACATGGTGTAAACTGTAATGCCAATCCAAAACAAAAATCCCTAAATCAGTCATCAATTTAAATGTAAGTTTTTTAAATTTTAGAGCAAAATAGAAAAAATTGTATAAAGCACTCGTTTCATAACACGTTTTTAGCGCACGAGTACAAGTTTAGAAAACGAGCCGCTTGCGGCGAGTATGTTATGAAACTAGTACTTTAATATACTATTAATACATTATTGCAGTTAACTGAAACTAACAACTTTTCTAATATTTATTAATAGATTCAAAAATTCACAAAAAAGATAAACTTTTCAGACACCCACTATTTAATTGGATAGGATCCAATTTTACGAAATAGATTCTTTTACAAAAAAAAAATATTAATGATCCGTAGACAATGTCATATGTCAAGGTTATTAAAATTAGGAAATAACACTGACTTAAACCAAATTTTATTATCTTAACTATAACATACTATTATGGCTTGAAGAGTGTTGTTTAAATGACGTCATAGTTAGTTGGTAAAGTAGGACACTATTATACCAAAATCTTTTTCGAGGTTAAAAAGTTGATTGAGTTGTTTATTTTGCGATATTTGAAATTAAGAACCAAAAATGAGGTCTACAAGGAAAAAAATAGGCTTGTCCTAACTTTGCAAGAACATTTTTGCATAGAGCTTATAAATTACTTACTTTTATTTAACTCATTTATTATAGGTACCTATATTATCCACGAATGATATGTGACGATTATTTAAAATTATTTCAGCTTAATCCGTTCTTGCACAAAAAAGTGCCTGGCAAAACAATCTTATAAATATTTTTAACGTCTGGCTTACCCAAAAAAATTATACCTAACCTATTTTTTCCTCTTCTTGTTCGAGAAAATATGATTTGGAGGGAACAGAAATATAATAGAATAGGATAGAAATACTTACTATGTGAGCAAACCACCTAGGGTACGTGGTTACTACGAAAAGTTAGTGTGACGTCATTGTTTGTTGTAGTTAAGTAATAAAATGTGTGTACTATGCTATTCTTCATACTAGTATGTTATAGTTACGATAATAAAATTTGGTTTTAGTTTCGTGGTAAAATTGTAGTAGCAATTAACCTACATTAATGAAACTTGTTTTGCGAAGTTTTATTGTAGAAAAAATCTTATGTATGCCTCCAATTATGATATTTTGTAGACAAAGCACCTCTCAATCTCACAGAAAAAAACGGAATTTTATTCTCAAATTTTTGGATATTTTTTCGATATGACTAAATATCTAGATTTTCTAGATTTAAATAGAAAAATTGTGGAACAAACTTAAATATGAGATGTTATTTAAAATATAGTAAAGGTAAACTCCTCTAGAAAGAATGTATCTATTCAGTACTTCATTGGTGGTAATCGCCCGCATGCGAAAACAAGGTGAATTTAAAATAAAATGCGTACAATTTGTTGTTGTAACTCGAACAACTGCAATCTGTAAATACCGAATGCGTTTACTTGTATTCTATACAATATACAGAGTGATCAGTAACTGCCATGCCAAAATTTAAGAGATGATTCTACATCCAAAAATATGAAAAAAAGTTTCTATTAGAAAGAAATAAAAGCTATTATTATTATTATTATTATTATTAATTTGTTGTACCCGGCTATGGATTTTGACGTAACGACTCGGTAAAATCTGTTGTCTAGTCATAACAATATTTTCTTTTGTCTTAGGTCGCTCGAAAATAAAAAAAAAAGAAACTTTATATACTTTTTGTGAATAAATTATGTTTTACTGTAAATAATGGATTAATATTTTTTCTATTTTGCGACTCTTATAAGCTCATAATCACACGCATTTGGCGTGTTCTTATAGGCCCATAAGAGGTCTGTACTTTTTGTTCTTTTGGGTTGGCAACAGACCTGGCCTATCGCTTGACGTTTTCCGTGCAAATGTCAATGTCGCTTTAAAGTTGAATTTTCTACAAAATTTTGTGTTTAGGTTATTTTTACCATGTTAAAATTGTGGCTTGGTTAATTGCAGTAAAAAATAGAAGAGATGACTATAAAATATATCAAAATATCATTTGTTCTTAGAATTTTAAACATGGTGTAAACTGTAATGCCAATCCAAAACAAAAATCCCTAAATCAGTCATCAATTTAAATGTAAGTTTTTTAAATTTTAGAGCAAAATAGAAAAAATTGTATAAAGCACTCGTTTCATAACACGTTTTTAGCGCACGAGTACAAGTTTAGAAAACGAGCCGCTTGCGGCGAGTATGTTATGAAACTAGTACTTTAATATACTATTAATACATTATTGCAGTTAACTGAAACTAACAACTTTTCTAATATTTATTAATAGATTCAAAAATTCACAAAAAAGATAAACTTTTCAGACACCCACTATTTAATTGGATAGGATCCAATTTTACGAAATAGATTCTTTTACAAAAAAAAAATATTAATGATCCGTAGACAATGTCATATGTCAAGGTTATTAAAATTAGGAAATAACACTGACTTAAACCAAATTTTATTATCTTAACTATAACATACTATTATGGCTTGAAGAGTGTTGTTTAAATGACGTCATAGTTAGTTGGTAAAGTAGGACACTATTATACCAAAATCTTTTTCGAGGTTAAAAAGTTGATTGAGTTGTTTATTTTGCGATATTTGAAATTAAGAACCAAAAATGAGGTCTACAAGGAAAAAAATAGGCTTGTCCTAACTTTGCAAGAACATTTTTGCATAGAGCTTATAAATTACTTACTTTTATTTAACTCATTTATTATAGGTACCTATATTATCCACGAATGATATGTGACGATTATTTAAAATTATTTCAGCTTAATCCGTTCTTGCACAAAAAAGTGCCTGGCAAAACAATCTTATAAATATTTTTAACGTCTGGCTTACCCAAAAAAATTATACCTAACCTATTTTTTCCTCTTCTTGTTCGAGAAAATATGATTTGGAGGGAACAGAAATATAATAGAATAGGATAGAAATACTTACTATGTGAGCAAACCACCTAGGGTACGTGGTTACTACGAAAAGTTAGTGTGACGTCATTGTTTGTTGTAGTTAAGTAATAAAATGTGTGTACTATGCTATTCTTCATACTAGTATGTTATAGTTACGATAATAAAATTTGGTTTTAGTTTCGTGGTAAAATTGTAGTAGCAATTAACCTACATTAATGAAACTTGTTTTGCGAAGTTTTATTGTAGAAAAAATCTTATGTATGCCTCCAATTATGATATTTTGTAGACAAAGCACCTCTCAATCTCACAGAAAAAAACGGAATTTTATTCTCAAATTTTTGGATATTTTTTCGATATGACTAAATATCTAGATTTTCTAGATTTAAATAGAAAAATTGTGGAACAAACTTAAATATGAGATGTTATTTAAAATATAGTAAAGGTAAACTCCTCTAGAAAGAATGTATCTATTCAGTACTTCATTGGTGGTAATCGCCCGCATGCGAAAACAAGGTGAATTTAAAATAAAATGCGTACAATTTGTTGTTGTAACTCGAACAACTGCAATCTGTAAATACCGAATGCGTTTACTTGTATTCTATACAATATACAGAGTGATCAGTAACTGCCATGCCAAAATTTAAGAGATGATTCTACATCCAAAAATATGAAAAAAAGTTTCTATTAAGGGTGGTCCGGAAATGAGCCCTAAGGGAGCTACGGCCTTTCAAAGATGACATATTAAATGGGGAAAAAATAAGAGCATCAATAAAATTTTAATGATGCAGGGTGATTCTTCATTGAAAACTAAGCAAAAAAGTATTCTTCACCAAAACACCTAAATTTAATATTAAAGGAATAATGTCCTTTTAAAAAGTAACGTTTTTGGGCACAAAATGTTACTTCCTCTTAATTGCATTTTTTTTTGAAAACGGCTGTTCCTACAGTGTTACACTATATGACATTTTTTATGTATTTTTACTCAACAAATCTATATTTTTTACAAAAAATACAAAAAACATACACATAAAAAAGTTTGGGGCAAAAATGTGTTAAGCCTCACATATTTTGTCCGTCTAGGATAAATTCAAAAAAATAAATTAACATAAACTTATTGCCCTTATTAATGCTAGTATACATGCAAAGGCTCGTCGCTCTAGCTTAAAGGGTACCAGAGTTATTAATTAAAAACCTTATTTTTATTACAATTTTAAAGGGACTTTATAGGAACTTTTTTTATATTTTTAAATGTAAAATCACCTCTTAAATTTTGGCATGTCAGTTATTGATCACCCTGTATAGTGTTTGGCGCATATACAACTATTTATTGTTGTATTCTATAACCTAATTACGCTATTGATTACGATAGTGTTCTATCAGTGTGTACAACAGAGGTTATTTTAGGCTTTTTTTTCCAACTGCACAATTCAACAATTTCCCACTGCACACTTTGTGTCCAGCACGTTAAAATAACCCCTTCTGTACGACCTCTACAATTCAACACTTAAAAATTAAATAGAATCTATAATTTATTTGAGGCGTATATATATTTACAGTATTATTATTTTGAGCCATTTCACCTCAATGACAATTTATATCGATAAAAATCTAAAACAGAAAATAAAATTAAAATGTTCTTATCAGACGCACCTATTTCTAGATGCGCTGGTAAGGTATTGCGTTTAAAATAATACTGATCTGCTATATCTTCTTCACCTAAAAAATATTATTAGTCAATACCTTACCAAAGTTTAAAATTTTTGCCTAAATAAAGAATTTTTAATAAAATTCTTGATAAATTGTTAAAATAATTAAAAAAGAACGAAAAACTGAATAAAAGTTAACTTCTAACGTTTCGGGATCTAATCTGATCCCGTTTTCAAAGAAAATTATTAGTTTTTGAAAGAATTTGTGCAATATTTGGCTTTATCAATCAAAATATGACAAATGTCAAAATATGTCATTTCGAGTTAATTGAAATAAAGACACCTGTAACAATAAAAAGGTGTAGAGAAATTAATTTGGAAAATGCGTTTTTGTTGAAAACGTGTAGTGAAGTCAATTTGTAAAAAACTTTTTTATTGAAAAGAGGGCAAAGTTAAGTTACCGCGTAATACTTCATCAGTATTATCTGTTTTAAAAGCCGTACGTATATTAAATTTATTACCAATGCGTTTTAAAGACTCAGACAAACCTGGTACATGAGGTATTATTAAATTTATACTTAAAAATTACTTACAAACGCCTTCGCCAAAATTGCAAATATCTACTTACGTACATAATTCGAATGCATAACACAGGCCCATAAAAAATTAAAAAATTTAGTTACTCTTAACCAGACTATATTTTCCTTACCTATTTTTGGGCGCTGAAAGTTAATTTGATAGTGATTTTTTTTTTCAGAAAACTGCAAAAAAAGAAGTTTGGAAGAGTTGGCTCGAGATATTCAAAGTTCTCTAGCCCCTAAACTGTTCAACTTTGGGAGTAGTGCCTGTAGAAACTTTTAGCCAAAATATATAAAACTATAATATATTTAGCATTAACATATTTTGCTTTCCCATTTTGAAAATTTTCAAAATTTATTCGTGCAAAAATTTTCAATTTTTTTTTGCGTATTTTTGCGTTTTATGTCGATATAAATCAATTTCGAGCAAAAAAAAAATGTCGCTCAGTCGATCGGTCGGTCGATCGGTCTGTCCGGGAAATCTTGTGGGCACGATAACTTAAGAACGCTTTAAGTTAGAGACTTGAAATTTGGCATACAGGTATTTTACCAAAAGTTCTCGCTCGGGATTGTTTTTGGTGAACATTGGGGTACGGCAAGGGGGGCAAATGGGCAAAAATACATTTTTTTTAAGAAAGATTTGAAAATTGCTATTTTGAGGTTGCTTTACCCCAAGGGGGTAAATATTTTAAAGTATTTTCAATATTTTCCTTAAAATTGGTATATAGAGGCTTTTGGGGTTGACGAATTTGAATCTGATAATAACTATTTTCTAATTTCACCCCCTGAGGGGTGGGGGGTAGTTTTTGTGAAAATTGGTATATTAGGATTTTTGAGGTTGTTGAAAGGGAATCTGATTATAACAAAATTCTAACTTCACCCCCAAAGGGGCAGAGGGTAGTTTTCGTGAAAATTGGTATACTTATAGGTTTTTATGGTTGCTGAAAGTGAATCTGATAATAAAAAAATCCATTTTACGCGCGGAGGTGAAAAATGGAAAGCTCTTTTACTGGGCAGTGTATTTTATTTATATCATTGGTATTTAATACTTTACTTGTGATATTAAATACTACAATGTGTGATTGTTAATTTTTCATACTTTAAACTAGATCAGAAATAATACAACTTAAAAACTCAAAGTATACCATACTATAAGTGTGATATACTGCCATAAAGTTTCAGGATAATGCCAAAAATCTCGGCCTAACTATTTACCATAAAATGCGTTTCTTAAAACATATTTCTAAATATTTAAGTAGGGCTTATTTAAATCTTCGGCTTATATATCAAAGTAGAGAATATATTAGGAAAAAACAGAATCAATGAATCACATAACATAATTTTATATCACAATTTAACTTTTGTGATGTAATATATGGTCCTTGTTTAACCTTATTTGACAAAAACCGTATTCAAAAAATTCAGAACTCTTGTCTCAGGTTAATACATGGAATTCGAAGGAACCAGCACATTAGTCATATATTAAAACTCACAGAATGGTTAAATATGGAAGATCGTAGGTATCTACATTCTGCAGTTATATTTTTTTAAATTCTAGTTAACAAAAAACCCAATTATCTTTACAATAAAGTTAAATATCGTTCAAATATGCACAATCTAAATCTGCGTCATAAGGACTCCCTTGCATTGCCAAAGCATAGCACTGAATTGCTTAAACGATCATTTTCGTATCAGATAGCCAACTTATTTAATAAATTAAAATTTAACCCTTTTAACCTTAAAATTTATCAATTCAAAAACAAAATCCGTGAAAGTATTTTTAAAAAAGCCTGAATATGAATAGTTATTATAAGGCATGTCTGTTTATTCAATTTTTTATGTGTTTCCTTCTTCACTAGTTACGTAGGTATACAAGATAATTGCTCAGAAATGTTGAAATTTGACGTTTAGTTAGATAACTCATTACTTAGTAGTATTTTTGTTAGATATTTTTTTTATTAGGGTTAGATATAAGAATAGACTTACGTGCTCTGGGCAGTAGTCTGGAGTGTGTAAGAACTAAATCTCGCCCTGTATTTAAATATTGTACCAGTGTAATATTGTATTTTAATCAATAAAGTCCTTTATTATTATTATTATTATTATATGCTTTCCAAACCAAATGTTACAGTAATTTTTACTATAACATGCTAGTATTAATAAACACATGTTGCGTGGGGATCCAAATGTACTATCACGGTCTCTATGTTAGTATGACAACATATTGTATACAATACATACTTTGTATTACTTAATATCACAAGTAAAGTATTAAATACCAATAGTGGCGATATAAATAACAAATATGTATTTACAAATAAAATTTAGTATTAAAATTACATGACAATTTCTGAGTGTTGAATAGTACGAGGTTAAACATAAATATTTTACTAATTAAAGCAATTTTAGTAACTAAGGATATTTGCTTGTTCCAGATACCAAAACTATGACAATGACCCAAGATAAAAAAAATTGCCTTCAAGAAATAATAAAACTGCAACTCAAAAAACCGAAAAACTGGAAATGGGAACTATCTACCTCAAAATCATCGCCGCAAATTTTATTGCCGATCATAGAGCTCTACGATTCCAAAGGAAAATTACTGGTAGAAACAAAAGACAGCGGATCGTCTCTGCGACAAAGTTGGAGTAATATCGATGTTAAATTTAGGGACGAAAGGGGGTCAAGTAGGCATTTGCAGAGGTGTAGGAGTGATAATATAGGGGTAAGCACGAATTGAAAATTACTATAAAATTATTGATTTTTTTAAATTTAAATTTGACTTTTAAAATGCTATAAACAGCCATTATTTTGCAAATGGTAGGTACCGAGTAAAAAAAAATAGATAAACGAAATAAACATCCTATTCGGTATTAAGATAAAAACTTACTCTTTGAAATCGAGGTAATAATCTTCTTTTAAGATCATGTATCCTCGTTTTAAGATTATCTGTGACTTTGGTATTCTTTAATTATTCTCTTGGTAGAAAAATCCTTGTGTCAAGGATTTTTTCCTTAAATGCATGACATTTAAAATAGTAACAGAGAATCAAGAGTTATTATCTTGACTTAAAGCCCCTGTTGTCTTACGGTAAAGAGTTTGCCGGCTGGCTGGAAGACAATTTGCGCAGTAATTCAAGAGATGCGCGGGAGAGAAGGTGCATCATTATTTTCATCTGCTTTAAAATGGACGAATTTGTAAATTTACTTAAAAAATTCACGGGTAAGTAGCATTAAATAATTTATACCTATAAGCGTCATTTTGCAATGGCGTTGCAACAAGTATTTCTTCAAAAACAAGTGCTTTTTCCTACAACCACCTATGAAACCAAATTTCACACGATGAACAGAGTAAGAAAGTATCATATTTCATAGGCGTGCGAAATAATATTATACATGTGTGGGGTCAATATGATATTGAATCAAGAGAATCATAATCTTAAATCAATATTATAATTCTCTTCATTCAAGATTATATTATCTTAAACCAAGACTTCGTGCAAGATAATATGATCTTGGATAAAGATAATATGATCTTAAATCAAGATAATTACATACTTGGTTTAAGATAATATGATCTTAAATAAATGGTTTAGGTGGCTTTGATTTAAGGAAAAGTCCTTAAATTTAGGACCTCAAATGCCAAGATCACGGCGGACTTGATCCAAGACGGTCATGGCGTTAAACATATCGAAAGCCATGGCGTCCTTGGTTTAAGATCGTTTTGCTTTGATTCAAGATATCCTTTTTTTCTGTGTACTAGTAGAAGTTAAAATCTTATTTTATTGATAATATTTTTGACATTTATATGTGTGACAATTCAAGATATAATTTTTTTATGGAATCACTCTATAAAACTAAAAATAGTAGTCTTAAGTCTACATGTCTTCCTGCGGTATCGGACATTTCGCGTCCTTGCTCGGTAAATCGTTTTTTCTGTCTTTAGTTACGGTTTTGTTTGTATTGATTTCATCTATCACTAAGTGTGCTCGATATAGTACTTTCCATTACTATTGACTTTTTAATCAAGTAATGTCAACTTACCTAGTTGGTAGTGAGATTTTTTTTTTCATTTTTTTTTTAAATGATATAAAAAAAATGTTTTTTTTTTAATTAATTTATAAAAAATAATAATTAAAAAAAAAATTAAAGTATTTGAGAAAATGCAATATTGCATTTACTGTGAATAATATATAATGGAATGCGTAGCATTACATATCTTCACGGCTTGTTTTTTATTAATTTACAGAATAGAGGTGCGGACAGATCGAGACCAAAAAAAGTAGAAAACAAAGTTGTAAAAAGTTCGAGCGCGGTTTTAGAGAATTCCAGTCGGGACACAGATGGTCTTGTCAGAAGTCGAAGCAGGGATAACAAGGAAAATGGCCAAAATTCCAGGATCAAAGAAAATGGAACGTGTCTAAGAAAGTCTAGAAGCGACGTGCTTGATTTACAAGGTAATTAGTTAAGTTTTTGCTTTCACGTCTATGTACCGCATAATGTAACAGAAATTAAATTTTAACGTTTAATTTAGAAGAAAAAAAAAATACTGTCAGTGCGACCCTGCAATTTTAAAGTTTTAAGAGATGTGCACCAAAAGTTTTTTTTAGATTAATAAAATATGTTTATTGGTTATTAAAAATCGCTTTGTCTAAAATTCGCAACAGATCCTTTTGATATTTTTTTTTTCAGTAGTTACCATTTTTGTCAAAATAACGATATTTTTTGAATTTTATATTAAAAAAATAATTAACTGTATCAAAGTATGCTACGATTTCATTGTGGCACATCTTTAAAATCAATCAAGGCATACTTTGATTGAGTTCAATTCATTTAAATTAATATATAATATTTATGTAAAGACAAGTTATACTATAAATATTTAATATTTAGCACAGGTAAACAAGTTACAATCATAATATCTAGGTTATGTACATGGGCTTATAGCCCGCCAAGAGTAACTAATTTTAAAGCGCCCTCTGTTCCCAATCACACGAACCACATGTTATATGTATTGCATAATATGATATATTATATCATCAAAATATTCAGATTTTATTGGTGAAAATGGCTAGTCATACAACGATAAAGTGAAGATTTTAAAATACTT
>OY294046.1:14084445-14115649 GCA_958510825.1 Brachypterus glaber
CCTATACACACGGATGATATGCATGTGTTTCCTCAGGTGACCAGTTATTAGCCCTATCACCTTCCTGAGGTGGTCTCTGCTAAGATGTAGAAGGTTCTAGTTCTTTTAGTACTGTAGTACACTATTAATTTCGTTTTTTTTAACCGACTTCCAAAAGACAAGATTCTCAATTTGACTCGTCAGCATATAATATACCGACAAGTTGATTGATACCCTCGTATGTGTTTTTTTTGTTTTAATAATAATAATAATAATAATAATACATTTATTGAACCACTAAAAAGATTTACAATAGAGAAAAAAAAAATACAATTTTTATGTAAGTTCAAAGGACCAGATTAAGATTTGCATCTCATTCTTCCTCTGGCCCCAAAATAGAGATGACAATTTTGTAAAGGGATCATTAAACTAAAAAATAATAAAAATATTTAAGGTACCTACATATCAATACATTATAAGAACATATGCTGCCAAAAAGAAAAATAAAGTTAGTTATTTTGTTCGAACAAAAGCATATTTTTTATTAGATATTTGGCTCTTAAGGGGGAACTATTTTTTATGTATAACGGTAAATTATTATATAACTGATAAATGTCAAATGTAAATGACTTCTTAAAAAACTCTGTTCGCCGAGAAGGTGGATCCATTAAACCTCTATGGCGAGTACGGAGACTGTGGACGTCATCTCTAAACCTGATTTTGTTATACAAATAAGGTGGAGTTCTAGTACTGATTATTTTGTGATATAAGTAAAGTTTGTGCAATTTTCGTCTATAAAACATATTTAGCCAACCAGATTGCTGCAGATATGGTGTAATATGGAGGCCCCTACGTACTTCTTAGATCAACCGCAGGCATGAATTTTGCATTCTCTGTATCCTTCTTTTTTCAATGTTATTTAGGTATGTGTCATACACGGTATCACAATAATTGAAATTTGACAAAATAAGAGAATCACATAAAACTTTTTTAAAATTTTGAGTAAATATGTGCCTATTGGCATATAAAGTTTTAAGTTTGTAGTACGCCTTTTGTAACATTTTAATGTCTGTCCAGCAATAACTTTTGAACGCGTGCTTCGATTTGCATGATTCAGGAACCAATGTATAAAGGACGTTTCAGAGGTGGTTCCATTTTAGAATCTGGATCCAGATCTTTTCGGATATCTAAGAAAATGCAATTCTTTTCAAGGCTTCTGTCGGATTTGACATTCGGTGTAATCATGAAAATTATAGTCATTCTATCTAACGGCGATAGATATAGTGACTTTAGAAAATTGTATTTTGAGAAAAAATTAAAAAAATTAACCGACTTCTTTACCTTCAAAAAGCAAAAAATAAAATAAAAGTCGATGACCATTTTACAAAAATTATTTAAAAATTATTTATAGTATTATTAATTTGAGCCATTTCGCCTCAATCACTATTTATATCGTAAAAATCTAAAACAGAAAATAAAATTAAAATGTTCTTATCAGGCGCACCTATTTCTAGATGCGCTGGTAAGGTATTGCGTTTAAAATAATACTTATCTGTTATATCTTCTTTACCTAAAAAATATTATTAGTCAATACCTTACCAAAGTTTAAAAATTTTGCCTAAATAGAGAATTTTCAATAAAATTCTTGATAAATCGTTAAAATAATTAAAAAAGAACGAAAAACTGAATAAAAGTTAACTTCTAACGTTTCGGGATCTAATCTGATCCCGTTTTCAAAGAAAATTATTAGTTTTGAAAGAATTTGTGCAATATTATTTCGAGGTAATTGAAACAAAGACACCTGTAACAATAAAAAAGGTGTAGAGAAATTAATTTGGAAAAGGCGTTTTTGTTGAAAACGTGTAGAGAAGTTAATTTGGAAAATAAAAATAAAAGTTTTTTCCAAATTAAATTTTGTTTTTTTTTAGGGAAACAAAACTTTAACAAAGAATATCTAAAATTCTATAGTAGTTTAGTATATTTATTTATAAAGAACTTGCACTTTTAGGTTTATAACGTGTTAACAAATTTTCTCTTTCCGAAGATTTGTCTCTTAATGCTAGAGACGTCTTCAGGGATGAACCTGAAACTTATGTATTCACAATGAAAAAACTAACAATAAAGGTGCTTGCAAATTAGGCACTTGTATTAGGTCATGAAAAAATGTATTTTTTTACGAAACTATGGAATTTTTGGTTTTCCGCAAACGGTCATCAAAATTTTAAAATTCAAAATGGCGTATGCAATATGGCGGACTTAAAAAGGTTAAAAATATATAACTAGTTTCGATAACTATAGTTTGACGCACGGATCTGCCCCTACGGGAAATATGTTTGGAATGTGTGTGCAAGTGGGATGCCCGATGTAGGCACGCACGCCTTATAACGCTCTTGACGGAAAGAAGAGAGCGCGAATGATTCCTCCCCCTTACGTCGGAGACTTTCTTTCATGCGGAGAACTATATCTTCAGACCCATTTTGCCAACGCACAGTGGGCTAAGAAAAAAAAAACATGGACGAAAATCTGATTTGTTGCATACGACTATTTTTGATATGATAGTGAAAAATCTGAAAAAGGTTTTCCGCGCCACTAGGGTGGTTCATTTAATTAGGAATTAGTAAACAAGCTTATTCAAACGATCCTTTATGATTTTTTGCTAGTCGTAGTAGATATAGCAGCCCAAAGATTTTTGAGTAAAAAAAATGAGCCTCTCTATTTTTTAACTTCCATGTGCAATACTGTCGTTATTTCAAAACGTTTGGGTCAAATGAGTTACACTATTTATTTTATACAAATATCGCATACCGTATAAAAACCTTGGTTTAGGCCTTATGAAAGTTTGATCTTTTATTTGCTGTGGTATTTTCTACAAAGGCACTGCCAAATACGAAGTCTTTCGATCCAACCCACACCGTATCAATTAAATTAAATTTTGATTTAAATCGACTTAATTGTATTAAGTATGATAAGACATATTTAACTATGCTTAAACTAACAAACTAGGCGTAACATTTCAAAATTCAAAAAATAGTTCAAAAAACACATATCAAAGAAAAATTTTCGGGAGTCAGGGACATCAAACTTGGGCAAAATATTGAGTGCACCAATTTGTTTGGAGCTCGGATGTTAACATATGAAGAGTGCAACTAACATAAGGGCCCTCATAAGGGCCTAACCCTCATTTTTTCAAAATACGGTTTTTGCTTGAAATGGGTACTTTCTCGGTCTGGTTAATAAAAAATCCTAATATGTTACTAGACGTGGCAAAAAATGCATTGGAATATAAGGTTAGGGTTGCAAATTTTAAAAATTTGTTTTTTTTTGCCCACCCAAATATTTACTGTTAACTATTCTTAATTAAATAAAAACTTTTCGCAAAAAAAATGAACCGACTTCTATGTCTCTAAAAAGCAAAAAATAAAAAATACTTAAGTAGGTGCCAATTTCACCATTCCCTAAATTAATTACTAAAAATTATTTTTTTATTATTTTATTATTGTTTGCTGTGAAATTGGCACCGACTTAAGTATTTTTTATTTTTTGCTTTTTAGAGACATAGAAGTCGGTACATTTTTTTTGCGAAAAGTTTTATTTTTTTACTTTTTAGAGATACAGAACTTGTAGATTTGTAACGTCATCTAAGCTAAATTATAGTTGTCCTTCCATTTCGGCAAGCTGATGACGTCACATAGCACTGTTAGTGCGTTGTGACGTCATTATCTTAAAGATAAATTTCTCAAAAATAAAAGCAATATTTTTATTTCAGCGCCCAAGTGCTCAACCAACCTTATTTTAAACGAAATACTAAAGAAAATCTTGTTAAACTTTAAGCGTTAAGTAATAATTAAACAACGCCTTTTGGTACAATCACAAATTTTATCATTTTAATAAGGACAGAAATTTTTAATTTTAAACAAAATTATAAAAATATTAATTTATTATGTGCTTGAGACACACAAGTCTTCAACTTGCTACCATTCAAAGTCTCCAGATTAGGAGAGGTATGAGTAGTTGTCTACATCTAGAAATAGATGGCGCATCAATCTAATGGTTATATTCCTTTTGCGAGTAAAGTCCAATTAAAAATAAAGTCACACGTCGAATTGATAACCTCCTCCTTTTTGGAAGTCGGTTAAAAATTGTTATGAACCTGTTTAAAACTAGAAAAGACAAGATTTTATAGAAAAAAAAAAACAATTTTATAATAAACGTGAGGGTAAGGCTTTTTTAATAATTTGCTTTTTTGCCCCACCTAAATATTTAATGTTAACTATTCTTGATTTAAAAAGGCTTATGAACCTATTTAAGACTAGCAAAGAGAAGATTTTATGCAAAAACAACCTTATAAGAAATGTGTGGGTTAGGTCCTTTTAATAATGTAGGGTAGGGTGGGCCGATAAATTGAAATCTGGAATTTCAAAACGCAATATCCGCCAAAATATGCCTTCTAATATGCCTAATGTGTGTGCAAAAGCAGAATCAGATTAAAGGTCATCTTGAGCCCTCTACAAAGCATTTAATATTAATGAAAATATCGTATTTTTTCACATTTGTATATTTGTATACACAGCGTTTCAAAAGTCCGCCTTCCCCCATTAAGTTTTGAACGGCTTAAGATATCAACTTGAAATTTGGAACACATAAATAACATAACCCAAATATTTTTTGGTTTATATTTTGTGTGCTTAGGGGGCACGATAGCGACAGGGAGCAAAGGGGGATTTTTTTTAAAACAGAAACGGGGGTCGTGTGGTACATCATTTTAAAGCTTATAAAATTCTCTATTTGCCCACATATTTTTTTATTTTTTCGGAGAAATTTTTGGGGTTATTCGCGTAAGAGTTAAATCACGTGAAATAACGCCTCACTTACACCACAAAGCAGAATATAGAGTGGCTTAAAATATGATGTTTGTAAATATTATTTTAGGTTGTAAAACTTATTTGTTTTTGCAATAAAACAGTTTTTGCATTTTTCTTATTAAGTTTTCTTATTTTTATTTTTTTAACATTTTCCCTAAAAGTTACAAAATGTAGAGGGCATTAAAATTGAAAAAATAAATAAAACAAAATATAGGCTTTTATTCTCTTTGCAAGACGCATCTTTTCCCCCTATTGGACTTTAAAAATTAAAAAAAAATAAAACACCTAGGAACGGCCCACGCTAATGTAGGGTATTGTTTGGGCACTTATTTCAATTTTTTTTTTGTTGAAATCTACATAAAACGATGTAAACAATCAAACACTATTAAAATATAATTAATATTAAGTATAAATATCAGTGGAAAAAAAATAATCACATTTTTGCTTCTCCTGTAAAATAATAATTTTGTGGGTTAGGCTCTTATGTTACGATTCACTCACCGCAGTAATAAAAAGAATCCAGCCCATGCGCACTGATTTTCTTATCTTTTGTTTTGACGTATGCCAAATATTATTTTAAGGTTATGTAACATTCTTTTGCAGAATTTTACAAAAATATCTACTTTTTTCTTTGCGAGAACTGTTTTTTTTTAATTGGCTAAAAGTACCCGTTTATAATAGTATTTTCGTCAAAAAAAAATTGAGGAATATTCATTAATAAACAAGAAATTAATTTTTTAAAAGTACAAAATTCGAGTCTGGATCATACGGCCGAAAGTTGTGCGGCCGAAGAAATTCTTTTACCCCCTCTACTGTATTCTCCAGAGGTTCTCAATATTTGATTAAAACAATGAATTTCTTATGCATATTGTTACACCAGGCGAGCATTTATTTTTTAATTAGCTAAAGCTAAATTATTTACCCTAAATATAATCCTATTTAATTCTTAAAATATATCGCCTTCTAAATTCTGAAATACCGTATCTTAAAAATGCTTCCCATTAAAAAAAAAAACACCAAACGAGCAAACTACCAAACCAAACCATTGTTAACGTAAACCAACGCCTCCCATTAAAAAAAAAAATCCAAACCAGCAAACTACCAAACCAAACCATTGTTAACGTAAACCATTAAAAAAATCAAACAGAAATTCGTGAGTATTTTAACAATCTTTTGCTATATATTCTAACAAAAAAAACTGGATTTTCCGCACCTAATTATATTCAAGACAGTAAGTTTTAGTAATAAAACCAGAAATCAGTGCAAAAATATAGTTCATTTTTGTGGAATTCATGCGCACAGTAACCCCACTCAAATTAAACTATTTCATAAAACTACAACTGCCTAAATGAAAGCCACTTTTGACAAAACAAAAATAAGCAAACCAGTGCGCATGTGCTAGATTCTTCTCATTACTGCGGTGAGTGAATCGTCTGATGTTAGTTGCACTCTTCGTATGAACATGTTATGTTTATATATTTTTTATTTATAGAAAATTCTGAAATATCACAAACTACTCCAGATCATACAAAAAGAAACTCCTTACAACCAAACCAAACATTTCAAGACTTTCTTCAGGCAAGAACAGAAAGGTCTAGGCGACATAGAAGATCTAGAAGTGATGATCTTTTTAGAAGAAAAATGAAATTCAATACTGAAGAAAGCCTAAAAAGAGCCGAAAGTGACGGATACAAAAATTTTATAAATACAGATATTGAATCTTACAGAAAAAGGAAATATAGTCTACCTGAAAGTAAAGAAGTGAAAACTAAGGAGAAAATAGAAGAAAACTTAAAAAATATAGAAGAAAATAATAGGTAATATCCATAGAAGGTTTAAGTTTTCGATTTAATCTTAACATAATTATTATTCACATAATTAAAATTATCATACAGTGCGTTTCAAAGGTCCCCTCCCCCTCTTAACCTTTGGAACGAGTTGAGGTATCGACTTCAAATTAGGAGCACTTAAATAAGACAACCCAAACTATCTTTTTGATTATATCTGATATTTTTGATTTTTAAAATGTGGACATGGGGGCAAGGGGCACATTTTTTTAATAAACAGGGGGATCGAGTGATACATGATTTTAATGCTTATAAAATTCTCTATTTACCTATATATATATATATATATATATTTATTTTTTAAACATTTTTTAGGTTTTTATTTTTTTATTTTTTTTTATAAAAACTTTTTAAGATATTTTTTGTTAATTTGTATTTATATTAATTAAAATTAGTTTAACAGTATAATTTATATTTTTGCAATATAAAATAATTCATTTTTCAAAAATTGTTTGATTTTTTTAAAGAAATTTTGACGAAAATACCCATTTTCAACCCTATTTTAAACTAAAAAAAAAATTAAAAAAATTAAAAATATATGGTCGAATAGAAAATTTTATGAGCTTTAAAACAATGTATCACACGATACGATAGGATAAAAAAATCCCCCTAATGATCCCTGCCCACATTTCAAGACCTGAAAATCTTAATATATGCGCAAAGATAGTTTGGGTTGTCTTGTTTAAGAGTTTCAAATTCAAAAAGTCGATATCTCAACTCGTTCAAAAGTTAAGAGGAGGGTGACTTTTGGACCGCACGGTATATGTAATATCTCCTAATACCTTACATATAATATACCGGGTGTCACAACAAGTATTAGCTACGATTTATCTCCGTAACTACAAAAGATAACTTTTCGAAATTTACAGAGCTTATATGAACCGTATTGGGGGTAAACTTTAAAATAAAGCCATTTTCATAAAAACAAAAAAAAATCATTTTCACATAAACAGTAAATTCTTAGTCTACTACTTAAAAGATTTAAAATGCAAGTTTTACAAATATTCCAATATGGACGTCAGAGGACCGCCATGTTGTTTTTATGAAAAAGGACTCCTGTGGCGCCATATTTAATGCCAATATTGACTTGTGATATATCAATGAAAAGAGAATTTAAATACGAATCTAAACATAAAACAGCAAATATCTAGCGTTCCATTTAAAAATCAACAGTTGGTATCACATAGATTCGCTTAGACCGGAAGTGATATTTTTTATAATGGCCATGCCTAAATAGGGGTATTTACGGTTCATACAAGCTCTGTAAATTTCAAAAAATTATCGTTTATAGTTAGGGAGATAATAATACTGTCAGATCCATACTACGTTAATTGTTTATTGTTTAGTTTTTACTCTATAGCATTTAGTTTAAATTATTTTGATCTAATTTTTTCTAACCCTTTTTGAAATACAACTATTTTTGTAATTTACTGTAATGGGGTTTACCCGTATATATTAAATAAATAAATAAATACCTCTTGTGACACCCGGTATGTAAGATTATCATATTATGACAAAAAAATATATACTTTTGTCTTTTCAGTGATAATGACAAACTTAAGGTACTGGAAAACGAAAATCAAAATTTAAACAACTCAACGGCAGAAAACGGTCCAATCACACTTAACTCCAGTAAAAACAAGAAAATTATATACAAAACAGAAATTGTTGATTTGAAAAATCAACCCTTAATAGGTAATAAAAATAACGAATTATTTGAAAACTATGTTTTCATTGAAGGTAACCCAGTCAACACAGAAAATATCGAAAATAAACCTTTAGATTTAGAGATTACAGAAAACCCTTTTAAAAATTCCACTTCAGCTGAAGATAATTTTCAAAACGAACCAAAACCAAACAAACCCAGGCGAATTTTATGTACTGCAGAAAATATTGATTTTGTAAATAATCCTAAAAATGTTGAAGTTACGCAACTTAAACATAATAAATATATAACAAGAACAAGTAAAGCAGGTACTTTAGTAATTAGGGAGGAATCGCTGAAACCATATCACAGGAGAAGATCCAGCCAACTGGAAGATGTAATAGAAAATACAACAAATGGATTATCTGCAAAGGAAACAAATGCAGAAAATATAGATAAAAAATCACTAAGCCAAAGTTTATCAAATATGCCAATTTCATCTAAAGTAACAAAAAATCAACCAGATTTTTCACCAAATAGAAACTGTAAACCGTTTGAGAATAGGTTTCCATATTCGAGGTCAAATTCTTCAAGTAACTTTATTATACGATCGACAAGTGTACCAGTTAATAATGGAGTAGTTTCTTCAGATTTAAGAAATGAAAATCAACATTTTAAAAACCCTTCTATAATTTCCAGGATGCCAAAATATTTATCGAACTTTGACAGTCAATATCCGAGTGAAAGAATAAATATAGAAGAAGATACAGAAGATATTCAAAAAACCAAAAATAGTAAACATTTTTCATCTTCTCAAAATAAATCATTTCCAAACTTTTTGAATAGTCTAAATTTTGGAATCCGATCTACTGGTGTGCCAGAAAGTTCTAAAGAACCGTTAATTTTAACATCAAAATCAAAATTCCTAAATAATTCAAAAGAAATTCCCAAAAGTACATTTAACAAACTTAGGCCAGACTTATCAAAAAGTAGAAATTATGGAATTAGATCTACAAGCGTTCCTGTTAATAAGGAACCAGCAGACTATATTTTAATAAAAAATAATAGTGAGAGACTAAATACAGAAGAATCATTAGATAAGAATTTAGAAATCAAATCTAGTAAAGTTCCAAATTATTTAAATAGTCGAAATTTTGGAATTCGATCCACTAGTGTACCAGAAAATAGCGTCAAACCGTTAAATTGTATTTCAAGAGAATCAAATTTATATAACTCAACGGATATTTCCAAAAGTAATTCTAATAATTTAAGACCAGCCTTTTTAGAAACTAAAAACTTTGTAAATAGATCTGCAAATGATCCTATAAGTGACGAACCAGTAAATTATGTTTCAAGAAGGAATAATAATGAGAAAGAAAATTCATTAATATCTTCAAAAATCAAAACTAAAATTCCAAATTATTTAGACGATCGACATTTTGAAACTATTTCTACTGGTTTTCGAGATAAAAGTAAAGAAGCTCTAAATATTATTTCAAGACAAGAAAATTTAAAAAATTCAACTACAACTCCAAAAAGTATTTCCCATAATTACAGGGATAATCTTTTAGAAACAAGGAATTATGGACTTAGGTCCAAAAGTGTTCCTATGAGAAAAGATCCTTTTAGTTATATTTCAAAAAATAATACTGAATCTTCAAATAATTATTCTAAAGATTCCCTTTATATCAATTCGAATAGAAAGTCCAAACCTTCATCGGGAAATATTGAAAATGAAATTTCTAGAGAAATAGATAATATAAATTCTCCAAATTTAATTTTGAAAAAAAGAAATACTTCCTCTAGTTGCAGGCCCAATTTTCTGCCACTTGGCGGCAATTTTTCAGTTCGATCTACCAGTGTTCCTACGCACAGTTCTTTAGACATTCCAGCAAACAGAAAATCCACATTTCTTTTATGTAAATATCCATGGAATCAACCAATAGAAGAAGATACACCGAAAAAACAAAACAACTGTCCCTGGATAAAATCTTCTGATTCTAGTCATTTTGGTGTACGCTCCACAAGTGTTCCGTCAAGAAATTTAGAAAGTGTTCCTTTAAGAACTTCGTCTTATTTATCGAAAAAGAGATCTACTCAAGTAAATGATGTTATGGATAAAGGAACACCAAATTCTTCTTATAATAGGACAGGTTAGTTGTTTAATACCTATAATTGTTTCTATATCTACAATATACATTTTTGAGTTTTCGGGTGGTTTTTAATTAAAAATACATTATTTTTTAATTAGCAGTTGAAGAGTCTAAAGGGTCTGTGTGCCAAAATTAGATGTTTTGAGTTATACATCTGTAAAGGGTCCTTGTATCAGGCGCAATTATATTATAAAGGTTTTATCGATTTGATATTTTTGTCACATAGAGCCTTTATAGCTTACACTTTAGTTCAGAACCACCCGAACACTGTGCTAAAACGTACTCAAAAATTAACCCAACCAGCCTATTACAGCCTATAATAGGCTTGGTCTTGGGTTAATTTTCTCTTAAGAAGATCGTAGTTTACACAGGCCCACAAAAAAAATAAATGTGGTTTGCGCTATCGATAGGACCATGATATTCAGTTTAACCCCTATACGTCTGGATTTTTTTCCATAGTTGCACTATCCCAACAAACGGAAAAAACTGAGCAACATTATTTTATTTTGTATTTTAACTTCATAAACTTAAATTTAATTGATTAGTGAGACATAAAAAATTTTTTTTTTTTATTTTTTTACATATTTTCCTTTGAAGAAGACATAAACAATATGTCTTTTAGTTTTTAACATTTTAATAATAATAATAACAAATTATTCAATGGAAAATATTAAAAAATAAAAAAAAATAATAAATATATGTCTTACTTATCATTTAAAGTTGAAATACACAATAAAATAATTTTGGTTTAGTTTTTTTCCTTTTTACTCTAAATTCTTTGATGAAAAATATTAAAAAGTTAAAGAAAAACATATTTTTTATGTCTTACTAGTTGAAATACACAATAAACTAATTTTGGTTTGGACTTTTTCCCCTTTGGTAGTATAGTGCGGCTGTAGAGAAAAATCCAGACGTAAAGGGGCTAAAATAAGTTCAGATTCGGTTCCAGCGGGGGAAAATATATAGTAATATCAAGGTCATATCCTTGGCGCAGACCACTTTTATTTCTTGTGGGCCTGTATTATTTAGTAGTACCATAAATAACCGTTGTAAAGTAAATTAAGTAACCCAGTTAAAAAAAAAAAACATAAATTTAAATTTTTTATTTTTCTATCTGTATGTATTACCAAATATAGTCCATATTCTATAATAAAAGCTAAATATTTCTCCAGGTATTTCTCCGAACACGAGCAAATCAAATATTCCAGCTTCAATTTCGCATCGACTTCACAGTCCTAATGAATTGAGGGTCAATCGTCATATTCGCCATAGAAGTGATCCTTTGGGGTCGAAGTTGCCAACCAGGTGCTCTAGGAATCGATATCCGGAAGATTTGGGGGCAAGAGAGGCGGGAGAACTACCCGAGAAGAGTGGAATGGGGCAAGAAAAAAGACAGGAAAGGTAAGGGAGAGTTTTCTTAATCGAAATCCTTACTTTTTTTGATTGTAAGTGAATATTCTACAATTCAGTTGATTGATTTTACTAACAAAATTTTTCCTTGAAGAGAATAAAACTTTTTTATTATACAGCACACAAAAAAATAAGTTAGTATTCAAAACCTAAACTATTAAATATTTATGTATTACTAAAATTAAACTATAGATTTTTTACCGCTACCGTTATATATTACTAGACATCGGATTTTAGGTAGTCGTGCCGTCAGAATGCATAGCCAGGTACAATAACTTAACAAATTCATATTAATTTTACAAAAATGTTTAATATGTTGCCAAACTACTGCATTACCAAAGAAAATTATATAAATATTATGAAAATCCCATAACGTTTTATTTAATTAAAAGAAAATAAAAAAAATAACAATTCTGAAAACTGCGATTTAGTTGGGCTCTTTAATAATCCAAATTTAATTTTATAGTATTGTGGCATGGTGGCTGGGTATTACTTTTACCAAGTAAAAAAATCTGCCTGGTCAATCGTTTTTTATTCGCAATGAAAGGTCACGTGACTTTTATAACTTGTGATTAAAATTAATTTAATATTTTTTTACTTACTTTAAATATTAAATTGTCCTTGCTCCTCATCTTCTTTATGGGTTTTTGTGTTCACATTTTTTTCTTTTCCAGGTTAAGTCTTTTTTACAAAATGTGCAGTGTAAAATATTGCCGTCGAACTCTAGTTTTGGATAATCTTTAAGTCACGATTTAACCGTAGTAAGTAATGGTTTTACAAACATTTTATTAAGGGATTTAACTAATAAAATGAACGGCGACAAATGTCCAAATCAACTGTGACAAATGAATATTAGATTAGGCCCAAACGAAAAAGTTAGAGCAAAAAGAGAAATTAATTCGCATTGCCAAGTCAAACGAAATGATTCAATTTCCTTGCAATAAAAACCTTATGTCCGCATGCGCGTAGTTTTAACCAATAAAATAACGTACATGTTATATGCTTGATCTTACATCTCACTTATTTCGTCGCACGCATACGGAAACAAGTTTAGAGCTTTTTGATCTCTGCAGAGTACATGTTTATAACGATTTCAAATAGAATTCACCTTCCAGTCACCTCTTTACAAATTGAATAAAACACAAAATTATTTCGTCGGTAGTTTGTTTTTTCTACAAACACTATAAGTTTTAGTTGTTTAATTTAGTATTTTATTTATAATATGAAGAAAAAAAAAAGATTTGAGTAAAAATAATAATTTTGAAGATATTTTTAAAAACAAGTTATTAACGTCACGTGAGCTGTTATTACGAATAGAAAAGGATTGGCCAGGCAGATTTTTTTTACCTTGATAAAAGTAATACCCAGCCACCATGTTACAATACGATTAAATAAAATTTGTATTATTTAAAAGTCCAACTAATTCAAAATTTTCGGATCTGTTGTTTTTTTTTTTTAATTTTCTTATACTTAAATAAAAACGCTAGTGGATTTTCATAAGATTTATATATTTTTCTTTGTAAATGTAGTAGTTTGATAGGTTATAAAACATTTTTATAAAATTATTATTCTGTTGTACCCGGCTCTGAATTTTGACGTCACGACTCGGTAAAATCCGATCTCTATATATTACATTAAATTACATTTTTGTTTAACCTTGTACTATCCTCTTTAATTAAGCATCCCCTAATTCCAGGGCTTGTGTGGGCTAGTAATAGAGGGAATCACCGACTTTAACTGATTTTTGAACCAGTTTAACCTGTTGCCTTGGATAAATTTTAATTATTAATAAACTGAAAAGGCAATCGGTGCAGGTGAGAATCGAACTTACACTATTCGACGGGCTAAGTAAATGTAAGGGAAGTTTACCAAAATTTTTTTTTAGAGTGTAGTGAGAAAATTAAAGTAAATATTTTCCTTTCGAGAAATGTTTACTTTTTCCGATGAAAGTAAAATACTTAGGAAAATACTTTATCGTATCGCGATATTATATTCTCAATGCTTTGCATTCTTGGTAAAATATACTTTTTTTATAGATATACCAGAAGTCCTACATCAAAAGCAACCCCGAATCTAGGATTATTCTACTCTTTAAGTGAAGTGTTTCCTTTTGAAAAATTACTATCCAGTGAAAATAGTGCGGTAACAACTCCGGACCAAAATTGTGCGGGAGAAAAGTGGACCAATATGGTCATACGGGATAATAGTATCGATAATTATATAGTAGAAGATCCGGAAAGTCGGAAAAACAGTATTCCGTGTGAAAAATCGAAAAGTGAAATAGTGCATGTGCACAATAAAAAAAGAAGAAGAAGGAGAAGTAAGAGAGCACAAAGAAAACACAGCAGCTGCTCAAATTCATCAACTGATACTTCAAAAGGTAAGAAGATTTATTTATTTTTTTTAATTCTCTAGTTTTAGAGAAATTCTGATATAATTTTCTTTGCCGATACAATATATCAGCCTGTACGATATATCAACCGCTACGATATATGAAGTGCCGATACGATATATTGACATATAAAAACCTAGCCAGACGCTCGAATAACTAGCATAATATATAACATACAAATAGTATCACGGCATCGTATGATATGATGCCGTGATTGGCTTGATGTGACGTTATATCAGGCTCGCATAAGAGCCTGTGTATAGACCCTAAGGTATGATAAACTACCTAATTTGATACAGAAAATAATAATATAGTTTATATGTACTTTAACGTTTCTATACTTTGAGGTTGTTTAAAAGAGAATATAAGGTCAAGTTGGTTAACTGGGCCCTCATTTTATATCGTATGCTTTTCTACCTATTGATGTTGGACTTTTCTGCAAAGGTTGGTAAATTCGTGAGCGTTTACAAACAATATAACCTATGTTTTTTATTGGTTTGTCAAAGAATTTAAATTTAGTGAATTATTCTTTTAAAAACTTATGTAAAAACCCAAAAATGTATAATAAGAACAAGATTTATAGAAAGAAAGTCGGCAACGACTATCGCCAAAGAAATAAATTTTAATGTAACTTCCCTTTCTCAAAATTCTGGGTTAGCAAGACCCAAATAAACCTCTAATGAAGACCAAAATATATGTCCAGGTTAGATAAAATATGTATCCCTTCGATAGCTCTCCAACCTGGCATATAGCGACTTTAAATTAACGAAAACGAAACGAGCGATAGTGCTGCTTAGGGGGGTTGTAAATAATGGTAGAAGGGACAATAGGGATCACTAACCTTGAAGTCCCTGATCCGATGTTCTTGGTGTCCATGTGCTGATGGCTGAATTCTTCTTGATGATGTTGAGGTTTGTGAAATTAAATATGGATTTGGAACGAGAGTAGTTGACACCACAAATGGGTGTATAATTAACAACTTTTCGAATATTAAACGACGATTTTAAAAGATAACGATATCTTTTCACGAACATCTTCCTAGTTTTACGACATTTTTCCTTTAAAAATGCGATAAAGCCAAAGAAAAAAACTTAATTTAGGGGAAGTGTTCAGACTATTCGCAGAAGGTTGATGATATAATACTATTTATATATCCTTTATATATTTTTTATGAATATTTAAATAAAATGTTATTATTGTTCTTTCAAAAAATATTTGTGCATTTGCCACTTTTAGATTTGGACTGTGTAGATGTATGTTAATGGATAGAAATTGAAAATCCTCCTAGATCGTTTAAACCTGAAAGTGAAATTTCTTTATATGCCAGTGACTGTAAAAGCTTAAAATATAAAATATGTAAGAATTTGCCCCTTTCAGGTCTTGACCATATGACAGGATTATTTAGGACAAATAGTCTATCTGATAAACTATTTTAACCAACGCAAATGGTACCACAGTCTTTATTATTATTATTATTATTTTATGTAGCATAAACTAAAGATTATAAATATAATATTCTTCTTCGGTTAAGCTCCAAAAAGTATAATAGTTATTTATGGTACGAAAGAGGAAACAAGCATACAAGGTACGATAAACTACCCAATTTGAAACAGACAATAATAATATAATTTGTATACATACATACATGTACTTTTTTGTTTAAAAGAGAATAAAAGGTCAAGTTGGCCCTTATTTTACATCGTATGATATTCAAAGCACGAAAACTTCAGTTTCTTTTCTACCTATTGATATATGGACCATATAAGTTGTACTTCTCCTTTGGAGAATGGGCATTGTCCTAAGGGTTTTGGGCCCACCATCAACAGCAATGAATTATATTTCATTAGAAAGGCATTTTTAAGTGGGTTAATTATTTTAATTGAGGAGGTGACTTTCAAAACGCAGTTTTTGACATTTTTTGAAAAATTGAGATAATGATGGTGTTTACGCTGTTAATGCATATTCGATCTATTGATCCAAAAAAAAAAAATAAAAAATTTGTTATTTCATATTAAAAATTTAGTTAGAAAACCACGTGGAAAAACAAAACGCAGTTTTTGAACCAAAGCTTGACTTTCAAAACGCAGTTTTTAATTAATTATACTACAGTCAATATAGGTTTCAACTGCGACTAAATTCCTCAGTCAAAAAAAAGTATGTATTTCTATAGATTTTGGAATGGGAAATTCAATAAAAAAAATCGATTTTCGAGTTTCGGAATACCCTTAAACGGCCCTTAAAATACCCTAAAAGCTCGTTTTTGCCCTATAACTTTTGATTGCAACCTACTAGAAACAAAAACTGCACAGAAAATGAAAGGGTACAAAAATGCAATAAAATTGCTTAATATTTTTTTCCCTTAATTTCTATTGGTTGGAAGATATATCGCATTTAAAGTCGTAACTCACTTGTTAAAACATTTTAGGACTGGCTGCCATTTGAACACCCTTTTATATATCGGCTTAATATCTTTCATGAGGATGATTTATGCAAAATTTCAGCTTAATCTGATTAGGGTTTACGAAACCCCTATACGCCCCCTCTTATTTATATACGCCCCAGTTTTTAAGGGACTAAGCTCACCAAAACGTTTAAAATTTGTAGTATTATGGTTTTTGGGTCAAGAAACACTATGGAATAAAGTCTAGCACTCTAAGAGGCACACAGAAAAATATTGGCCCCTAAAAAAGATTTCCCAGACAGACCGATCGACCGACCGAACGACCGAAAATTTTTTTTCTTTGCTTGAAATGGATTTATATCGACATAAAACGTCATAAAACGCAAAAATACGCAAAAAATTTCTTTGAAAATTTTTGCACGAATAAAAGGCTTTCCGAAATTTAAAAAAATTTAAAATGGGAAAGCAAAATAGGCTCATACATTGAGAATGTATGTACAATGTACAATATGGGTCTATTTATAAGTTACGTAACACTCTGGAGGGAGACCCCCTCTCCCCCTAGTGTCATATTGTGTGTTGAGTTAAATGAAAAAAGCGTTACACAGAGAGGTCCAAAATAGTAAAAAAAGGTTTTGCATCATATATGGACAGCCCCTGTATACTATTTGTATCTATACTTACCTAAAAAATATTTAAAAAATCAATATCACAAGAGATTCTATTAATAATATTCATATTCATTTAAATGCTGGACTATCAAAACGCAGTTTTTATGCTTTGACTTTCAAAACGCAGTTTTTGATTTTTTTAATATGCAATTTTTTTAATAATTAGTGAAACTGATTTAATTCGCCAATGTAATTTAACTATTCTCTCTAAAATAGATAATACCTGATGTTCATTGGTACTTTAAAAGCTTTTATAGTTCCTAAATTAATACTTGGTTGATATCTCGAAATGTGTATTTGTCAAAAACTGCGTTTTGAAAGTCACCTCCTCAATTCAAAGTCGTCAAAGACGTACCTTAGGCACCGGAGTTTAAAGTTAGTATCAAAGTAATCAACAAGAGTATTCGTATTCCCTATACTTGCAATGCTTTAAAAATGTGCTAATCCTATGGATTGCTCTACTAGCACATCTGACGAAACCAAGTGATCTACTAGTCAAAGTATAACAGTTCTGCAAAGGTTGGTAAAGTCGTGAGCGTTTACAAACAATATAACCTATGTTTTTAAAAATAATAATTCTACATAAAAATACGTTTTTCTACGACTGCTTTAGCATGTAAGCAAATACACACACTTTTCAAACACAGAATGAATCCATTCTAGCTTTAGATACGGTATGAATATTTCGTATCAAGTGTTAGAATGAGCACATGTAGTGCCATCTCTTGTTTATAAAATTAAAGAAAACTGTAGCAAAATTAGCAAAAATATATATATATTTTACCATGAAATATTGAATAATTTAATGCAATTTAAAGTTTTGCGTTAAAATTACATAAAGTTTATTAGTTTTTCTTAATATTTGACCAGTTTTTTATCAATTTAGGTCAAAAAATTAAAACTGCTCCATCTATTGTTAAATATTTAAACCTGATATCTGTCACAACAATCTGACATAACCTTCAATGTTCGCATTATAATTTGTAAATATGTGCTGAAATTAAATAAAAGTACTGATTTGATAAAATTATTAAATAACATTAATTGCTTTATTTAAAAATATGTGTTTTATTGCATTTACAATGTCGAGTCACAAAAAACATTGTTTTTAACCTTGTCCGCAGTTTAAAGCCATACAGTGTTTCATATTTGCAGTCGAAGAAAAAGTATAGTCTACAACACGTATGGAATAGTCATTCCGCGCTCGCGGGACCGTCATACTCGCCTATCGGCTCGTAGGACAAACTTTCCGCTCGCGCGGAATATTGTCTATTCCATACTAGTTATATAAATACTATTCCAATGACATTGCAATGTCCCAAAAAAAAAAAAAGAACCTTGTCCTTCATGCGACAGCCGACCTGCAATTTTTATATTTATTATATAGTGTTCTGAGCAATAAGCATTTATTTAAAAGTCCAAATACTAGTAAACTAGGCCCTTGTCACGTGGATGCCCACATATATCTTATATCTACGACACTTTAACTGCAATTCAATACAGTAAATTACACAATGTACATCCTGTGGAAATTATATGTCGAATCCTTATCCTTTAGCATAAATTACCACTGAACTTCTATAGATAACCCGACAAGGATCTTATCTAGAGTTTCTCAAAGTTAGTTTTGGTTCATAACGTAGATAATCCCTAACTATCTTTTTACATGGAACTGCGGTGCACTTTTTAATAGTCTATCTACAATCGTGATATCATGATATAAGTCCTTTTTTAGTTAGGTAATAATCTATATTACCGCACTAATGCTAAGTTCATCATCACGTCACGTGGTAATAAGAAAACAAGCCGTGAAGATATGTAATGCTACGCATTCCATTATACATATACTATTCACAGTAAATGGTATATTGCATTTACTTTTTTTGAAAAACAAAAAATAAATTTTTTTTTTTAAAAATTGTTAAACCTATTATTTTTTATTTTTTCGTTTTGCAAAAAAAACGACGAAAAAAATAAAAAAAGTTTATATGTCGAATCCTTATCCTTTGCCATAAATTACCACTAAACTTCTATTGATAACCCGACAAGAATCTTATCTAGAGTTTCTCAAAGTTAGTTTTGGTTCATAACGTAGATAATCCCTAACTATCTTTTTACATGGAACTGCGGTGCACTTTTTAATAGTCTATCTACAATCGTGATATCATGATATAAGTCCTTTTTTAGTTAGGTAATAATCTATATTACCGCACTAATGCTAAGTTCATCATCACGTCACGTGGTAATAAGAAAACAAGCCGTGAAGATATATAATGCTACGCATTCCATTATACATATACTATTCACAGTAAATGGTATATTGCATTTACTTTTTTGAAAAACAAAAAAAAAAAACAAAATTAAAAAATTCTTAAACCTATTATTTTTTATTTTTTCGTTTTGCAAAAAAAACGACGAAAAAAATAAAAAAAGTTTATATGTCGAATCCTTATCCTTTGCCATAAATTACCACTAAACTTCTATTGATAACCCGACAAGAATCTTATCTAGAGTTTCTCAAAGTTAGTTTTGGTTCATAACGTAGATAATCCCTAACTATCTTTTTACATGGAACTGCGGTGCACTTTTTAATAGTCTATCTACAATCGTGATATCATGATATAAGTCCTTTTTTAGTTAGGTAATAATCTATATTACCGCACTAATGCTAAGTTCATCATCACGTCACGTGGTAATAAGAAAACAAGCCGTGAAGATATGTAATGCTACGCATTCCATTATACATATACTATTCACAGTAAATGGTATATTGCATTTACTTTTTTGAAAAAAAAAAAAAAAAAAAAAAAAAATTAAAAAATTCTTAAACCTATTATTTTTTATTTTTTCGTTTTGCAAAAAAAAAACGACGAAAAAAATAAAAAAAGTTTATATGTCGAATCCTTATCCTTTGCCATAAATTACCACTAAACTTCTATTGATAACCCGACAAGGATCTTATCTAGAGTTTCTCAAAGTTAGTTTTGGTTCATAACGTAGATAATCCCTAACTATCTTTTTACATGGAACTGCGGTGCACTTTTTAATAGTCTATCTACAATCGTGATATCATGGTATAAGTCCTTTTTTAGTTAGGTAATAATCTATATTACCGCACTAATGCTAAGTTCATCATCACGTCACGTGGTAATAAGAAAACAAGCCGTGAATATATGTAATGCTACGCATTCCATTATAAATATACTATTCACAGTAAATGGTATATTGCATTTACTTTTTTGAAAAAAAAAAAAAAAAATTTAAAAAATTCTTAAACCTATTATTTTTTATTTTTTCGTTTTGCAAAAAAAACGACGAAAAAAATAAAAAAAGTTTATATGTCGAATCCTTATCCTTTGCCATAAATTACCACTAAACTTCTATTGATAACCCGACAAGGATCTTATCTAGAGTTTCTCAAAGTTAGTTTTGGTTCATAACGTATATAATCCCTAACTATCTTTTTACATGGAACTGCGGTGCACTTTTTAATAGTCTATCTACAATCGTGATATCATGATATAAGTCCTTTTTTAGTTAGGTAATAATCTATATTACCGCACTAATGCTAAGTTCATCATCACGTCACGTGGTAATAAGAAAACAAGCCGTGAAGATATGTAATGTTACGCATTCCATTATACATATACTATTCACAGTAAATGGTATATTGCATTTACTTTTTTGAAAAACAAAAAAAAAAAAAAAAAAAATTAAAAAATTCTTAAACCTATTATTTTTTATTTTTTCGTTTTGCAAAAAAAACGACGAAAAAAATAAAAAAAGTTTATATGTCGAATCCTTATCCTTTGCCATAAATTACCACTAAACTTCTATTGATAACCCGACAAGGATCTTATCTAGAGTTTCTCAAAGTTAGTTTTGGTTCATAACGTAGATAATCCCTAACTATCTTTTTACATGGAACTGCGGTGCACTTTTTAATAGTCTATCTACAATCGTGATATCATGATATAAGTCCTTTTTTAGTTAGGTAATAATCTATATTACCGCACTAATGCTAAGTTCATCATCACGTCACGTGGTAATAAGAAAACAAGCCGTGAATATATGTAATGCTACGCATTCCATTATAAATATACTATTCACAGTAAATGGTATATTGCATTTACTTTTTTGAAAAAAAAAAAAAAAAAAAAAAAAATTAAAAAAATTCTTAAACCTATTATTTTTTATTTTTTCATTTTGCAAAAAAAACGACGAAAAAAATAAAAAAAGTTTATATGTCGAATCCTTATCCTTTGCCATAAATTACCACTAAACTTCTATTGATAACCCGACAAGGATCTTATCTAGAGTTTCTCAAAGTTAGTTTTGGTTCATAACGTAGATAATCCCTAACTATCTTTTTACATGGAACTGCGGTGCACTTTTTAATAGTCTATCTACAATCGTGATATCATGATATAAGTCCTTTTTTAGTTAGGTAATAATCTATATTACCGCACTAATGCTAAGTTCATCATCACGTCACGTGGTAATAAGAAAACAAGCCGTGAATATATGTAATGCTACGCATTCCATTATAAATATACTATTCACAGTAAATGGTATATTGCATTTACTTTTTTGAAAAACAAAAAAAAAAAAAAATTTAAAAAATTCTTAAACCTATTATTTTTTATTTTTTCGTTTTGCAAAAAAAAACGACGAAAAAAATAAAAAAAGTTTATATGTCGAATCCTTATCCTTTGCCATAAATTACCACTAAACTTCTATTGATAACCCGACAAGGATCTTATCTAGAGTTTCTCAAAGTTAGTTTTGGTTCATAACGTAGATAATCCCTAACTATCTTTTTACATGGAACTGCGGTGCACTTTTTAATAGTTTATCTACAATCATGATATCATCATCACGTCACGTGGTAATAAGATAACAAGCCGTGAAGATATGTAATGCTACGCATTCCATTATACATATACTATTCACACTAAATGGTATATTGCATTTATTTTTTTTTGAAAAACAAAATATAAAAAAAAAATTAAAAATTCTTAAACCTATTTTTTTTATTTTTTCTTTTTGCAAAAAAAAAAACGAAGAAAAAAATAAAAAAAGTTTAACCCTCGATAACTTTTTTTTGTTTCAAAGGGGATTACTTTACTAAAAGCAATAAGGATCTTCCACTCATAGAATTTGATTTTTCCTGAAAATTTTGAGTCGATAGTTATCGAGTTATCGTGTCCACAAAAATCGTAAAATCGGGCAGACGTCTTAAGGTCTGTCTTTTGACAGCGCCTGCGCTAGAATATTATAATAATATAATATTATAATAATATAATATTATAATAATATAATATTATAATTATAATAATTATACGGCAGTTTCAAATTTTACAAAATATTTAAAAACAGTCCTAGATAAAAAATTATTGGATATAAATTTGTTTCATAAAAAAATAATGAAATGTCCGTCTGTTCGTCTGTCCGTCCGTCTGATGTCACGATTTTTGTAAACACGATAACTCAAGAACGAATAATCCGATCGATTTGAAATTTTCAGGAAAAATCAACTTCTACGAAGGGAAAATCCATATTATTTTTGAAAGTAATCCCCCCAAAAACAAAAAAGTTACGGGGGGTTGAAGTTTAAAAAAAAAACTATAATTTTCAAGTATTTGGAAATAGACAATAGACAATTCACATATTGGACACAATGGGGAACAAAAAAAGCACCAATAAAAATTTAATGCTGCAGGGCGATTCTTCACTTAAAACTAAGCAAAAAAGTATTCTTCACCAACACACCTAAAATTAATATTAAAGGATTTTGGACTTTTAAAAAGTGGCACAAAATGTTACTTCCTCTTAATTGCATTTTTTTTAAAACGGTTGCTCCTGCATTATTACACTGTTTGACATTTTTTATGTATTTTTACTGAAGGAATCTATATTTATTACAAAAAAATCACATAAAAAAGTTTGGGGCAAAAATGTGTTAAGCCTCACATATTTATTCCGTCTAGGCACGCCTCTGGATAAATTAAAAAAAAAATAATTATCATAAACTTCTTGCTCTTATTAATACTAGTGTACATTCAAAAGCTCATCGCTCTAGCTTAAAGGGTACAAGAGTTATTAATTAAAAACTTTATTTTTATTACAATTTTAAAAAGCCGTGGCTCCCTTCGGACTCATTTCCGGACCAACCTTTATAGGAATTTTTTTTCATATTTTTTAACGTAGAATCAGCTCTTAAATTTCTCGAACTTATTTCTGACTAACCCTGTATAATGGAATATGTAGCATTACATATCTTCACGGCTTGTTATACTATTCACAGCGCGTAAGCGCTATACTGCCCTCCTAAAGAGGAACGCTGCATGTACACCTGACACATACGGTTTTCGAGCTTATTATTATTTTACTACGGAGAAAAACGGTAAAAGTACCAATCCTAAGGAAATCTGCGGTAAGTACACGGAAGAAGTTACCTGCCCCGTTCTTTTTATGTAAAAGTTTGACAATTATTTTTTTTCAATTTTTTTTTCGTTTTTGATTTTAATAAACCTAGGCCTGTAAGGGAAAGTCTTATTTTGTTGGCAGCAGTTTTTAGATTATATTATTATTTAATTATATTTAAACAGATATATCTACTAGTAGATACTATTAAACAATAGTAGTAACAATAGTATTAAACAATAGTAGAATAATATTAAACAATATATTTTTTTTATTTCTTTTATTTGTTGATTGATCAATGTTTTATAATAATATTAATTTTGTCTTCTTATAAGAAATGTATATTTCTTTAGAAACAATAAATGTATCTATCTATGTATCAATTTTGTCTGACTGCCACTAAAATATCCATAAATTTGCTTTCTTTTGTATTTGCTTTATCCTGTTTCTCTTTTCAAAACAAAATTTCACATAGAAAGAACGCGGCAAGTAACATCTTCAATGCACTTACCGCAGATTTCCTTAGGATTGGTACATACCGTTATTCTCCGTAGTAAAATAATACTAAGCTCGGAAACCGTATGTGTCAGGTGTACATGCCGCGTTCCTCTTTAGGAGGGCATTATAATAGTATTATACGGTAACTTTAAAAATGTCTGTCCGTCCGTCTGTCCTTCCTATGTCACTTTTTTTCTGGACACGATAACTCAAGAACGAATAATCCGAACGACTCGAAATTTTCAGGAAAAATCAAGTTCCATAAGAGGAAGATCGCTATTGTTTTTGAAAATAATCCCCCCAAAAACTAAAAAGTTATTGGGGGTTAAACTTGAAAAAAAAACTATGTGATTGGATATATTTTTAAAATATTTTATTTTTACTATTATCATAGGTTATTAATTTTTTTGGTTAAATTGTGGGTAGCTTTTTTTACTTAGAAAATGTTTGAGATTTAATAATTTAAATTAAAAGTGCGATCAAAGTTGAGTCAAGTCGAAATACTAAAGAAACAAAAAAAAATATAAAATCGATTATCCCAAAATAATGGCTATAATGGCTTTGTTTTACTCAGGATATAATACAAAATCCATCAATAAAAAAATGAGCGACTTAATTTTTTATTTAAACTTTTTTAAGAAATACCACGTACAGCTATATAATTTTTAAACCATATTTTTAGCTGATATTTGGAGTTAATATCTTTAGATATCTAAATATATACCTAAACATGTAGATAGTCGAAAAAATATTATATGGTAAATTAGTACATTTTAAAAAGCTTTGTTCGTTGTTTGTTCTTTCTTATCTATGATTCGTTGTTCATAACATATGTAGTTATTTTTTCGGGTCGCCAGTTTTTGATATTGGAATATATTTTTTAACCTTTTCTTTAACTTCTTTCACGGATTTATCTTGTTTTTCTTTTATATGTGCCATATCCTTTTGGACTTTTTCTTTAATTCCAGTTAAGCCTTTTTCCAGAAACCCCCCTAGTCCTGTTGCTAGGCTCTTTGATTCAGGTTGATTTTCGTCCTTATAGTCCTTTTTGTCAGACATATTGAGGTCTTTACTATTAATTTTGTATTATATGAAATTTTAGATGATAATAAATAATATGAATGAAAAAATTATAAACGTCACTTAAAAGTCAAACTAAGCCAATATGCATAGCTATAATCTATATCTACTAGGTACTGCTATTACACTCTAGAAAATAAATAGAATCATAGGTAATGTGTTGCCATGCAGGTACAAGTTAAATTTATGAGATATTACATGTAATTTTACAGTTTTATATGAATATTACATGTAATTTAGTTGTAATATTCATATAAAATCGTAATTTTACAATTTTATATAAATATTAAAACTAAGTTAGATGTAATATCCATTAAAATTTGTAAAATTACATACATCATCTCGTAACTTTTACTTGTCTCTGCATGGCAAAACATTACCTATGATTTTGCATGTAAATTTACATATTTATTTTTTACAGTGAACTCTGTAAAATTTACTAGATTTTACATGTAATTTTACATTTAATATGCACATAAAATTTTAAAATTACATGTAAAATTATAAAATTACATGCAAAACTGTAAAATTACATGTAAAATCTTGTAAATTTGCATTGAATCACATTTACATGAAGAATTATGTATTATTACATATTATTTTTTTACAGTGTATAAAATATCCACAATTCAGCTAAATTTGACAGAAACCACTTTTACATAAGAAGGGAGCTAGGTAGTTTGGAGGTCAAGAAGCTTTTTTATTGTAAAATTTGATTTCAACGCCCAAAAATACGTAAAAAATATAGTCGGGTTAATAACAACTGGCCTTTTTTTTTGTTGGTTGGTGTAATTATTTATACAGCCTGTTCCAGAACTCGCGTACAGAAATTTGTGGGTATAATAAAAATCCTCTGGGAAATCAGAAAAAAACTTCTAAAAAAATCTATCTTCGTTCAAATCAAAAATAAGAACGCTTTAAGTGGACCAATGCTGTTGCTGAAATTACCTTTAAAAGTTGAATTTGTAGCTATGGAAGCAAATTTAATTATTGCAGGTAAATATTCATGGTGAATAATGTGACATAAATATTTATTATGTCAAAAAAACACCGCCGGATGGAGTGACCCTATAAAAATAGAATATTTGATAGCCTCTCTCGGTTTTGTGAAAATATAATAACCTAAAAGGATTCTAAAGTTGAAAGTCTCAAACAATGCACGCGTCAACAATTAAAATGCAACCATAGTTACTAATAAGTAGGGAAAAACTAATTTGTAGATAATTTAAGATCAGCAGCAGGATTGGTCAGATTAAATAGCTTCCTTTTTAATTAGTATTGAAGATGGATTTTTTTTTGAAATTTTTTCCTATTTTCCAGAGGGTTTTTATTTAATATACTCTCAAATTTCTATACGCGAGTTCTGGAACAGGCTGTATTTAATTTCTTGAAATTCAAAGCTGAAAAAAAAAAACATAAGTATCCCCCCACCAAGCTCGAGTTGAAAAAATCCACTCTCCAGTTAGGAATTTTTGGAGTTGATGATCGTAGGGACTTCCACATAGGGGGTGGGATACAAAGTTGGGTAGTTGCAAAATTTATAAAGGCGATGCTTTTTTTTAGTTATCAATATTTCTCCCGGCTAAAAAGTTGGGCGATTTAATAATCTTTAGTTGGGAAAGTTTTGTTCTGCCTTTTAATTCAAATTTTCCATACAATTATTTTTGGGTTGAAAAATTTGACGCGGTTTTCGTCATGCAGGTGATGTTCTAGAACACCAGAATTTTAAAAGAAAATTATTTCATAAAATATTTTAATTTAAATTTTTTCTTATATAATTAAGTTTATTTCGGCTACTTTTCCGCTCTAAAGATTTAACGAGAGTGCACTAATGTGCACTGAAATGGTTTGCGTCGAGATGCGTATACTATTTTTCCTGCGACCTAATACCTAAACATCAGAAAAATGCAAAAATTATCTTAAAATTATTTTTTTTATTTTGCGACTCTTATGACTCATAATCACACGCATTTTGCGTGTTCTTATAGGCCAATAAGAGGTCTGTACTTTTTGTTCTTTTGGGTTGGCAACAGACCTGGCCTATCGCTTGACGTTTTCCGTGCTACAAAAAGTTGCGTGGCTTGGTTAATTGCAGTAAAAAAGAGAAGAGATGACTATCAAAATATCATTTGTTTTTAGAATTTTAAACATGGTGTAAACTGTAATGCCAATTCAAAACAAAAATCCCTAAATCAGTCATTAATTTAAATGTAAGTTTTTTTAAATTTTAGAGGAAAATATAAAAAATTGTATAAAGCACTCGTTTCATAACACGTTTTTAGAGCACTGGTACTTTAGAAAACTCGTGCTCTAAAAACGTATGTTATGAAACTAGTACTTTAATATACTATATGAAGTTATGTGTTTGACGTTTACTAATTTTCTGACAGCAGATATGTAAAATCAGCTGATTTTCGTAGGAAAAATATCTAAACATAATTCCCAACGTAAATAACTGTAACTTTTCCAGAATATATTATGTAAAATTATATACTTTTTTGAAAATAATTTTAAATAATGTGAATAATACTAAATTACTTATATTAATTATATGTTTTCTCTAAATTTCAATATTAGACACTAAAAATTAGCCGGACCTTAAAATTTGCCGTCATAGGCAATTGCGTATAGGCGATACTATAGCATTGCCTAATGAAAATTCTGGCCCTACAATGACTTCTTTAGTTATGCTAATGAGCAAATGATTTCAATGCGCTTTGATAAAGCTCGTGACACTAGCAAGTTAAACAATTAAATGCTCTATTTAGATATGTTCCATTATTGTATGTTTGAGTGACAATGGTAGAAACTTTCCAACAAAAGTTTATCCCTATTATGTCTTAAATTTGACCTCATTTTAAATACCTAGATAATTCAAACTAAAACCTAACGAATCATTGTTTTACACTAACGTCTACGTCCCACATTCGCGAAAGACCGCGCTGTTGCCAAATTGTACAATTTAATATATCTTTGGTTTTTGGTTGTTTGGTGTTTTTTTTTTGCTTTTTGCAAAAAAAAACACCAAAACAACCAAAAACCAAAAATATATTGAATTGCACAAGTTGGAAACAGCGCGAAAGACCGAGTTGAATTTGGGACGTAGACACTAGTTTGTTTTACAGGATAGTAAACTATACAGAGTGAATTTTATAAATGGTTGTACGGCAAAACATTCGTTTTTTAAATATTCAGCGACGAAATAACCGCGACATAATATGCAGGCGAGAAAATATACGGCGAAAGAATATTAGAAAAAAAAACATAAAAAATTTAATCTGGTATAAGTCCCTATACCTTGAAAAACCGGCTGAAGCGGAAGGGGTTAAAATAAAAACGATAAAAGGAAAAGATGTTAGTTTGTCAAAGAATAGTATTATATATTTTGTAATAAGTGTAGAATGCTGCATATTCCGAACGAGTAGATGTTTGTCACCCGAGCGCGACAGCGGCAATGGAGACGGTCCACTAGTGAGGAATAGCCATTCTACACAGATTGCAGACTATACTTTTTCTACGACTGAAATTTAATACATTCATATTTTTATAAAAATTGTATAATAACCAAATATTTTAATAGAAAACATTAATATACAGTATATCCAATAATTTAATTTTCATCTAATAATTTAATATTTCATGGTAAATTGTGTATTATTTCGTTGATTTAGCTAAAAATAAAACCCTTACTGTATGGGTCATATACTGTCAACCGCCTACGGAATGTGCTATATACCGTAAGAGTTTTTTGTGCCATTTGACTAACATTCTAAGACAGTGGTAGAAAACAGTTATATATGGTACTAGTGGGTAAAGTAAGAGAGGGCAATATCGGTTAACCCATGAGTGCCATACAAGGTTTTATCCAATAAATAGCTTAGGAATTCATATTTTTATTAAAAATTTTAATGACATTTACAAGAAAATAATTTGACAAGTGACAGTTGAGTGGGTAAAATAAATAACACCGGCACACAAAAAAAAAAAATTGTCTGTACACCGGGCGCCACCTATCTACGGGCATGTTTTTCGACCCGCTGAATACGAATTTCAAGTCAGTTTAGGCCGTCCACCCTTCAATTTCGAGTAAATTGCAAAAAAACCCAAAAAATAGCAAAAATTCGATGTTTTGGCAAGAAAAAAAATTTTTTACTCGAAATTGAAGGCTGGACGGCCTAAACTGACTTGAAATTCGTATTCAGCGGGTCGAAAAACATGCCCGTAGATAGGTGGCGCCCGGTGTACAGACAAATTTTTTTTTGTGTGCCGGTGTAATTATCCACTCAATAAATTAAAAGCCACGCGTGGGTTATTATTGAGATTATCTATTTAAAATAAAGCTGGTAATTGTCTTATTATCTGTATGTATTGGATAAAAACTATTATTGACTTAAACTACGTGTTTATTAAATTAAAGGACGATACTGTTATTATACTATTTCTAATCATTTAGTTAAATTATAGTTAAATTATGTCGGACTAACACGGTAGTATGTCACAGTTATTGTTTATTATAGTGGTTTCTCAATGTGCTAGAAAAAATAAATATTTAAATAAATTTTCTGGGTTTTATTGCTAAAATTATAATATCTGGTACTATAAAAAAAATGTATATAAAGTTAACATTCACTTAAATAATATTAATTTGAATAAAATGTATCCTATAAACATATTATTTTTCTCTGTGTATGCTATATTTTGTTTAATAATTATTTAAGAATAAGATTAATAAATACTTCGCGAATTCGGTCATAATTTTTAATTTAAAAATGCTTTTTATTTTGTTTTATCCAGCAGTAATTCCTTTCTTGCGTGCACTGTAAAAGTTGTCACGCGGTCTAGTTCATTAAAACTTAATTTAATATTTAGTTGTTTCTACATTTAAACAGGGTCTCCATTTAAACAGTGCATTTTTCATAAGGGGTTAAAGCTCATTGACTCGATTTTTCAGGAAAAACAAAAATTTGATTTATTTTTGTATGAAGCTAAATTTTAACAAACAAAATATTTAAAACTCGATAGTACCATCGCGGCCAATAAATTCAGCTACACCCAAAAATGATACATTAATATTAAGATTAAGATTAAGATTATTTATTTTCCAACTAAAGATTCACATTAACATATTTAAACCAACTTTAAAATTTTACAGACATCTGTAATACTTAACTTAAATTTTAAATTTTGACAAGAAATGTCAAATTGACAAATAATTAAATTGACATATTTTCTTAATAATGCCAAGCGAATTAAAAAAAGCAATTCTAACAGCAAGACTAAATTATGGTTTTAGTATAAGAGCGATAGATAATTATAATTATTTATTTATGAATTGAATATTTCAACGAATACGGTTTGCCGCGCGAAAAAGAGAATAGAAGAACGAGGTTTAATAAATCGGAAAGAATGTTCGAGCCGTCCAAAATGTTCCATTCACAGACCAGGTTCTACCAAAATTTAGTATAAAAATCCTACATTTTAACTTAAAAGTTTGTGCACTGCACTGCATGCAGTTAATTAATAAACATTAACACAAAGCACATTTTTTTATCTTTACATTATTATTATGAATTTCTTATAACACTTTAAGTTTGATTTAGCCATTCTTTAAAACTTAACTAACCTCAGGACTATCGTTACTATTTATATTTGTATATTGATAATAATAAAAATGAAATATAGTTATTTCAGAATGACAGCATGTCTAACCCTACTTTTTAAAAATGACAAATAACGCATATGTCACGATCTACGCAACTATAATTTTAAATATTGGATATTCCGCAAGGATCTTTGCTGTAGCTGGATTTAATGGCCGTGATGGTACTACTAACACGGTT
>OY294046.1:14115849-14182288 GCA_958510825.1 Brachypterus glaber
GAAATTAGAATTTAAGGTCTTTGCATAGAAGTAGGACTTAGAAGTAAGAATTTATCTGTCATGTTCTTGAAGAATTTATTCACATTTATTTAATATATTATTCTTAAGTTAAGAAGAAAATGTTTTACTCTGTTTCCAAAGCGCCGTCTCTCTAGAATACCCGCTCCCGAATAAAGTGATAAGTGGTTAAGTATATTCTCCGCTCGAGTATACTTTAAATACAATAGAAGATTGTATGGTCAACCTAAATGAGTAAGTTATAATAAAAGTTATTATTAACCGCTCGGCTATAACCGAATTTTATACCACTTCACAAAATTAGTGATCGAATTTTTGACATCACAACAGGGCCAATGTCACTTTTTCCGATTTTTGATTTATACCGCCGAACAATTATTTTCAGATCTATATAACCTAAAAAAGCCAATGTCAGTGCTTGTGATATAAATGTAGACTTTAAGCGACAAGGGTCGATGTGTTTTTTCAATAAAAATTTCTGCTAAACTACTAAAACAACCAATGTTTGACTTAGTGTATCCGTTCAAAATTTTTGACATTTGCCCTTTTAGAACCAAGCCACAGATATATATTATATTGTTCGTGAAAGAAAAAAATAGCAGTTTATAAACACTTTGTGTACTATGAAGTTCGCGTGGGCTTAACTTTAGCCAAAATCTGTTATAAGAAAATTTATTATACAGGTGAATTAAATGATGCAAATCAAGCAATATATATTTTTCTATCTTCTATGTATCTCAAATTAACATTTTTTATATTTTAATTAGTTTCAGAGGTATCAAGGGTAGTATCTAAATATAGTATTTTATTTTAAATTTAAATCAAAACATAATTATAAAAATAATTTATCATGACATGACACTCCTTTCCATTTAAAATTTTACCCCTACTGTAATTTTAAGCTATGATAAAAACTTTTCGCAAAACAAAATGAACCGACTTCTATGTCTCTAAAAAGTAAAAAATAAAAAATACTTAAGTCGGTGCCAATTTCACTAATCCCTAAATTAATTAAAGTTATTTTTTTATTATTTTATTATTATTTGATGTGAAATTGGCACCGACTTAAGTATTTTTTATTTTTTACTTTTTAGAGACAGAAGTCGTTTCATTTTTTTTTGCGAAAAGTTTTAATTTTTTAATTTTTAGAGTTTTAGAACTTGTAGCTAAATTATAGCTGTCCTTCCATCTCGGCAAGCTGCTGACGTCACAACGCACTGTTAGAGCATTGTGACGTCATCATCTTTCTAAAAAATAAAAGTAATATTTTTATTTCAGCGCCCAAGAGTCCAACCAACCTTATTTTATTTTTTATACTAAATAAAATATTGTTAAACTTTAAGCGTAAAGTAATAATCAAATAACTTATGGTAAAATCACAAAATTTATCGTTTTCTCTTGGTATTTTAATATTACAAGTCCAGAGAATCAAGTTTAGCGGCATTTAAAAGATTTTCAGTGTGCCGTAATATTTGAGTGATCCCTTAATCAAGTTATCCGGATCCGAGTTATCCGATATTTCTCTAAAAATTTGGTTGGTAGTAAAACCAAATTAAGCCGGTTTTAAGTGAAATTGCGTTAAAATGATAAGATTTATCTTAATTATCCGGCTTACCCGGCATTATCCGAGCGTAAAATTGAAACGAGACCACCTCAGGAATGCCCTCTTTAAGTTGCAAAAAGTTTCATCAAATTCCGTTCATTCGTTCCAAAGTTATGCGGGAACAAACATAAAAAAATGTCCAAACCAAACAAACATAACAAACATGAAAAAAAAAACAAAGTCACACGTCGAATTGATAACCTCCTCCTTTTTGGAAGTCGGTTAAACAAATACTATTTACGTCCTAAGAAGGTTTATTTTATGTAATAGTATTTATGGACAATAAACACTTGTAAACTAGTGTTAGTAACTACAGTTTAGTTCGTAATTTGATTTCTGTATTTCAATTAAAACTTAAATTAATGTCAAAGTGCATTCTGCAAGAAGTTCTAATTTGTCCTAATGCTTTAGTGGCTTACATGAGCACTTATTTTTTCAGGATTTTAAAACAGGCTGAAACGAATATCCTTTCTAGACGGGTGGCATCTTTAAATCGCTATATATCGAAAACTAATAGTCCTACTACAAAAAATATTTCAAACGTTTTTGTAGGAAATTTTAAATACTTTTTAGCTGTGCAATAAGCTGAGTGTGTCAGATATAATATGACAGGATCAGGTTGCAAGTCTTTAAAACTCAAGAACTCAACCAAGAGGAACTAAGAGATCTCTTCTGGGCCAATATCCTGACCTTTATTGAAAGGACGGGCAGGTTCAAAGAGGACTCAAATTAGTAAATGGCTGGGATTGCCTGGGGTGACAAAAAGGGCCATAAATGGCCTAGTTGTCCCAAAAATTGACTACTACTAATACTATAGTAGAGAAAAAGATGCAAGTCGCTTACAAAACAACTTTACACTACGATATTTCAAGAAATCTTTGACATAGAGACTTCAAATTTGGAACAAATTTTGTTTACTACTTAGAAAATCTTTGTTCTAAATTTCAAGTCAATGCGTTAAAGCGTTTTTGAAATATTGTAGTGTAAACTTATTTTACAAGCGACTTGCATCTTTGACTCCTCTATACTACTAATAGCTGTGCGATAATTATAATAATTATAATAATTATAATAATTATAATAATTATAATAATTATAATAATTATAATAATTATAATAATTATAATAATTATAATAATTATAATAATTATAATAATTATAATAATTATAATAATTATAATAATTATAATTATTATAATAATTATAATGTTTATTATAATAATTAAGCTGTTTATTATACGATAAGTTAATGAGTTTTTTTCATTCGTAGCTGTCAGTTGAATGTTGAATGTAATGGATTTAGGTCTTTGGGCTTTGATGTAACGTTTGGCGTGCCCCAGGACACAAATCTCGGGCCTTATTTTTACTTTTTTTCATTAACGACATATGTGATGTAATGGATGTAAATTGCCTTTTGTTTGCCGACGATTTTTATGACTCTATTCATTTGCAGGATAATATTGATAAAGTTCAGGAGTGGTGTGGAATAAATGATCTGCACAATATTTCAAAATGTAAAGTACTTTCAGTGACTCGTAAAAGTAGCACTTTAGATTTTTTTATAACATAAACGGAGCGGTTTTATCTAGATGTGAGACAATAAGGGACTTAGGTTTAATTATTGATAGCAAGCTCACTTTTAAGGAACAAATTCTTAAAATAAAATCTGAGTCCACGCGCATGTTGGGTTTTTTGATGAGAAACTGTAAGCAATTTACAAAAATTCAATGTTTAAAAACATTATACTTTGCGTTAGTAAGAAGTAAACTTGAGTATGCTAGCATTATATGGAACCCATAGTATGATAGATATATCAATAATATTGAGCGAGTGCAGCGTAAATTTCTTAAATTCTTGTGCTTCAAGTTGGATGGTGTGTATCCCGCCCAGGGTATTGGAAATAGTTATTTGTGGTCAAGGTTTGACGTTTTAGGCTTAGAATCTAGAAGATTTAGTACTTCTTGCATTTTCTTATTTAAAATACTTCGCAATGAAATAGATTGTAGCTATTTTCTTCCAAACGAGCTACCATTTTGTATAACTAGAATCTCTGCTAGAGGTACGAATATATTTTATCTGCCAACTGCACGAACAAATATTAAATATATATCACCAATTTATAAAATTTGTAATTCATTTAATAAAATACATGCTATATGTGACTATACATTATTAAAATCCTCCAAATTTAAATAATTTGTCAATAACCACTTAAGGACGGTGTACAATATTTAGTTTTAAGTTTTTCTTTTCTTGTAAACCTGTACTTTGTATTTATACAAGGTTTTTTATAAGATACCCTGTAATTGGTTTTACTGTTGGGTGTTAATTAAATAAATAAATAAGTAAATAAGTATTAAGCGACGAGTGTCCAAACCAAGCGACTTGCGTCTTTTACTCTTCTATACTACTAATAGCTGTGCAATAATTATAATAATTATAATAATTATAATGTTTATTATAATAATTATAATGTTTATTATACGATAAGGATTAAGCAAGTTATCGTCAAATATATTGGTTTCCCCCCACCCCCCTTGGCAAGGCTTTCTTACCCTTCCCCTATGCTAGTCTAGTTAGTGAAATATAGTTTAAAGGGAAAGTTCAAGTATTACGTAACGCAAATTTTGATCATTTGGGACCCCCCCCCCCTGTAACGCTATTTTCCTATACCATTAAGATGGGCGTAACACTCCAAAATGACCACCCCCCCAGGAGCGTTACGTAATACTTGAATGTTCCCAAAGTGTCTACTTAAAAATAGTTCCGATAAATGAATACTGTGAATACAGTGACTGGTTTTAGGCAGCTCTCTATCTATTAATTTCTTAAAATGTCTACATATCAATGTGTTTGTGTTTCTATTCCATGGATCCAATCGACATCGAATAAATGATCCTGTATTAATATTTAATTAATATGGTAATATTTATAATTGGCATTGCTTAATCGTAGCATTATATTTGATAAATCGCTTAAGTACGGTGTTTGATGGGCATTAATTAAATGTATAGGTATATGAATATTCGTAACATAATACCAAGCTAACAATATCGTATAAATAATTAAAATTAATTAAAATTAATTAATTAAATTAGAATCAATTAATTATATTGAGAATTCCATTCCTTTTCATTTTTATACAAACCAAAATTATTAATTACACAGGCCCACAAAAAAAAATTAAAGTGGTCTGCGCCATGGATAGGACCATGATATTCCTTTGTATTTTCGCCCGCTGAAACCGAATCTGAACTCAGTTTAGCCCCTACGCGTCGGGATTTTTTTTCTACAGCTGCACTATGCTACCAAACGGTAAAAGGTGACCAAAATTATTTTATTGTGTATTTCAACTTGAAATGATTAGAAATGCATAAAAAATAAGTTTTTTTTTTATTTTTTTTTAATATTTTCCATTAAAGAATTTAGAGAAAAAGTAAAAAAACTGTAAAAATGTAACCAAAGTTATTTTATTGTGTATCTCAACGTTAAATGATTAGTAAGACACAAAAAATGTGTTTTTTAATTTTTTAATAATAAAAAAAAATTTATGGAAAATATTAAAAAATTAAAAAACATTTTGTATGTGTTTTTTTTCCTTTTTGCTAAATTCTTCAATGGAAAATATTAAAAAAATAAAAAAAAAACATATTTTTATGTCTTATTAATCATTTAAAGTAGAAATACACAATAAAATAATCACTTTTTTCCCGTTTGGTAGCATAGTGCGGCTGTAGAGAAAAATCAAGAAGTGTAGGGACTAAACTTACTTTAGATTCGGTTTCAGCGGGTGAAAATACATATAGATATCATGGTCCTGTCCATGGCGCAGACCACTTTTATTTGTTTGTGGGCCTGTGTTATTTAAAATACCAACATTTCTTTAAAACGTATAATTAAGCTTTATGGATAAGCTAGAAAATGTAATTGTAAATTATACAATTTTTGTTATTGAAAATTTACAAATCAGTTATTATAATCTCATAATTTTCAATATTTTGTTGAAAAATACTAATAAATTACAATTTTTTGCAACATCAGTAACTGACATGCCAAAATTTAAAAGGTCATCCAAAAATATCAAAAAAAGTTTCTAAATGTTGGTCCGGAAATTAGCCCTAATGGATCGACGGCCCTTAAAATTATACTAAAAATAAGGTTTTTAATTACTTTAACTCTAGTACCTTTTAAACTAGCTTTTGCACGTATACTAGTATTAATAAGGGCAATTAATTATTTTTTTTTAATTTGTCCAGGGGCGTGCCTAGACGGACAAAGTGTGTGAGGCTTAACACATTTTTGCGCCAAACTTTTTTTATGTGTATTTTTTAGGTTTTTTTTGTAAAAAATATAGAATTATATGTAAAAGTACATAAAAAATGTCATAGTGTAGTAGTAGTAGTAAATTTTTGGGTTGGCCAAAGCCGGACAACTAGGCCATTTCTGGCCCTTTTTGTCACCCCAGGCAATCCCAGCCATTTACTAATTTGAGTCCTCCTTGAACCTGCCCGTCCTTTCAATAAAGGTCAGGATATTGGCCCAGGGGAGATCTCTTAGTTCCTCTTGGTTGAGTCTTTGAGTTTCAAAAACTTGCAACCTGATCCTGTTGTATCTGACACACTCGGCTAAGTAATGAGAGGATGTTTCATCCTCTTCGCACTCTGGGCATAGCGGACTCTCTAAAATCCGCATTGTTGCCAGGTGCTTCCTTAGCCTGCAGTGGCCTGTGAGGACCCCTACAAGTTGTCTGAGTGCAGTTCTTCCTTTTTCCAGCAACCAGTCGGTCTTTGATTTGCTTGGGCCAGCCAGGAAGTCCCTAGCTTGCCGGCAACCGTCGACCGCTCTCCATTGCTCCTTTAGCTTGGTATAAGCCCACTCATCGAGAGCGATCTTTACCTGCTTCCTTGTAACACCCAATATAGGTTCCCGCCCCGTGCAGGCCATCCCTGATCCGAGTCTTGCAAGTTCATCTGCCTTCTCGTTTCCGGGAATTCCACTATGATCCGGTACCCATACCAGTTGAACGTTTTTGATGTCATAGTGTAACACTGTAGGAGCAACCATTTTCAAGAAAAATGCAATGCATTTTGTGCCACCAAAAATGTTACTTTTAAAAAGGCTATTGCTCCTTTAATATTAAATTTAGGTGTTTCGGTGAAGAATACTTCTTTGCTTAGTTTAAAATTAAGAATCACCCCGCAGCATTAAAATTTTATTGGTGCTTTTTTGTTCATCATTCAATATGTCCATCTTCGAAGGACCGTAGCTACCTTGGGGCTCATTTCCGGACCAACCTTTATAGGAACTTTTTTTCATGTTTTTGGAATTAGTATCACCTCTTAAATTTTGGCATGCCACTAATTGATCACTCTGTATGTTTGTAATTAATATGTTTTGTAAATAATTACATTGCTCTTTGTAAATAACCTAAAAATAATAAAATAATTGTATTTTCTTTATTTTTACAATAGAATAAAAAATACAAAATAGAATAAAAAATACAAAACATTTATTGTAATTTATTACTTGTAAAAACATTGAAAATATTAACCCTAAATCTAGTGTAAAAAAATAAAAGAAATTTTGAACACTTTACAATGAAGTTGTGATTCCGCGATCACAGGACCTTTGGTTTAGAAATAGGATGATGCCAACGTCGACGCTTGTAACTTTGTAATATTTACAACAAATCAGTAGTAAAAAATACATATTTTTATAATTTATAACATTATGTAAATTTTACAACAAATCAGTTGCAAAAAAAACAATTTTGTAATAATTTTACAAAATTTTGTAAATATTTACAGCAATAAACATGGGTAACTCAAACCCCATGTTTTGTTGTTGTACATTTTACAGAAACTGTTCCTACTCTACACTATAGATCTAGTGATCTACAGGGTATCGAAGTATGCGCCTTCGCCGAAATTGTAAATTTTCTAGTTTCTGATTATCTGATTTTTATTTTTAGGAAACTCCTAATCTTCATATGAGGAGTTGAACTGCAAAACTAAACATATCAAAAAAAAAAAAAAAAAAATAGTAAAATCCATTAAATTGTTTTCGAAATATTTCAATTTAAAAAATGGCACATTTTTAGGTGGATCGATTTCTTTACTCTCAAGTGTAGCAAGGTAATAAGCAATATGTTTTGCAAATATAAAATTAAATATATTTTAATAATTTATTATAATTAGTAATAATTATAATCGAATAAAAAATATTGTATATAATATTATACACGGGCAAAATGTTAAATGTTGATTTGGTAGAGTACCTTTGAGCCGGAGGCCCTCGTCTTCTAAAAACCTACACTCATAGAAATATTGTTGTAATAGGCGCCAACCATCTTTTGTATTATTTAGGGTTATTTGTGATAAACACTCGGAAATGAAGCAAATAAAAACTTTATTGCATTACATAATTATGCCAACGTTTTACCTAATATTTATGCTTCTTCAGGGCTAAAAAAATAACTACTTAAATTGCAGGTGTTAGTTTTATAGTTAATGGAGTTCGGATTCTTTTTTATATGCACCATTTCAAGAAAACTTCTTATTTTATTATTACTAACCCTCTCTAAAATTTCTATACCTTCTATTATTGAAATTTAAATGGTGGCCTGTTTCCAAATGGTGATAAGTCAGGGCCGTCTTACCATCAACAATATTTTTACATGACGATTTGTGACAACTAACACGTTTTTTTAAATAATGACATAAATATGCGATACATACAATAACCAGTTGTAGAATTAAGGGGTAAACAACATAAAATTGTATACAATTGTATACATGTAATAGATACGACAACAAATGTTATCTTATGTCATAGTAAGTACTATACTATAGTATAATTTGTGGTTAGCGCATATGATGTATTAATAAGGATATTTTCCTATGATCCCCTATAAAAATTATATTCTTTAGAAAAAGCCTTATACCACCCTTGTTTGATATTTTCATATCACTCTTTGATATTATATATGTATGTAGAATTGCCTAATTTTGTTTAGATATTTACGTTCTAAATTATATGCCATTTTCCATCTTTCATTAATGAAAAGTCTGTAATTACAGACTTTTTTGATGTATTTTATGTTTTTCAATCCAAATATTTCTGTTTTTCATGTCAAAAATAAAAACTATAGTTATAACCATACTATTTTGACCCAGGTCAATATAACTTAATATGTTTTAATAATGTCTAGATTTTATATAAATTACTTAATTTGTGATTTAGTTATCTTACATTTTATAAAAAAAACAATATTTCCTCATGAAATGAAAAACATTGTAGAATTTTAGTCTTATATGGTAACATATCCACAGAATTAAAATTTAATTAGTAAACTGTCAAATTTTCCTTGATTTAAAAGATGCTTGCGGTTAGGCAACCCATTAAACAGTGTTGATTTTCCATAATATGTTGTATTAAACACAAAACCAAGAAAACTAAATGTAAATAAAAAACGTTTTCCTGTTGACATACATATATAAGTTTGTATGCTATTTTGTGTTTGGCTTTTCTCAAAAATAATAAAAATTAGAAAATATTATATGAAGAATTCTTAAAGTTTAAACTTTATATTTTTTTGGAATCGTAGGAAAAGTAGTGTACATAACTCGTTGGAAAGTGTATTTATTACACTCGTGGGGTTTCCTCACTCGCCTGACGGCTCGTTCTTAAACCTTCTCACACGCGTGAAATATGTCACTTTCCACACTAGTTATGTAATATACTATATTTAATCAGTGTACTTAATCGAAAAATTTAACTTTTTGCCCTTGTATTATAAATAACTATTTGAGCCAAAATAAGTAGTAACCCATTTTACTTTAGTTTTAATACTACGTTCTTAGTTTTAATGTGAAATTCCTGAAAATATCACTTATAATAAACATAGCGGGCTGTCTTTTGCTACTAAGTTGGTTCTTGAGGTGTTGATAACAAATATTTAAGGTAAACTTCATATATGTATAAATATGATTTTTATTCGGGTTTTTCAGGTTTATATGAGACGGGCGCCGGACTTTACAGCGAAAAAACAACCGCGATTACCATTACAGCGGAGTCCATTACCGCGATCGCCATTACCGCGGAGTCCATTACCGCGATCGCCATTACCGCGACAAGCCATAACCGCGCATGTCCTTTACCGCGAAGACCGTTACGCGTATGGCCGCAGTCCATTACTTTACCGCGTATGACTTTTAAACCGAATATATACCTTATTTTTATTTTATGTAAGGGTATTTCCGTGGGATTGATGGTAGTTTGGTTTGGTTAGTTTTGGTTTTGGTTTGGATTTTTATTGATAAAGTGGAACGTTTCGTAAATGTACTATATCTCTGTTTGGGTTTTTTATGTCTGGTTTTTTTTAAATTTATATCGACATATTTTTATAAATCGCTGATTAATAATCAGTTTAGTACAAATCGTCATGTCGATCGAAATAATGAAAAGTGCTAGGGGCAAAGACCTCGCTGTATATAAACATTTCATATACAGGAAAGAAAAGACTGTTAAAGATAAAAAAATTATAAGTGCGTAAATTACGACGTGCTTTGTTATAAGGGGCGTTTGCATACTTCGAACGGTAATGTTTTAAAGGAAACTAGTAATGGCCACAACCCTGATCCAGCAGCTATATCAGTTAGAACTGTTTGATTGTTTTCTGCAAAATATTTATTTTTTTATTTAATCTTTTTTTCTTCAAAAAAAAATTAAAATAATTATGCGCGGTAATGGTCTTCGCGGTAAAGTCCATGCGCGGTATTTACCCCTTTGCTGTTATTTTATTCGCGGTAATGGCTTTCGCGGTAAAGTCTATGTGCGGTAAAGTCCATGTGCGGTAAAGTCCTTGCGCGGTAACGGTTTCGCGGTAATGGACAGCGCTGTAAAGACCCCTACCCATATGGGACACACTGTATATTATAATATACAATAACCTCTTTAAAGTATTCTTCTAATCAGGTATAGTAATTGATTTTTGCCTCACCCAAAACCTTCTTACAATGTAAATTTATCGTATAATAATGGACACGACATACACACAAACAAGTACAAATTACTCTCTTTTAAATTTGATATAAAACAAATTTAATGCATCATTTTTCACTAACGGTGATTGATCAAACGCGGTTGTATTTTTCTTAAAGAATTACAAGATTAATGTTTAGCATTATAATAATATAATGGGATAAAGGAAATCTAAATTCTATTTTTTTGTTCTATACAAATGCGTATGTTTTAAAACTTCTTTTTACAGTTTTAGCTTATTAAACGCTGTGTCTAGCATTCCAATATCGGGATTAGGTGAATCCCGGCAGTTTAATCCCGGAAAGTTTTGTGACTTCACGTCAATGAGAGAAGATTTACCGAAATTTTAGATAAATCCGGCGGCAGACTTTTGTTTGATTTGAATAATAGTTATTTTTGTAACAAGAGAGCAAAATGACACACATTTTGCGCTCGTAATACAAACAACATTTTTTCTACGATCTAAAATAAATAAATAAATAAATTTAAGTTACCTTACAAGGTCGCAGCACTTGAGTAAAATTTTCTGCAAATCTGTTGGTGTAAAAGTAAAATCCTAATCAGAGTAACTCTCCATAATTCCTTCGTAACAACAAATATATAGCACACAAATATTTAGCATACGAAATTGAGATTTAATTCAAAATAAATAATAATTTCATATTAAAAAAATGGCGGACTAACATCTCGTCGCCTATAACTGACAGCTCTTTTACGATTGACATGCCAGTTGCCTACACTGTACGCGCGAAAAAAATCACTTTTCTGCTTGCTGTCATGGTAACGAGCAGAAAAGTAAAATACTAAGAAATAGGTTATATTGAAGTCTAAAGACTTGATTTGTTTTTGTAGAAATGTTAACTTTTCTATTAGATCGTAGAAAATAGTTATTTTTACTTTTAGATATAATTTTTTAAGAAGCACACTTTTTTGACATTTTTGTTTAACCTCGTACTATTCTACTTAATTAAGCATCCCCTAAGTCCAAGACTTATGTGGGCTAGTAGTAGAGGGAACCACCGGCTTTAATTGACTTTCGAACCAATTTATAGGGAGTGTCCGCCTCACTTACGCCAAATTTCAATTATTAATTAACTGAAAAAGGCAAATCGGCGCCGGTGAGAATCGAACTCACGCTATTTGGGTAGTAAACTCTACAAGTATGACGCGGTAGTCCACTACACCAATCCTCCCGTAACTTAAAAGTGTGTTTTGTTTTTTTTTTCTCGAGTTTTTCACTTTTCTCTAAGGTCAATTTACAAAAATATCGGTCTGTATGTTTGTAGGTATGTGAACAGAATAACTAGAGAATGCTTGAAGCTAGATACTTCGAATTTGGTGTGTAAATGTAACGCCAATACCTCGAAGAGGATTTTAAAACGGGTTATGTTATTGGCTATTTCAGGACTCCTTCCTCTGGGTCACCCGGATCGGGTGTACGCATTTTTCCATTAAGTTGTGTATTGACTTGATTTAATAATTTAATAAAAAGTCCAAACGGTTTTAAGATTTAATTAATTTTGGACAAGCCCTTATTGGGGGTTATATGTGCTAATATGAGTATCATTCATTACACAGGCCAACAAGGATTTTGTGATCGGATGTTTTTTTTTTATTTTCTGGCTTAGTTAAGACTGCCAAACAAGCATTTTTTCGTTTCCATCACGTATATTTTTTTCAGCTATAAGGGAACGTTCAAGTATTACGTAACGCTCCTGGGGGGGGGTTCATTTTGGAGTGTTATGCCCATGTTAATGGTATAGGAAAATAGCGTTACAGGAGGGGGGTCCAAAATGATCAAAATTTGAGTAACATAATACTTTAACGTTCCCTAGCCATGCCAAAAAATGTCATTCTTTAACATTACATCAAAATAATCAAAAGAAGCCATTTGACACTTTTTTAGAAAGGTCGAAACAAATATAAAATTTTGGACCACCCTAATTTTGCTAAATATTTTTTTTTTGAAATTGTTTGTTATTTTATACGAAATCAGCGGTATAAAAAATAGTCGTATGGAAAATTTCAGAATTTTTTCCCTGTTTTTTTTCCTGGCCCACTGTGCGGTTTTTCAAAACCCTTACGTGATGGACAAAAACGGAAGTTATATTTGAGGGGTATAGAATCAAATGGTGCAATGTCCACATTTTTCTCGAACTGAGTTAGAGATGGCATTCAAATCAGTTTTTTCCGCTCTATCCAACGTTATAAACGTCGGATCTAAACTAGCAATGTAGGGGTATAATATAGGGCTCAAATATGCGATTCAGATTTAAAGAGTACAATGTTCAGTCATCAGTTAGTTAGAATTACTGTTAAAACCGAAAAAAAGTGGATGTTAATGCATTACTTGTTTGTCATTATGGACAGAAGTGGCGAACCGACGAAGATTTAATCTTCTATCGCGGAATCATAGAGTCCGAAGAAGCCGTTAAGGATCCAAACATAAATGAAAATGATGTACTTTGTGAATTGATGGAAGAGTTTCCGGACAAGCTCGTTTAATAATTATTTTTTCTTAATAAAGTTTCCAATACTGTTGGGTTATTTGTTTTTTAATTCTACACATAAATAGGACTCTTCTTGATAGATGTCAATTTCAAACAGTACTCTGTCCAACCTAGTAAGTTTTTATAGGTGCAATGTCCATTTATTTATTAACCATAATTAAATAACTATTATGTACTTAATCAAAATCTTATTAAAATTAAGAAATATTGTGTCAAAGAATATAAAATTATACAAAACGATACAAATTTGCCGACCGAGTGTGTTTTAATTCGTTTTTTGCTTCTGGTGTAAAATTCACATAAGTGGACTTTGATTCTACAACACCCCATTTGAAATCAGTATGACTAAATTACCCAAAATCAGTTGTCAGATCCAAATCAACTTTCAATTATTAAAAATTTGTTGGTCTGTGTTATTAGGGGTTTGGGTTGGTTTATATGATATTATGGTATGGTTTATTTTGGGTTTTTATGGTTCAGTTTGGTTGGTTTGGTTACAGTTTAAAATTTGAAAAACAGTTTATTCTCACTGACAGCTGTTCAATATAATTCATTTTATATGTTTGTCTATTGTGATACCCAAATACTTAGTCAAGTCAACTTCCATAAGAGCCAGACAGTTACAATTTTTCTTGCAGTTGTGATTGGATTGCCTTTTCTATTTTCTATGTCTGAATGTTTGTCATATTCGAGTTGATTGTAATGTTTTTCGATGCCACTGGGACAGAGAAGATAATTTTTAAAATCAACTAATTTCCTATCGATATTTTTTACTGTGTAGTACCTGTCCGTGCCCGTGGGCAAAAGGCGAAGACAATAGAATAATAATACCTGTCTAAAACTTTTCTGCTTTGGGATAAAAGTCTTAAATTTGGCTTGTTCAAAGTTTTCCGTCTAAGAAAACTTTATTTTGCGAATCTAAGCTATATTGCTTTTACAATGTAGTTATAATGTAATTAGTTTGCAGTAATTAATTTTTTAACTTCCTAATTTAGTACGTATGACAAGATTGTTCCGTAAATTCTAAACAAACTTTTGCAGGTAAATGCTTAAACATGAACCCAAGAATACACATCGACTGCGCCATACGTTGTACATTGGAAACGATACACACACACACATCACATGCGTAACCAGGTTCAAATTTGGGGGGGGGGGGGGCTTGAGCCCCTAAAAATATATGCGTAATTTTTAAGTTTGTCTGTCTGTGAGACTTTTATAGTTTGATTTGTGGGGGGGGATTAGAAAAATTTGGGGGGGGGGCTCCCTCGTTACGCCTATGACACACATACTGCGGTGGGAAGCCGGAACGCATTATGAAAAAAAAGAAGAAAAATAGATGTTTGCGTTTTGTTGCAGACTTCCTATCGATATTTTTTACTGTGCATTACCTGTCCGTGCTCATGGGCAAAAGGCGAAGACAATAGAATAATAATACCTGTCTAAAACTTTTCTGCTTTGGGATAAAAGTCTTAAATTTGGCTTGTTCAAAGTTTTCCGTCTAAGAAAACTTCATTTTGCGAATCTAAGCTATATTGCTTTTACAATGTAGTTATAATGTAATTAGTTTGCAGTTATTATTTTTTTAACTTCCTAATTTAGTACGTATGACAAGACTGTTCCGTAATTCTAAACAAACTTTTGCAGGTAAATGCTTAAACATGGACCCAAGCATTCAGATCGACTGCGCCATACGTTATACATTGGAAACGATACACACACATACTGCGGTGGGAAGCCAGAACGCATTATGTCAGAAAAAAGAAAAAAATGAGAAAAATAGATTTTCGCGTTTTGTTGCAGACGTTCTAAACTAAGAAAGGAGGGTATCGTTTTTGGGCTAAATCGCCTGCAACAATAAGATTTTACATGATTATAGATATATAAAAAATAAATACTTAGGCAAAATTTCGGCCCTTTTTACATCCCGGAACATACGTTAAAATAATTAATTAAATATGAATTTTGACATATGTCAATGGCAAAATTTCGATAGCCAAGTGTTTGGAGTGTTACGCCCATGTTAATGGTATAGGAAAATAGCGTTACGGGGGGGTGGGGGTCCAAATGAACAAAATTTGCGTTACGTAATACTTGAACGTTCCCTAGGAGCGTTACGTAATACTTGAACGTGCCCTTGTGAGTTAATTTTCTCATGGGAAAAAGCCTAGTTTCCTCTTTTATGCCATAAATAAATATTAATTGGAAAGATATATAATGTGGAGCACGTTATTCTAACGTCATATTTGTGACGTTATTATAACGTCAGTAATGTTACGTCCCTGGGCTGTGACTTATGCACGTTACTGGGACGATAGCAAGACGTCATAATATGACGTCATGTAGGTCAGTTAGTGACCAATAATTGACGTCTAAAAGACCTCTTTTGGTTTTTTGGGATAGAACTTGATTTTTCCTGAAAATTTCAATACGATCGGATTATTCGTTGTTGAGTTATCGTGTCTACAAAAATTGTGACATCGGACAGACGGACGGACGGACGGACAGATAGACATTTGAAAAAAAAAAGTTACATATCGGTATAGCGCTAACTCCCGTGATTTATAAATCCAGACAGCAGTTTGGTTTTTTTTTTCTATCAAGTTGCTTTAGAGAAAGAGAGATAAACGTGTTGTAAAATAAATAGAACTTTTTCGAGTAAAAACACACTTCAAAATAAGCCAAACTACAGTGTTTCGCTGCTGCTCCTGCTGCTGCGATTTGGTCGCCGTTTTGGCATATTTAAAGTAAAATACTGCATTTTCGCGCATTTTAGCCTAAACATTGTTGAAAATACTGCAGATAAGTCATGTTTTATCACTTTAACTAAATGGATAATTGAATTTTATGGCTATTGGTACCAAAATCTATTTTTTCGATTTTTTTTTGACCTACTGCGTTCCGGCTAACTACGCACTATGGACGAACCGGGCCGTAAGCCGGACATCATACTTTTCTTGAAAACGATAACTGGGATTTTAATAAAATTTGGTATGCAGCCATTTTTAGGTACGACAAAGCATTTTAACTAGGTTTCGTTTTTGGGAAAAAATCTGGAAATCTGGAAAATCTGGAAAACTTAAAAAAAAATTAAATTTATTTTTCTTTTATATGGTTAATTACCATTTAGTGTACAAAAAAGATATTTAGCTATGTATTTAATACGGTTTGGAAAAAATCTGCAAAATGTGTGTAACTTGTAAAATTATAATTTTAGCTAATAAATTTGGCTTTTTCGAGAAAAAGTAAAACATTTAGCCAAGTATTGAGTATGAAAAAATTGTCGAAAAATTTCGAAAAAAAAAAAAAAAATAAAAAAAAAATATTTTTTCAAAAAAAAACATTTTATCGAAAAAAAAAATTCAAAAAAAATCGGGGGGATTATTAAAAAAAACAATAGGGATCATCCCCTGATAGAACTTGATTTTTCCTGAAAATTTTGAGTCGATCGGATTATTCGTCCTTGAGTTATCTTGTCCACAAAAAAGTGACATGGCACGGACAGACGGGCGGATGAACAGACGCTTACGGGCTGTGAATAGTATAATAACGTAATTTTCCAATAAATTTATCCACCACAAAGAATATCTGTAAAAGTCTATGTAAAAAGTAATTTTTTTTAGTTGTTTTTTAACACAAAAATTTAAATTAAAGGGGTTCTGGGGGTATTCTGGGGTCTGATCTCTACATCATTTTTTTCCTTACTTAGTCCACTATATTGTAGTAATAACAAATGTGCGGGACTTTGCGGGACTTTAACGAAAAACATTTAAATGTCGGAAAATTAAAAAAAAATCGATAAAACAAAAAATAGGAGATGTACATAATATTTTATTTTTTTATATAATACACTTTAATGTTGTTATTATTACGCAATTAATAGGAAAAGATTATATTGTATGATAAGAAAAAAAAAGACTACAAATTTTCGTAGGCATAATTTAGACATCTATATAAGCGCTAATTTTTCTGGCTAACCTTAATTATACATGAAAATTTTGCCTGCACTCAATGTATAATATGATTAAATATAATAAAACCAAATTGAATTTTTGTTTTTTACCCGATGTCCAACCTATGGCCCGGTTCGTTCCAGTGTGCTACGGCAGCATACAGATCTATAGTATATTCAACTTCAAAATGAATTAAGTGTAAACAAACGCACGTGACAACAACGGATTTAGTGACAGGGTAGGACTCAAAACAAAATATTTATATATAACGGTCCATTGAACGCACGTACTGACCTGTTTAATTTTCTACATCCCTACTCTCGCAACATTCGAGTGTTTTAACCAATGAAACCACGCGCCAGCTGCCGCGCGCGCGACTCCTTTATTTACTTCCAATGCATGTTGAAGTTGAATATACTTACTATAGTTAATATTATTAAATTAATTAATTAAATTTTTATTTTAAAAGTTAAATTCTTCCGGTTGGTTTCTAAAGTATTTAGTATTAACTAGGTATAACTTCAAGTATATTAGTATCGTTCAATGAACTAATAACTCTTCTCTCTAGAATAGGCATTGCATTTGTAAAAACTGACAAAAACGTAGCCAACATATACATTTGTCTGTCTTACTCGCACAGCTTTGTTCTAACAGAGACAACAATAACAGTTACTGGTAACTGTTATTGTTCAGGCCTAAATATACCTACTATTTGTTTACAAACAAACCGAGATGTTGGCGATACTTTATATTAACGGTATGCATATTCTAGAGAGAAGAGTTATTAGTTCGTTGGTATCGTTAGAAAGCAAACAAGTCGTAAAGATATGTAATGCTTCGCATTTTTTTTTTTAGTATTCTCTTCACAGTGGATAGTGTATTGCGTTTTTTTTTGTTTATTAACGTTTTTCTTCAAAATTCCTTTTAAATATTTTTATCAAAGTATACTTGAAAGTTTACCGAACGTTTCCTTTTATTTTTTATGATGTGTTGAAAAAAAATTTTCAAAGTATTTTTTTTTTAAATTTGGAGTTTATTAAACATTATTTTCAATTTAATTGGTTGCGCCACATATTTTTTTATTTTTTTTTTTTTTTAATGGAGTCAAAATTGATAGTAATAATTGATTCAAAAAATAATTTCGTTTAGTTTTTTTCGATTTTTCATAAGGTTTCAGCCCCATAACTTTTTTTTTCAGTAGAATATTTTCAAAAAATAATAGGGATCTTCCTTCCATAGTTATTAATTGATTTTTTATTTTTTTTTTCTAAAAAATCGGGTTATTTGGATAATTCGTTCTTGTGTTATCTTGCTTACAAAAACGTGGCATTGGACGGACGGACAGACACGACAGACAGACGGACTATCGGTCGGACGGACGGACAGGCAAATTTTTTTTGTCGAGGACGTTTTTTGGTAATGGATTTTTCTACAGTATTATACTCTTCTAGAATTATACTAGAATTCTCGTGATTGCGCGATGCGAGGAGTATAACAAGCCGTGAAGATATGTAATGCTACGCATTCCATTATATACTATTCACAGTGGATGGTATATTGAATTTTCCAAATAACGCAAGTTAAAACTATTTAAAACGCAAAATATTGCTGCCAACAAAAGAATACTTCCCCTGTAGGTGGCCTACAGTAGTCCTAGGTTCAAACAAAAATTAGGTAAACATTTTTTTTTCGAAAGTCCAAACCGAAATAATTGTATCATTAAAAAAAATTAAAAACAAATATTTTTTTTTGTGGTCAAAGTAATTTTAAAAAAAAAAAGTTTTAAACATTTTTTTAATTTTTTTTTTTTTGAAAAAAAAAACAAAAACAAAAAAAATCCAAAACAAAAAATAAAAAAAAATAAAAAAAAATCTTTTTCGAAAAACGAAAAAATGTTTTTTTTTTTTTTTTAAGTTAAACTCCCTCATAACTTTTTTGTTTTTGGAGGGATTACTTTCAAAAGCAATAGGGGTCTTCCCCTCACGGAACTTGATTTTTCCTAAAAATGTCAAGTCGACGGATTATTTGTTCTTAAGTTATCGTGCTAACAAAAAACTTGGCACCGGACAGACAGACGGATAGAGGGACGGACAGACGAACATTTTTAAAGTTTCTTATTTCTTCGTGAAACACATTTGTATCCAAGAATATTTCGTCTAGGACGTTTTTTGGCGATTTTGGGAAACTAGATACTACCGTATAATACTATTCTAGCGCTACACGCTGTGAATAGTATAATAATGTTTGAAATAAACATGCAAACGGTTTATTAGTGGTTCTGAAAAGCCAGCCAGTGGATTGTAAGTAAAGAATAAATTGAGGCTAAATTGCAAGGATATTAAGAAGCTGTAATGCCATTATATAAATAAAACCCTTATATGTAAGTGGACAAATATATTAAATATATCTTTATTAATAGATTTATAATAACTATAATTATTATTGTCAAGAGATTTTTTTATTTTTTTATTTTTTAAAATATCATTGGCCAAACTTCTAGCTCAAATTTTAAATTGAAATTACTGTTTTTTTGGTCGGCCATGTTGAAAAGTATTCAGTAAGAGTACAAAAAAATATAGTTCAGTAGTGTCTCATTGAAAAACGACATTGGAACCTTGTAGTGAGTAATTTGCCTTGTAAGAAAACGCATTCAAACAGCACGCTTGACGACGAGACAGCTTGTCTTAGATATAAAATTTTTACGTCTACCCAATATATTATCGATTTATTGTTTATTATAATTGACAATATACAATGTATATTATACATACGTATACCAAGTGAGTTTTATTTATGTCCACCCCCAAAATTATAAGTAATCTTCATTCGATAAAAATGAAACTTTATTTTCCTTTATTTTATATAATTTTACATTGGCTATAAAATGGCGGATTTAATTTTGTTGTTTCACTTCCGGTCTCGACGGAAGTGGCATAAATATGTTTTTTTTAATGGAAGACCCTGTAATTTTTACATTTTTGAATTCAGACAATAATTATATGTATAAAAACCTCCTTTTTTTCGTTCTCATTTTTATCGTTTTAAAACGAGATATACATAATTTACCTTGTTATTACTTACTTAAGCTTAAAAAAATATAAAACTAATATTAAAATTTGAGCAGTGACAGCGAATCAAAGCTTAAAAGAAAACAATTTTTCTGCCCTGATTTCTCTTATGTCCCTGTAAACTTTATTATTAGTATTTTTCCGCTATTTTTCTTATACCAAATTTATGATTACTTTAAAGATTAAGTAAGTAAAAAGTATGTAAATTATGTGTAGCTCGTTTTTTTCTACGCTATAAACGGAAACGAAAAAAAAAGTAAAAAAAACAATCAGTTTTTTATACTACTACTACAAAATTTTCACAATCAATGAGAAAATCCCTACCAAAATGTCATATAGCTGCTATTTCACGCTTTTTTGCGATCATCAGTGAGCATATATTGGTATGGTGGCTTTCGCACCGACTGTTGAAAATTTAAAATACTTATCAAAAATAAGTATAACTGTATCGAGAGCACAAATTGATGGCGCCATCTAATGTTTGCACAAAACTACTACACATTATATGTTGGCAGACCTGTAATCTGATAAGAATTATCTATATCTAGATACACATTTGCCGTGTCGGTACTAGGTGCTGGCTTCGAGACAATTTTTTGTCCTTCGTGTATCTAGATATAGATAATTCTTATCAGATTACAGGTCTGCCAACATCTAATGTGTAGTACTTTTGTGCAAACATTAGATGGTGCCACCAATTTGTACGCTCTCGATACAGTTATACTTATTTTTGATAAGTATTTTAAGTTTTCAACAGTTGGTGCGAAACCCACCATACCAATATATGCTCACTGATGATCGCAAAAAAGCGTGAAATAGCAGCTATATGACATTTTGGTAGGGATTTTCTCATTGATTGTAAAAATTCTGTAGTAGAGCAGTGCAATTTCTTTATATATAAATAAAGTTTCGTTTTTATCGAATGAAGATTCATCGTAATTTTGGGGATGGACATAAATAAAAACTCACCCGGTATAGGCTGTAAAATTAAAAAAAAAAATTAACATGCCTGTTTTTTGACTATTTAATAAGAGGTTCTTTCTTCTCATGGTACATTAGCTTATGACCATTTATTTGAAAAAAGTGTATCTAAAAAGAAATGTTTACTTTTCCTTTATGATGATGAGGTGTCATTTGATTTGCATAATATGGTCAAGAGTTAATCGAAAAATAAATTTATGTTCGTAATTCCCTATTACTTTTGCAAATGACGTCCTTTCTCTGTATTTTATAGGGGCTATTTCAATACGATAAGGTTATGTACATAGCGAAATGAAAAGTCTGTTTTACCTTGCTCTTTTACAGAATAAATTAAAATTGTGTACTTAGTGTACGAAATACAGGGTGTTTTTTTAAGGCTACCTATTTTACGCTTTCTTTCATTTCTTTTACAGAATTAGCATCCTCCCGCTTCACGCTTCCTTACCCGCAACGCCTATACTTGGTCTTGTGTTATTTTCATGAATTTATTTTAACCAGGGGTGTGCGAAACTGGGGCGGCTTATTAGTTTTTTGTCCCAAACTTTTTTCTGTGTAACTTTTTTGTGATTTTATTTTTGGAATATGATTCCTCAGGTCAAAATACATAAAAAAAAGGGTACTCTTGTTCTAATACTGTAGGATTAACCGTTTTCGAGAAAAATTCAAAAAATTGCAGCAGGCTCAGATTTAATACTTTGGAAAATTAGTTTAGTTTAGTAAATGCAGTTTTTGAGTGGGTATTTAAAAAAAATACCCGACATAAAACAAGTACCCATTTTACAGGGTTGTTTCCAATTTAAACGGAACACTGTATATATACTGAAAAATGTTATTAGTCAAGCATGCGAATTTGACCCATACGTCAAGAATCCATGTTTGACATATGTGTCAAACAAGAGTCTTTTAAGCAAAATCTATTAATAACAAGTCTGTTTGGTTGAAAATGGCGGAAAAGGGAAAATTCAAGTGTTACGTAACGCAAATTGTACCAAAATTCATACACTTCATACCCCGTTTCTCGCGTTATTAAAGGCTGTAGAGATTTCATATTTTGGCTACCCAAATAGGGGGTGTGTTAGAAGGGGTAGCCAAAATATAAAATCTCTATTGTAGGTATTCGTAAATTTTATGTTAGGGGCAATTTAGGCGGATTTTCGGCACGGGTTAGAATCTTTTGATCAGTTTGAAATTTAGCACATAATTTTGTATGCTCAAAAGGAAAAAAAAATATTTCAAGCCCTTTAAATTTTTCACTTGTACAAAAATTACAATTTTCACAAAATTTTTACGATTTATGGTAATTTTACGAATTTTAGGGCACCCTTGGGAACGTTTAGGTATTACGTAACGCTCCTAGGGGGGTGGGGTCATTTTGGAGTGTTACGCCCATGTTAATGGTATAGGAAAATAGCGTTACGGGGGGGGGTCCAAAATGATCAAAATTTGCGTTACGTAATACTTGAACGTTCCCCTTAGAGAAGTTTGATCACTCTCATATTTTCAGAATTTTCTAGTTACACCTAAATGAAAATTTTAAGATAATAAAAAAGGTCCACCCTAATACTCCACTGACAGTGAGACAGTTCAGGTCGATGTCACGTGTGAGCCATATTTGTCTAAAGCCACTTTACCTTGATTTTCCTTTAATGGCATTAAATTATGTAGCGAAACTTCTGCTTCAGAAGTAAATCTGGTGTCTAAGAAAATAAAGCCTTCTTTCATTGTTATAACGTTTAGACTATAAATATGGCAAAATTTTACGTGAAAATTTAAATATGAATACCTACCTACAATTTGTAAGCTACAATAGTTATTTATATACCAAGGGAATAAACTGCATTTCTGTTTCCCTCGCTCGCTACGCTCGCTCAGGAAACACTCATGCAACGGGACTAAAACAGCCAGTTTAGTCCTGAGGTATATACACTATTTTTTGCACTACCAAACATAATTCAGGTAGGTAGATAAAATTAAAATTAAAAACCATGCGTCTAAAATCGGGTGTTTAATTTTCGTAATTTATTCAAGGTGCCTGTAAATTGCGAAAAGTAAGTTTTACGGCTATCGCGATTTCAATTGTTTTCTAATATGGTTGACACAAACGTCAGTTCGAAAAAAATGGACGAAGACGATAAATAATATAAACAATGTTATTTTTAAGGGTTTTTTTTGTTAAAATTAAATAAATTCGTTTGAATCGCTAATTTATTACAAAAAATCACCAAACCTAATTTTTGTGCCAGTAAAGCACATAGTATGTATAATGTTTTAAGGTTGCCGTGATTTTTTTCCCTTGGGAAACGGCAAGTTTAGTCCCGAAAATGAAAGCGTAAAATTAAGTTTTAGTCTTGGTCGTGCAAAAATTTATTTTTTAACCCTTTGACCCCAAATTTTCTTTTTCTAAATACTCGCAGAAATATGATGACGGTTCATTATGTGTATCTCGTTTTTATACGATAAAAACAAAAACGAAACAAACTAAAAGTAAAAAAAAAACAGTTTTTGATACATATAATTTTCGGACGAATTAAAAAATGTAAAAATTACAGGGTGATCCGTTAAAAGCGCATATTTATGCCACTTCCGGCGAAACAAAAAAATTATATCCGCCATTTTATAGCCAATGTAAAATTATATAAATCTCCAAAGTTTCGTTTTTATCGAGTGAAGATTAATCTTAATCTATAAAGAAATTGCACTGCTCTACTACAGAATATTCACAATCAATGAGAAAATCCCCACCAAAATTTCATATAGCTGATATTTCACGATTTTTTGCGATCATCAGTGAGCATATAGTAGAGCAGTGCAATTTCTTCATAGATTTAAATAGTTTGCCGTCTATAAGGTACTAAACTTTATTTTTAATTTATAATTTGATTTGCCGTGTCGGTACTAGGTGCTGGCTTCGAGACAAATTTTCTGTCCGCCTGTGTATCTAGATATAGATAATTATTATCAGATTACAGGTCTGCCAACATCCAATGTAGTACTTCTTGTGCAACATTAGATGGCGCCACCAATTTGTACGCTCTCAATACAGACATGCTTATTTCTAATAAGTATTTTTAATATTCAACAATCTGTGCGAAAGCCACCATACCAATATATGCTCGCTGATGATCGCAAAAAAGCGTGAAATAGCACCTATATGACATTTTGGTAGGGATTTTCTCATTGATTGTGAAAATTCTGTAGTAGAGCAGTACAATTTCTTTATAGATTTAAATAGTTTGCTGTCTATAAGGCACTAAACTTTATTTTTCATTTATAATTTGATTTGCTGTGTCGGTACTAGGTGCTGGCTTCGAGACAAATTTCCTGTCCGCCTGTGTATTTAGATATAGATAATTATTAGATTACAGGTCTGTCAACATCCAATGTTGTACTTCTTGTGCAACATTAGATGGCGCCACCAATTCGTTAGCTCTCAATACAGATATGCTTATTTTAATTAGTTATTTTTAATTTTCAACAATCTGTGCGAAAGCCACCATACCAATATATGCTCGCTGATGATCGCAAAAAAGCGTGAAATAGCACCTATATGACATTTTAGTAGGGATTTTCTCATTGATTGTGAAAATTCTGTAGTAGAGCAGTGCAATTTCTTTATAGATTTAACTAGTTTGCTGTCTATAAGGCACTAAACTTTATTTTTTATTTATAATTTGATTTGCCGTGTCGGTACTAGGTGCTGGCTTCGAGACAAATTTCCTGTCCGCCTGTGTATCTAGATATAGATAATTATCAGATTACAGGTCTGTCAACATCCAATGTACTTCTTGTGCAACATTAGATGGCGCCACCAATTCGTTAGCTCTCAATACAGATATGCTTATTTTAATTAGTTATTTTTAATTTTCAACAATCTGTGCGAAAGCCACCATACCAATATATGCTCGCTGATGATCGCAAAAAAGTTTGAAATAGCAGCTATATGACATTTTGGTAGGGATTTTCTCATTGATTGTGAAAATTCTGTAGTAGAGCAGTGCAATTTCCTTATAGATTTAAATAGTTTTCCGTCTATAAGTCATTATACTTTGTTTTTCATTAATCTTAATTTTAGGGGTGGACATAAATAATACTTACCCGGTATGACGACAAGTTAAAAATAGATTTTTAGGGAACCTTATTTCCTTAACTTTTGGAACTTAATTTAAATGAACTTTAAGACATACATATGTATGTATATAAAATACAGCCGGGAGAAAATAATGAAATGAGCATTGTCACCAGCTGTCCAACTAGATACTGACCAGTATACATCGGATTTTAGCGAGTCGTGACGTCAAAATGCATAGCCGGGTACAATAAGTTAACAAATTCATATTAATTTTATAAAAATGTTTAATATATTGCCAAACTACTACAGTACCAAAGAAAAAATATTATGAAAATCCCGTAACATTTTATTTAATTTAAGTAAAAGAAAATTTTAAAAAAATAACAATTCTGAAAATTAAGATTTAGTTGGGCTCTTTAATAATCCAAATTTAATTTTATAGTATTGTGGCATGGTGGCTGGGCATTACTTTTACCAAGTTAAAAAAAATCTGCCTGGCCAATCGTTTTTTATTCGTAATAAAAGGTCACGTGACGTTTATAACTTGTGATTAAAATTAATTTTGTATTTTTTTACTTACTGCTCCTCATCTCCTTTATGGATTTTTGTATTCACATGTCTTAAAATATTAGTTTTTCTTTCCCAGGTTAAGTCGAACTCTAGTTCTGGATAATCTTCAATACACGATTTAACCGTAGTAAGTAATGGTTTTACATTTTATTAAGGGATCTGACAAATGAAATGAACGGTGACAAATGAATATTAGATTAGGCCCAATAGGTATATTGAAAACGAAAAAGTTAGAGCAAAAAAAGAAATTAATTCGCATTGCTAAGATAAGTCAAACGAAATGACTCAATTTACTTGCAATTAAAACCTTGTTTCTGCATGCGCGTGATTCTAACCAATAAAATAACGTACATGGTACACGCTGGATCTTACATCTCACTTATTTTGTCGCACGCATACGGAAACAAGTTTAGAGCTTTTAGATCTCTGCAGAGTACATGTTTATAACGAGTTCAAATAGATTTCACCTTCCAGTCGCCTTTTCACAAATTGAATAAAACACAAAAAGATTTCGTCGGTAGTTTGCTTTTTTTACAAATACTATATGTTTTAGTTGTGTAATTTTGTATTTTATTTATATGAAAAACAATAATTTCGAAGAAATTTTTAAAAAACATTTTTCACAAGTTATAAACGTTACGTGAGCTGTTATTGCGAATAGAAAAGGATTGGCCAGGCAGTTTTTTTAAACTTGATAAAAGTAATACCCAGCCATCATGTTACAATACTATTAAATAAAATTTGGATTATTTAAAACTCCAACTAAATCATCATTTTCGGATGTTGTTTATTTTTAATATATTTAATACATTTAATAAAAACGTTAAGAGATTTTCGTAATATTTATATAATTTTCTTTGTATATGTAGTAGTTTGATAGCTTATAAAACATTTTATAAAATTATTATTAATTTGTTGTACCCGGCTATGGATTTTGACGTCACGACTCCGTAAAATCCGATGTCTACTGACCACTGTTAAATAAAACATTCCTAAAAGGAAATCGTAAATGAATAAAAATATATTACTTATGCTTATTTAAATGCATTTTGAAAAAGTGTTTCTGGGCCGGCCAAATATCCTTGAAATTCTCCGGGACTCCGTGGAAGCGCCCTCGAGGACGAAACGCGTGCGCGCCATGTCTCGCGGACCCGCCGACCTCGCCTCTCCACCTCCGGCCGCCACGTTGCCAACCATTCACCCTTTTCTGCCCTTAAAAAACTTTATTACTTTCTTATGAGTATTTAAAAAAAGTAATGTAATAGAAAAAAAATCAAATTTCTTTATCTTAATCTTATTTTTTCCTAAAACGTCACGAAAAAAACAAAATAAGCAACAAAAAAATGATGTCTGTTTGTCTGTCTGTCTATCTATCTATCTGTAACCACGATAACGTAAGAACGCTTTGAACTAGAGACTTGAAATTTGGTATGCATATGTATGTTTAAATTTAAACTCACCGAAATGAGAATAGCCAACCAGGTCTGGTTTATGATAAATAATGTGTCAAAATTACCAACAGTTGCCATATTTGACGTTTTCGAGCTGTTTTTGAGCTGTTTGCTGAATCTAAACCTATTGTCAAAATTATCATATCGTCCCCAGATAGTTTAAGTTGTCTTATTCAAGAGTTGTAAATTTGAAGTCGATATCTCAACTCGTTCAAAAGTTAAGAGGCGGGGGTGTGGCTTTTGGACAGCTCTGTATACATGTCTCCCAGAAAATTAATATCTTTTAAGTCGCCCTGTAATATACCTACTATCTCATACGACCTAGTTAGTAGTTAGTGCCTATTTCCCACCCGTTGCTTGTGGCAACGGTTGGAAAGTGACAATCAGCTGATTTTACATATCTGCTGTCAGAAAATTAGTAAACGTCAAACACAAAACCTCAAATTGACAAACTAATTTTAAGATAATTTTTGCGTTTTTTTTATGTTTAGATGTTGGTCGTAGGAAAAATAGTATACGCACCTCGACGCAAACCATTTCAGTGCACTAAAAACTAGGATCGCTCAGTGCGTAATATATCTACTATTACACGCAGGCCTGTGTAATCGTTATGCCTGAAAACTATTCCTGCAACCTGCAGGACAACTCCGGCAACCCTGCACCCGATCTTCGCGACTACCGTCTGAACGTCAGACCGCCAAGTCGCGCCTACTCGTTCGGACAAAATCGCGAGTCGGTTCTGTATGAAAACACCCGGTGCACCACGCTTATGACCAAGTGCAACCTATGGACACGCGACCCTTTCAAGGTTATGGCGTATTTTTCGATTTTTTCCGTGCTTGTGAGTTTTTGTGACTGACTTGTTTTTGTTTATTTAATTCAAGCCTTTTGATCGTCAGAGAGATACAGGTTAGTTCACTATGTCGATTTACGTTGTAGAATATGGATATGTCTGATACAGTCTTGAAATATTATTAAAATACTTGATACTTAATTTAATAATTTATTATTAACTGAAAAATATTATAGTTTACAAGATTTCCTTAGAAATCACCACGTTTCATAGGCGCCGACTTTTGAAAATTTTATGAAGGGTTCAAAAATTTTGATACCTAAAAGACGATATTTTCTACGAAAATAGGTTATCATATTTATATTGTAGTAAAGTGTATCTTATCATTATTCTTTTTCTTCAAAACTAGGTACTATCCTTATAAAAATTACTATTAAAAGTCCAATAGTAAGTGTCGAAACAATAGTTAGTATTGTATTTTAAATAGTTACCTACCAATAGTAACTATTGGGACTTAGTTATAATTGAGAGGTCAATAGTACATATTAATGACTACTGACATTCGGCCAATAGTAAATTTATCACTCAATAAACTTCATTCAACGAAAGAATGTTACTCTGACGTAAATCAAATAGCATTCTGTTCGGTAATTAAAACATATTTCTTAAGACTTAATACATCATTTTTACATAGAAAATGTATATATAATAATCATTTATTAAGTCTTAAGAAACAAGTTTCAATTACCCTACAGAGTGCTATTTGATTTACTCGCTGTGACGTCAAAGTAGTATTCCCTCTTCAAATAGACTTTAGTTAGTGTTGAGAAATTAAAAATACCAAATAATACCTATTGACATACCTTTAAGCATTACTTAAGCGAGTTAGTTAATGTTGATTATTTCCCTCATATATTTTAAACCAATCAAATTTCAAGAAAATGTCATAGTTAACCAATCCTGTTAATTTAAGAGCGATTAAATAGCATCTCACTATTTAAGAGCAATTAAATAGTATCTCGCTATTTAGATAAGTGACTATTATGCTGATAGCTCAAAATTACCAAAAATACAGCTGCTTCCTTTATCTACATTTTTTCAGGAAATAATCTTAAAATTTATTATTTAACCTAATGATTTAAACTACTTAAACTACAAGCGGGTATATTTTTGGTAATTTTGAGCTATCAGCATAATAGTCACGTACCAAAAAAAAAATTAGTAATTTTGATTTTAAGCAAATGTTTTTAACTGGATAAAATAATATAATATAATTTATAACAAAGCTCTCGACATGCGTTTTCGAGCTTTTTATAATGATTTATTAAGTTTCAAACATTTTCTAAGCAAAATTAACAAAAACACAGCTACTTGCAGTTTAGCCGGTTAAATCATTAGGTCTCGGGATATAACCTATGATAAAACATGAACCTTAATTAATTTTGATGGAATATGACGTACGTCAACATTGATTTCGAGATATTGAGAACACTATTTTAAAAAAAAAGTATTAAATAGTGGTAATAATTAGTTTTTTCAATAGTTTTATCAGTAGTCTCTCCAATAGTTTTATCGATAGTTTTCTCAATAGCCCGAAATCACTTTTTGTAAAATTTCAATAGTTTTTTTAACAGTTTTCCCAATAAAGATTTTTAGTATTACCAGTCGTCCCTACTTACATTCACTCAAAATACCTTCTATTTATTCATTACACAGCCACACAAAAAAGGAAAAGTGTCTTGATCTGGGGATAAGACACATATATGTGCGGTAACTGGCGTTGGGGCGGGAAACCATAGAATCTTCTACCAATGAAAAAAATTACACAAAAAAATTAAAGTTCATCATCAACGGATACCGAGATAAGAATATTTTCTTTGCACCAATACCGGAAAGTGTTAAATACACCTAAAAACGTGAGATAATTACATAATTCATAAGCAACCATACCGATACGTAAATAAAAGCCACTTTGACACTAATGTCAAATTAGAAATTTGTAAAAATTACTTTTGACTTATTTCTTTATATTATGGATTTATAGTTAAAATGTAATATTTGATATAAAAATAATAAAAAAAAGGTATGCAGAAACAAGAAAAGAATATTCACTATTTGTTTATCGCTTGATTTACTCACAAAATTAAGAAAATCTGTAAATGTAAAAACCCAGTTAAAAGTAAAGGATTTATAATAAAATAAATTAATTCCTTATAAAATATTACAAAAAGAAGTTCAATAATTACGATAAATGGTTTTACCCAACCTAAATTCCACTGGTTTAGTGTTTATGCAAAAATTACAAGAAAGAAGATATGTGATATACCAGTTTATTGTTTAAATATTTTATTTATTTTATGGAGTAAAGAATTAAACCAATTAAATACAAAAGCTACAGACTTGAAATTTGGCATATAGGTATGTTACCAAAAGATCTCGCTCGGGATTGTTTTTGGTAAACATTGGGATGGGGTAAGGGGGGCAAATGGGGGTAAATACAATAATTTTTCACAAAAATTTTAAAATTCCTATACACGGTGTATTTGAAATAGCGTTGGAAATTTTAACAGATGATTCTACATCATAAAGTATGACAAAAAGTTCCTATAAACATATGTCTAAAAATGCGTCATAAGGGAGCTACGCCCCTTTGAAAGTGGCTAAAAAAATCTGTTTTTATTTAATCTCAGGAGCCCTTTGAGATATATCAACGAGGTTTTGCACGTCAACTAATCCTATCAAGGCCCATTTTTATGTGTTATTTTCATGTACTTATTTCAACCAGGGGTGTGCGAAACGGGGGGGGGCTTATCAGTTTTTTGTCCCAAACTTTTTTCTGTGTAACTTTTTTGCAATTTTATTTTCGATATATGATTCCTCAGGTCAAAATACATAAAAAAGGTACTCTTGTTGTAATATTGTAGGATTAACCGTTTTCAAGAAAAATTAATTTGAAGGTGAAATTCCACGGTTCGAGGACGAAAAATTAAATACTAAACTATTGAAAACCAAAATTTTAATGATGCAGGGCGAATGTACATTAAAAACTAAGAAAAAAATCTCATATACAGGTACTTCCAAAAATCAATCCTAATGGAGCTATGGTCTCCTAAATATGCACCATTTTTAAAGGGCTATGGTAGCTTTAAAAGCGTTTTTTCCACATCAAAAAATAAGAAAAAAAGTTTCCATACATGTAATGGAAACTTTTTTTCTTATTTTTTGATGTGGAATAACATTGCATCATTAAAATTTTGGTTTTCGACATTTTAGTATTTAATTTTTCGTCCTCGAACCGTGAAATTTCACCTTCAAATGAACTTTTCTCGAAAACGGTTAATTCTACAGTATTACAACAAGAGTACCTTTTTTATGTATTTTGACTTGAGGAATCATATTTCAAAAATAAAATTGCAAAAAAGTTACACAGAAAAAAGTTTTGGACAAAAAACTGATAAGGCCCCCCCGTTTCGCACACCCCTGGTTTAAATAAGTACGTGAAAATGACATACAAAGATGGGCCTTATTAGGATTAATTCACGTGCAAAACCTCGTTAACATATCTCAAAGGGTTTCTGAGTTATTAAATAAAAACCGATTTTTTTAGCCAATTTCAAAGGGGCGTAGCTCCCTTATGACGCATTTTTAGACATATGTTTATAGGAACTTTTTGTCATATTTTATCATGTAGAATCACCTGTTAAAATTTCCTACGCTATTTCAAATACACCCTGTCTTTAAGGTTGCTGAAATCGAATATGATAATAAAAAATTTCTTACTCCACCCCGACGGGGGTGAGGGGGTAAATATTTTTAAAACATTTTCAATATTTTCATCAAAATTGGTATATAATGGTTTTTGGGGACGACGAAACTGAATTTGATAACATTTTTACCCCCCCTAAGGGGTGGGGGATAGTTTTTGTAAAAGTTGGTATATAGGGGGTTTTGAGGTTGTTGGAAGTAAATCTCATCACCCTAAAACAATAATTCATTAAAAAAAAATATACGACCTTTGGTGTTGGAGATACGGCTTTTTGTAATTTAGTGAATATAATTAATAATTTTACTACTATATACATTTCTATTTGCTGCTCTTCAGGCACGTCCTATGAGCAAAGTACAATAAATTAGAAAAAACGTAAAAAAACGATCGATCCAGTCGATTTTTTTTTATATTTGCCTAAATTGCTTCTTATGGTGTGTTTAATCAATTTATAAAAAAAATCAGGGGTCGGAAACAAAAAGTTAAAATTTGCAAAAAAACCACCGTGATCTTATGAAGCCCTCGATATAAAAAGTTGTACAATTTCTACTACAGTAGTAAACTTGGACTTTTTCTACTAGCACTAGGGAATAGATTTGAACAAAAAAGTCCAAGAAAAGGTATAATAATATTTCAAGGCTCTATTCTAAATGTATTTTATATTAAGTGTTTAAGGTATTTTTAAATAAATTATTGCACTATACTTTTTTATGCACATTATCTAATTCTAAAATTGGGTAAAAAAAGATTAAAATAAGACTTTTCCGGTTTAAGGTCGGTTTTCCATGTCCAATGAACAACGGAAATTCTACACGCGCACAATTGGAAAATAAACGGATTTTTTCTCTAAAAGGTATTTAGAATCGATTTTGAGGAAATGTTAGGATATTTATTTTTCCCTTTTTTCTATTTTTTTTATAGGCCAGTTTTTAGGTAAACCGAAATAAAAACATCAAAGTATACAAATTACCTGGTGGATTTTATTTTTTAATGGTTTATTTAAGGTATTTGGAAAAACCATGATTTTGTTCTCTACTAGCGTTAAAACCTATCATTATTGATTGACTTGTGAGTAAGTGAAGTAAAATAGTAATTATATACCAAGGTAGAGAAGACATTTTTTATAGCCGAGCGTATTAAATCCCGAGTGGCGTAGCAGCAAGGGATTTAAGAGTGCGAGGGTCTTCTCAACCGTAGTTTATATGTTAGTTTTTATACTACTAGCACTATTTAACTATTTTCATTTAAATAATAAAATAAATTATGAACAAAAATGATATTTCTTGAAATTTTCATAAAAATCAAGTAGCCTTGATTAATGACATTTGCTCAAATACTTAAACTGACGTTTAAAAATTTAGTTTTTTTTTTGTTTTTAATTTTTTTCATAATATTTAGCTAATTATTGATTGTGTTAATTCGTAATAATTATAATTAATTATATTCAATAAATAAAAAGTTATTTAGCACTATTTTCATGGGTTTAATTAGTAAAAATTGCACAAGGAACTGAAACATCTAAAGTGACAGAAATCAATTGTTTATAAAATTTACTCCTACTAGGAGAGAAAAAATTATTATTGCTATAGGTGAAGAAAATTGATTTCACAGTGTGGAAACATGATAAATAATGGTATGTTCTAAAGCTAGTAGTGAAAAAAGTTATTATTTTGTAAATAATAATAAAAAGTCCAAGTGATTTTGCCAGGTTTTTTTGGTTTGAAATTTAAATGGACTTTAATATCACCCCAGAAAAAAAATGTCAGTTACTCTTAACTAGACTGTATTTTGCTTACGTATTTTTGGGCGCTGAAAAAGAATTTGACAAGGAAAAAGCTTCAAATGTGGATCCCTTCTTATGGAAAAGTGGTTTCAGTAATGTTTGACTGAATTTTGGATGTTGTAGTTCTCTACATTCTGGTTAAAAGTGTCCAGGGTCACAACTCCCAAAATTCAATAGATCAGGTTCCAGTATAGTTAGTGTAAAGATGCAAGTCGCTTGCAAAATTTTACACCACGATATTTCAAGAACGCTTTGACATAGAACCTTAAAATTTAGAACAAATTTTGTATGCTACTTAAAAAATCTTTGTTCCAAATTTCAAGTCTCTGGGTTAAAGTGGTTTTGCAAGCGACTTGCATCTTTACATCTCGAGCTAGCTCATTCACAAACTTGTTCAATATTCTTTTTTTGTCAGTTTAGAAAAAAAAAACAAAATTGGGTGTTAGCAAGCTTTTTTACTTTAAAATTTCGAATACCGCGGTAAATTGATCTTATGGAAAATGTGTTTCGGTCAAATTTGGTTTGGGCTTTTCTAAACAAAGTGTAGGCTCGACTCCGAAAACTCAATAGTTGAAGTGCTAGAGAACTTTGACAGTGAAAAGTTCGATGACCCCAAAAAACTGCAAAAAAGAATATTAAACGAGCTAGCTCGAAATCTACAGCCTGGTTATTAACCAGTGTTAAGAGTAATTGACGTATTTTTTTGAGGGCTTGTAAAACTTTTCGAACAAAACAAGATTCCGGCCTTTTTTTTTCAACTTACCTAAAACTTAGCTACGTTAATTTTTGTTTTCTTACACACATAAAAAATTTTACTTGAATTAAATATATGCTAAAATATTTGTTATATTGATGTTTATAACTGTATGCTTAAAATAAGAATATATTCTTGCATATATGCTATTTTAATAATATTCTTAAAATGAAAATAGCATAATCTTATTTTGGGCAATTTTTACCATTATTAAAGTGAATATAACATATATATGTATATTTGTGTAAAGGTGTAACTATTTTAATTCAAGCATACTTTTTTATGTGCGTGTTTTTTGTGATATATATATATTATTTAAACATTTGCATTTTTTGCACAAAACTTTTTCCAAATTTGCATTTTATTCAAAATTTAACCCGTTGGGAAAAAATGTTGTTCGTTGAGAAAGTTGTAGAAAAGCATGTTTGTATTTTTCTTTTAAACACTAGTTACTAGCAGTAAATAACCCTTATATAAAAATATGTCCCTGGGAAAAGTCGAAATTTAAAATTATAATATAATACAAGTTTTTGAGATGTAGTAGCTGTAAAACAAATATGTTGTGGCAATAGATTTAAATCTCTATAACTTAAAAACTAATAGTCATACGAAAAAAAAAACATATTAAAAATGTTTTACCTATACTAAATGGGGAACTAAGCGACACTTTTTCAAAAAATTTGGTTTTTATTGCAGACCGCAGGATATTAAAAATCTGCACCATGGACTACCAATAGTAAAAAAAAATTGGCGCTTAGTTCACTTTGGCTTTAGACCGACCAAATGCTCTTTTACTGAAAATGTTTCTCCTACCTCAATAATAAGCTAGTTATCTTCTTATTTCACGACGTAAAATACAAAGGCCCTAAATCGTTTGGTGAAAAATAAATTGATCGATATTTCATTCTAAAGATATACGGTTTACGACCAGACAGACCGAAATTTTTTTCTCACTCAATTTATTAAAATTTTTCCAACGTTTTTCATTATAAATGCAAAAACGCAAAAACACAGTTATTTTAGTATAATTCCATTTGGACACCCGTAAATAATAACTATAATATATATAATTTTTACCATATATGGTAAAAATTACTCTAAGCATTTGCTAAATAACAAATAGTGTAGTACATAGCGTGTACTGTATGTTTAGCACAAGCCACGAAGCGGCGAGTACGGAAACTTCCCGAATAATAGATGATACTTTCCGACTAGTTATGTACACAATTTTTCCTACGACCCCAACAAAAATATATTTATTCAACATAAATATATATTTTTTTAAATACAGATAAATAAAATTATCATTATTTAAAATTATTAGTTTAATTAAAATTAGGCAGCTATTAAAAAAAACTAGGTGCAGTTTGGCTTAAATTACCAAACCTGGATGCATTAACCTTGATAAATCAGTTCAAGTTTACTTTGGTCTCTTATAGTTTTCGTTTGTTTTCTTAGACTTTCACAGTTAATAATGGTTAAGTTTTGTCCATTCGAAATTAAAACGATTTATAATTCAAAATTATCATATCTAATAAAAAAGTGAAAAGTTGGAAAAATATGTATATAGACACATTAAAATGTGGAAAAGCTACTAATAAAATAGTAAATATTTTGAAAAATAAAAATCATGATAGCTCATTTCGCACGCATATAAAATATGAAACTTTCTTACTCTCCAAATCATGAAAAAAAAAACTTTTTTATAGGTGGTCGTAGGATTTTTCTTTGTGTTTTGAATATTATAATTATTATAATTTTTCTGTGTTTTGAATTCTTCAAATTGAATAGAATAGAATATAAAATATTCAATATAATACTTATTCGTTTCAGTTCAAGTTTTAGTCTGAATGTGTCCATTCGTTATTCCTTAAATAGCTCCTTGTATAATTAGTATTTATATTGTTGTTCCCCATTACTGTTTTCCACTGTATTATTATTGCTTCTATTTGGATTTTCTGCATGTAGATGTTGTGTAATCCTGTAATTAGCTATTATTGTTATTATCGGTTTAAATTTTGATAAATCATATTTATATACCTGGATATTATTAGCCACAGAACACCAATTAACTAGCCATTCTTAGGCAGTAGTATTAATTATACTACACAAGGTTACCCGATGTATAGGATTATACGGGCGAAGAGTGAGGTAATTTATGCCTTCTTAGTGACATAGTTGTGCGTCTTAACGAGTGTATCGAATACTGTATACCAAGCACCTTAGAGAGATACAACCAAAGAACTTTTACCTCAAGAAGTAATTTCAGACCAATGCTTATGAAGGTGTCATCTTTTTGTTTGTTTATTTACTAACAGAAACGCGATACAGCTTTGTGGTGTAAAATGCAGATGTCGCTTGTGGACTTTCAGGCTACCTAGTAGCGATGTTGCGTAGTTTCCACCTTATCATGAATTAAAATCATTATACTTAAATTAAAAATGTAAAAAACTTTATTGTGTATACTATAATTATGTTTAATAATATAGTATATTTAAATCTATTAAAATTAAACTATATATATAAAACTCATACAGAACTATTGTTTCTTAAAATTTACAATAAAATATCCAAAGTATGTTTCCAATCAGCAACACTGTACCCCTGTCAGTCATTTTACGACATTAGACTGTGAGTTTACACATTCTTTCTCTATCTTTACGTGTACTAAGTGTAAACAATAGTCACTCCCCACCAGCCCCTCACCGTAGTTGGTTCACGCTTCAAAAAAAGCATACGGTAGATTTCATCATGTTCCTTCTTGAGGTAAAAGTTCTTTGGATAAAACGCTACTTGCGCACACACATCTCGTAACTCGGACCACCTTGTAAGTTCTATTATTTAATCAACCTTAATTTTTGGGGTCTTTATTTGGGATTGCTTTCCTATCTGGTTTTTGGAAGTTAAATTAAGTTAAATGTATTGTTAACATAAATGTATGTTTTAATCAATAACTGAACTTAGTATTAAATCCAAAGGAAGGGAAATAGGTATGGAACATTCCAGACTAATCATGTTACCTTTAACAAGACACTAGATTGAGCTGGCCAACTACCCACTGGGAAAAGCCATACTGGAATTAGAATTGGAATTCGGTTTTGGAAGTTTGTTCTTGCTTTTTGTCTATTTTTGACTAATAAAAGTGAAACAAGCAGACCTAAAGCAAAAGGACCAACAAAAGTCCGAATGAAATAACTCCACTAAGGTCACACTAACCAATCCGTCATCCAAAGTAAGGTAGGTAAGCCAATAATTGCCATGTTGTCACCCCTTTTAAACTTGTTCGTTTGTCCTCTTTGTCATAGATAGCACTCTCAGTAGATATAATATCTGTTATATCAAAAATATTCCTGTAGATATGATGTATCTGTATAACAAAAACGCAGCTCGTGTTTCGTGCTCTTCCAATAAACTTGTAAAATTTTGCTGACTCGCAAGCTGGACAGCATCGAATACTGCAGGATAAGAACGTATTAAGGTAGGCACAAAAATGCACTTACTTGGCTCATACTGTGTTTCACTCAATAGAGAAGCGAAAATGTAATTTTTTTAGATTGTTGTCTAAGTAGTTCTGTTCCTAATATTGCCAAGCGAAAGTGGTTGACATTAAAAAAATGATAAAAACAAAAAAACAATAAGAAAAGAAAGAATCAAAGAAATCAGAGATTTGTAAATATAGGTTTTGCTTTTAATTCGAAGAGTATTTCCAGGGCGAACAGAGATTGTAATCGATACGTATATGAAAAGTGGGGCTTACTAAAAACGACAAATTGTTATTTAAGTGCCCAGTTGTACCTAAAAATAGCTGAAATTATTATTTTGCCACATTATTTTCTTATTAGTTTGTAAATTTTTAAGTTTGTTCCTTACTATTATTGCCAATTCTCTGGCAATATTTGGGACATGCGTTCCTAATATTCAGTATTCAATCTTTTTTAAAAAGCAATATTATCTTTTTTGAAGTTCATGCACTTAGTTTATTTTTTACCAGTTAGAATGAAGATAAGTTTATTGTTAATTTAGTAAAGTTTCAGGTGATATTAAATAAATTTGAATGCAGTAAAAAATTAAATGTCTTAACAGGGCAATAATTGGCTCATATACCTTACAAGACAACTTCTAAAGCATTTAATTTTAAACAAAACGTAAAACAATTTTCTGCACTGAGAAATTCTCAGTGCAGAAAATTGTTTTACGTTCTCAGTGAGAATTCGTTGCCGTATTAAATACTTAAATAACGATTTTGTATACCCATCGCAACTTTAGTTCTTATTGTTATAGTAAGAATAACAACGCATTGTAACGTAATGTTTTACTGTAACAACTTGTATTCAATAACTAAAATTGCTTGGGGTTTCAAATATACAAAATTGTAATATAGTAAGAAATTCTCAGTATGGAATTATAGACTGTTATAAAACGTTTACGCTCTGTATTTTTTTAGACTCGAAAGACATAAAATTATTTCTGATTCAAAGAAAAATGTTGATACAATTTTGTCGCCAACAACAAAGCTATAAAAAATCCTGGCTAATAATATAATCACCCATAAATAAAAATTTAAATTCTTGCCGAAAACTGAAATTTATTAAACATTCCAGGAATTTGTGTAAATAAGTTGTTTTTTATAAAATGCTAAATATAACAATAAAAGACTACAGGGGACAAATGATCAGTCGCATTTTTTTTCAAAAATTAGATTTTGGTGATTATTTTTTAACGTTTTTATCAACCAATCATTCTCTGACCACGTGTTTATTTCTGTCCAATTATATTACAGTTAAATCGGAAATTTTCTGTAGAAAATTCTAGTGATAATTGATGTAGTGTTTTGTTTTTCAGTATTTCTCTTTTACGACAAGATTTCATATCTAAAACTAATTAATGATTAAATATGAATATATTACTATTTATAATTATTGTTATTACTTTATTATTTACCAAAAAATACCACAAAATATTCTTTTTAGAAAATTAAATGACAGTTTTTATAGGTTGACTTTTATGAACATGCCTAGCGCAGTACCCCGCTAGTCAGTACTGCAGTAAGTGACTTAACTATTGACAGTACCATAATTTGCAATTTAAAAATGGACAAAAAAGGTTTTAGTTTCTTCGAATTATCGGGAATAATTCACAGTTTTTATTCAAATTTGCTGTCAAAGGAAATAATTACTCCAGGGGCATCGCCCGGTCGTAATTATTTCCAGACAGCAAATTTGGCATGAAAACAGCGATTTCTTCCCGCATAATTCTCAGCCTCTTGTGTAATTATATATGATAATAAATAAAGTACGTCGATTCCCAACAATTGGCAACAGCGGAATTGGAAAAAGTTCACTTGTGTATTTTTTGAGTTTTTTTAAAAATGCTTTTTTATGGAATACTGATCAAAGTAGCAGATTACCACGAAAGAATGATTGTAGTCACATTTCTCGCATTTATCGAGAAATCACCATTGTCAGTGTTTTAGAAAAAACTGCCTCAAAATCATTGCTTGATTAGTGCGTGAAGTGTATAGGGTGATCCAGAATTCCCGCCCTCGTCATTTTTCTTGAAAATGTTAAGGGATATTAAAAAAAATCAGGAACCGTGTTTTATAGTCTCACCTATACTACATGTTAAATACTATATGACGCTTTCATAATATGATTCGTTGGCCATGTGGCGACCTCTATATTTTTTTCCCATGGTAAACGATTTTTTATTTATGAAATTAAAAGATCTTTAAATTAGAATAGTTTAGTTTCATGTCTTTTTTTTTGCGCTCATTTTTTTTCTAGTTATAGCTGTCAAAATTTACTTAATTAATTGTTCTTAATTTTTTAACCATTGCAGATATTAAAAAAGTTTTAAATGTGTTACTTTTAGCTTTAGAAATACTAATTAATTTTATTAGGCAAACAATTTAAAAAAGGTCCTAAACGCCATCTCAACTCTAACTATCCATTATTTAAAAACTGAATTACTTAATTTGTGATTTGTAAGATGCAGGCATGCTTTCTATTAATTCTTGCATATTCGTTCTGTGCCGTATATTTATTAAACTATTTTTAATAAAATAAATACGTATTTTTTAACAAATTTTGATTTGCCCTCGTATTATTCTCTTGATATATTTTTGATTGTTATTAAGTTATTATTTAAATGTCATGTCAAATTCTTGGTAAATATTTCCATGACAACAGTTTATTGTTGATAGTATACCAGGGTTTATTAATAAAATTCAGCATATAAAAATTTACTTTTATTTACGAAAGAGAAAAATAAGTCTGTCGCCCAGAACAAATAGGCAAAAATTAGTAAAATGCTTTCCTGCATCTCACAAATCAAAAATATAGTAATCCAGTTTTTAAATGGATAATAAGAGTTGTGATGGCACTTAGGAGCTTTTTAAAATTGTTTGCTTAATAAAATGAATTAGTATTTATAAAGCCTAAAGTAACACATTTGAAACTTTTTTAATATCTGCTATAGTTATCAAATTATGAACAATTAATTAAGTAAATTTTGATAGCCCATAACTAGAAAACAAATGAGCGCAGAAAAAAGACATAAAACTAAACTATTTTAATTTAAAAATATTTTAATTTCATAAATTAAAAATCGTTTACCATGGGGAAAAATATAGAGGTCGCCACATGGCCAACGAATCATATTATGAAAGCGTCATATGGTATTTAACTTTAACTAAAAAAATCGTTTACCATGGGGAAAAAATATAGAGGTCGTTACAGGGCCAACGAGTATTATTATGAAAGTGTCATATGGCATTTAACTTGTAGTATAGGTGAGACTATAAAACACGGTCCTGAATTTTTTTAAAATCCCTTATTTTTTTCAAGAAAAATTACGAGGGCTGGAATTCTGGATCACCCTATTCATATATTTTTGTTACATTCTTGTTAGAACTAATATACAGGGTGATCCATAACTGGCATGCCAAAATTTAAGAGGTGATTCTAGATCCAAAAATATAAAAAAAGTTCCTATAAAGGTTGGTCCGGAAATGAGCCCTAAGGGATCTAGGGCCCTTTAAAATTGTAATAAAAATAAGGTTTTTAATTAATAACTCGGGTACCGTTTAAGCTAGAGCGGCGAGCTTTTGCATGTATACTAGTATTAATAAGGGCAATAAGTTTATGTTAATTTATTTTTTTAATTTATCCAGAGGCGTGCCCAGACGGACAAAATATATGAGGCTTAAAACATTTTTGCCCCAAACTTTTCTATGTGTATGTTTTTTGGATTTGTTGTAAAAAATATAGATTTCTAGAGTAAAAATACATATAAAATATCATATAGTGTAACACTGTAGGAGCAACCGTTATCAAAAAAAAATGCAATTAAGAGGAAGAAACATTTTGTGCCACCAAAAACGTTACTTTTTAAAAGGCTATTACTCCTTTAATATTAAATTTAGGTGTTTTGGTGTATAATACTTTTTTGCTCAGTTTTAAATGAAGTATAACCCTGCAGCATTAAAATTTTATTGGTGCTTTTTTTTGTTCCCCATTCAATACGTCATCTTCGAAGGGCCGTAGCTCCCTTAGGGCTCATTTCCAGACCAACCTTTATAGAAACTTTTTTTCATATTTTTGGATGTAGAATCACCTCTTTCGGTACGCGAGTTCTGGAACAGGCTGTACATAAATCGTTTTTCCCCTGTAATCTCAAATTGCGGGTAACTAAATAATATTTACCAGGTAAATAAAATTTTTGTTTATTCTAGTATATTTATTTTTAAAAATGTAAGAGATTGCTTAATTTCAAATTTAAAACAATGTGATTGGTCACCCTAAAAGGGATCTGAAGTAAAATCTTAATTTTAAAATAAAGGCATTTTTTCATAATAGAACTACTATAATGAAAACATTATTATACTATTTACAGTGCCTGCGCTAGAATAGTATTATACGGTAGTTTCGAATTTTCCAAAATTTTCAAAAATCCTCCTAGACAAAAAGTTCTTGGATAACTTTTTGTTTTATGAAAAAATAAGATTTTTTTATTCGTCTGTCCGTCTGCCTGTCTGTCTGTCCGATGTCAAGATTTTTGTAGACACGATAACTCAAAAATGAATAATCCGATTGACTGGAAATTTTCAGAAAAAATCAAGTTTTATGAGCGAAAGATCCTTATTGTTTTTAAAAGTAATCCCCGCAAAAACAAGAAAGTTATTAAAAAAAAATCGAAAAAAGCTAAATGGAAATTCCGATTTACGTAACTTTTTTAGAAAAAAAAATACTTTTATTATAACTTAAAAGGATCAATTCTACCAATTTTGAAAGTAATCCCCCATAAATAAAAAAGTTATGGGGGGTTTTAAATAAAAAAAAAATAGTGTGTCTTGCCATATGTTTAAAGCCATATTCTCTTGCTTCAACGCTAGCATTTCTTTGAACCAAAGTTAATGCCCTTGAATGAAGAGTAAGGGTTTTTAAATAAAGATTCGCGCTGTTCAAGGACATTGACTTAGGTTCAAAGAAATTCTAGCCTTGAAACAAGAGAATATGACTTTAAACATAGGTATCTAAAGACACGTATCCTTGGTTCAAGGAAGCTTTTCTTTTCTGTATGCACTACGAATGGTATACTGCCAAAGTCGAAGCAATAAATATTTCTTAACACTATATTTAGACAAGCACACAAATTGTAAACTTGTTGGCGCAAAAATTAAAATGATTTACTGCAGGTACTGCATTCCTAAGCATAAATAGCGCAACTTTTTATGTAGATAATCTTGGGCTTAATCTTATCTGACAAGCCTTCTTTTGCTTTTATGCTTGTGATATAAAAATATAACAAAAAGCAAATTATGGATGGCTAGATCTGAGATAGACAGACAAATTTGGTATTTGCAGGACCCTTTACCTATTGCCTACTTTTTATCAGTACCAATCAATTATAATTATATTTATAACCAAAAAAGATTTTTTTTTTGAATTTCAAACCAACTGGTTTTGAAAAATTTTGGCTTTTTCATTGGACAGGTTTGGTGTTATTCACTTAATTTGGTACAAATAATTCTAAATGGATATTAGGCACAGAATATCACAAGAAAAAATTAATTTAAATAAAAAAAGAACTATGCTAACCAAACTTAAATCAAAAACCTTAGTCTGGCGCACAATCCCAGTTATACCAGTATCATCTCGCTTTTTTGTAAGTCTTTCTACCATCGAATTTTAAAAATATTTTGTTTTTATTTTTTTTATATAGAAAGAAAAAATATATCATTGTGAAATTTTGTAGATGTGTTTAGTTAAATTTAAAGGATACAAATTTCTTTTTTAGATTTTTAAAGTGCCATTTTTCCATAAATTAAAAAAAAAACATCAAAAAACGGTGGTCGCCATGTTTCCGGCGTTTGGAAAAAAATCCATGGTAACCTCCGTTACAGCCGCCGAAAAAATGACACTTCCTTTTTAATATTCTATTAAATTATTACTTTTTAAGAAACAATCATTAATAATAATAATATAAATAACAAACAATTTTTAATAATAATTTAATAAAATATTTAAAAGAGTCATTTTTTCGGCGGCTATAACGTCAGTTACCATGGATTTACTCCTAGAAGAATTTTTTTTGGTAAACAAAATGGCAGACGTTCTTGTTGAATATTATTTAAAATTTTTTGAAAAACGTCCGCCATTTTGTAATTTTTTGTTTTTTGGCCAAAAAAAATTCTTTTAGGCTATAGCGACTTTAATACTGAACAATATCCCGTTTTTTTTTTTCAGTCGATCCAAACGGTCAAAATCAATGCGACCACCGTTTTTTGATGTTTTTTTCCAAAAAAAATGGCACTTAAAAAATCTATTTTTTTATATTCTTTAAATATAAATAAACACACCTACAAAATTTCACACATGATATCTTTTTTATTTCTATATAAAAAAAATTTAAAAACAAAATATTTTTAAAATTTAAAGGTAGAAAGACCCCTTAAATATGGCCATTAAAAATCGTATATTACCCTGATCGCAGATTTTTTATAAGGCCATGACCATGGAAGACAGTGCAGAAATGTGGCAGTATCTATGTAATTTAATATAATTTTGTATAACGCGAATTGGACCGTAGTAACAAAAGAATTATATTTCATGCGTTCGTGAAACCACATTGTATTGTTACACTCGTAACTATTTCTATAAATTTTCTGGACAATACGTACTTATTTATAACAGAAATGCGAATGTGGCAACCGTAGGAGATTCTTAAGGCGCCTTTTCACGGATCAATTTGTACGCAAGTTTGGTGCTAAGCAAGTTTGCTGCCAGATACAGCATGAGGACAATTGCACATTGATTTTCCTTTTCACGGAGCAAGTTGTAAGCAAGTTTGGCGCTATATATTGCAAGTTAAACAGTACTAGTACTGCCAACCAGACAATTTCAACTTGTCTCTGCGTTTGTTTACAGAAAAATAACCTAGCATTTGCTTTTTTAAGGAAGTTTTTTAGTTATGGTCCCACAAAGACAGAACGGCCTATTATAACTAACATGTACAATTGCTACTTTGTTATTACTAACAAAAGAAATCGTAAGAAAAGAAAGCTAAAATCACATTGGGTGAAACCTTGGCTGGCAGAGGATAAAAAACTACAAACACAACATCCAAAATGGCTTTGGTAACTTTTTTCCAGGTTGATACCACGAAAATAACCATAAAACTTGCGTGAAAATCGTCAAAAAATAGAACTTGTTCTAATGATTTGATGGCTTGAAAATAGCATCAAACTTGCCTGTAGGCATGCGCAGGGGCTGAATCATCCTTGCAACAAAATTGCATAGCACCAAACTTGCATACAAATTGCTCCGTGAAAAGACGCCTTTAGGAGTAACGTCTTGCATTAACTATTATTTTACTACGCCTGTTCAGGGACGGGCCGAAGTAAAAATATTGAGGGCAACTTGCCAACTCGTCTACAAAATTTTGAAACTGCCACAAAAAAGAATCTTGCCATCACAAAAAACTGATGACAAAAAAATTGATGACTAAAAAAAGGTCACTCTTTTATTTTTCCAACTCCCAAATAAAGTTTTTTTACCCTCCCTTAAAACTGTCTGGACAATTTCAAGACAATATTTAAATGTTCTAAATCTGCCAACTCGAAGCAAAATTGATGGCTAGTGCCCCCCCCTTAGGCCCGTTCATGAGCCCATTAATGACGAGCAAAAAACCGCTTCCACATCCACTTTAAAAAACTTATTTTTATTCGATTGTATTGAAAAGTTCCACTTTTTTTATGATAAATTGTACAAAAAGTTTAATAAATAAAAAAAATGGTTTCTGATTAACCCTATATAAGTAGCACAGAAGCAAATAGTCGTATCTCCACATGGGCCAAATTAATGACATTTTAAATCTTTAGGTAGTAGGATATAGTATATTTTATAACTAGTATGGAAAAGACAATATTCCGCGCGAGCGGAAAGGCCGGCAGGCGAGTATGACGGTCCCGCGATCGCGGAATTACTATTCCATACGTGTTGTAGACTATACTTTTTCTTCGACTGCAAATATGAAACACTGTATGGCTTTAAACTGCGGACAAGGTTAAAAACAATGTTTTTTGTGACTCGACATTGTAAATGCAACAAAACAAATATTTTTATATAAATCAATTAGTACTATTTAATAAGTTTATCAAATCAGTACTTAAAAAAGATTTTATTTAATTTTAGCACATATCTACAAATTATAATGCAAAAATTGAAGGTTATGTCAGATTGTTGTGACGTATATCAGGTTTAAATATTTAACAATAGATGGAGCAGTTTTAATTTTTTGAACTAAATTGATAAAAAACTGGTCAAATATTAAGAAAAACTAATTAACTTTATGTAATTTTAAAGCAAAACTTTAATTGCATTTCATTTGCATTCAATATTTCATGGTAAAATATATATATATATATATATATATATATATATATATATATATATTTTTGCTAATTTTGCTACAGTTTTCTTTAATTTTATAAACAAGAGATGGCACTACATGTGCTCATTCTAACACTTGATACGGAATATTAATACCGTAGCTAGAGCTAGAATGGATTCATTCTGTGTTTGAAAAGTGTGTGTATTTGCTTACATTCTAAATCAGTCGTAGAAAAAGAACTTACTGTTCAAGTAAACCGATTCTCTTTTGTGTTTATGGGAATGGCGCAATTTAATGGTTTTACTCAACTTCAACGCCATTTTCTTAACAAATATTTGCGCTCCCGTAGGGCTTTTTATGACCCATATAAGCACTGCAAATTTTAAAAATTCTCTCTTATACAGGCACAGGTACAGAGATAATTCGTAGGCAATACTTTCTGTGACCCCCGGTAAAAAATTTTTACTGAGTTCTTAAAATACTAAAGATAATTTACAGTATTATTAATTTGAGCCATTTCGCCTCAATGATTATTTATATCGATAAAAAATCTAAAACATATATTTTGTTTGATAAAGCCAAATATTGCACAAATTCTTTCAAAAGCTAATAATTTTCTTTGAAAACGGGATCAGATTAGGTACCGAAACGTTAGAAGTTAACTTTTATTGAGTTTTTCGTTCTTTTTTAATTTTTTTAACAATTTATCAAGAATTTTATTAAAAATTCTTTATTTAGGCAAAAAATTTTAAACTTTGTTAAGGTATTGACTAATAATATTTATTAGGTAAAGAAGATATAGCAGACAAGTATTATTTTAAACGCAATACCTTACCAGCGAATCTAGAAATAGGTGCGCCTGATAAGAACATTTTAATTTTATTTTCTGTTTTAGATTTTTTATCGATATAAATAATCATTGAGGCGAAATGGCTCAAATTAATAATACTGTAAATATATATACGCCTCAAATAAATTATAGATTCTATACTAAAGATAATGAAAAAAAGTACTGATACTAATTTGTAAATAAGTACTATATACTGTAATAGTACCATAATAGTACTTGTTGGTACTAACTGAACAAATTAACGAAATTTTTAAAACTAGTTAAATATGTTTATATTAAGTATGTTTATACTGGTAACAAGCAAGACCGTTGAGAGAAAATCAGGACCCGGGGGTAGTAACCTACGGCCCCCCTCTTTCAGATGCATGTTTAACTTTTTCCGGATTCCATTCGTAATTAATTAATAAGTTAATAATAATAATAATAATAATAATAATAATAATAATAATAATAATAATAATAATAATAATAATAATCTTTATTGCCCAACAGAATAATCCAATAACAGGACCATTTCATTTCATAGTAACAAATATAAATAAAAATATTAAGTAACAAAAATAAATTTTAAATATAAAAAATTAAATTTAAAAAATTAAAAATAGAAATTAAGCTAAATTTTAAATACCTAAATTTTCGCTTGATTTTTTTAAAACGGAAATAAGTTTTTCAAAAAATGTATCACAATTTATACTACACATGACATAAATTGGGGACTTCAATAATAAATTTGTTCTTGGGATTGGCAGCGAAAAAGAATCAGTTTGCCTAGCATTCAGTCGGGGAACTAAAAAATAAATTTTTCCTAGATATAAATTACAAATAATAAGATTGTGAATTATTCTGTAAAAAACAGAGATAGTTGATAGTACTCTTCGATTTTCAAGCGATTGGACTGAGAATCTGACCCACAAAACCTCCTCGTCAATGCCCTGAGGGGGGTAAGAGCCGCGAACTTTAAAGTTAAGGAATTTTAAAAACTTACGTTGAACCCGTTCAACGTTCTCCTTTTGAGTGGCAGCTTTGGGATACCAAATAAAAGAATATTAGTTTATAAAACATTTTATTTAAAAAAGTATGAATATAGTTTTGTGTATATACAGGGTGTTCCGTGAGGAAAAGGAAATATTTTAAGGATGTGTTATAGAGGTTAAAATAAGAAAAAAAGTTTCATAAACATATGTTCAAAAACGACTCGTAAGGGAGCTACGCCCCTTCAAAGGGGGTTTCAAAATTTCGATTTTTATTAATAACTTAGTAACCCTTTGTGTTATAGCATCGAGGTTTAGCATGTGATCTGTGCTTTATAAGGCCTATTAGCCAATGGTGTATGAATGTATTTACTTCAACCAGGGGCGTCTGAAACGGGGGTCTTATCACTTTTTTGCCCCAAACTTTTTTCTGCTTAACTTTTTTGTAGATTTATTTTTAGAATAGTATTACTCAGGTAAAAACACAAAAAAAGGTACTCTTGTTGTAATACCGTAGGATTAATCGTTTTCGAGGCAAAATTACACCTTCGTAGAACCAAAAATTAAACACTAAAATGTTAAAAATCAAAATTTCAAAAAGTTTTTATACATGTAGGTCCAAAAATCGATTTTTAAGGTATCATGACCCTTTAAAAATGTTGGAGGTTGTAACTCCCATAGTATTGATTTTTGGAATTTCGTGTATGAAAACTTTTTTTCTTAGTTTTTGGTATACGGTAACTCTATGCTATTAAAGTTTTGGTTTTCAACATTTTGGTGTTTAATTTTTTGTCCCCGAAACTTGTAATTTTGCCTTTAATTCTATTTTTCTAGAAAACGGTTAATCCTAAAGTATTACAGCAAGAGGACTTTTTTAATGTCTTTTTACCTGAGGAATAGTATTCTAATAATAAACCCACAAAAAATTAAACAGAAAAAGTTTGGGAAAAAAAAGTGACGACTCATTTCACACGCTCCTGGTTTAAGTAACTGCATACAAATACCATTGGCTGATAGGCCTTATTAAGAATAGATTACATGCAAAACCTTGTTGCTATAACACAAACGGTTCCTAAGTTATTAATTAAAAATCGAATTTTTGGAACCCCTTTGAAGGGGCGTAGCTCCCTTACGATTGGTTTTTGGACATATGTTTATATGAACTTTTTTTCTTATTTTGACCTCTAGAACATATCCTTAAAATATTTCCCTTTCCTCACGGAACACCCTGTATAGCAAATTAACAAAAACCACCGTGATAAATCAATATTGCGCTTCCGCTGTATCTTTTCCATCCCAACAATAAAACCGCTGGTGGAAATTTAACCAAAATATTCTCCCATGACAAGTGGCATTGAAATATATACATTGTAAGCAAATTCTGGAATCTGCTGTGGAATATTATGATTGAAAAAAGGTATAAGGTCAAAATAGTGAGCCAAATAGTCACAGTGCGACCCTGCAATTTTATAGTTTTAAGAGATGTGCACCAAAAGTTTTTTTTAGATTAATAAAATAGGTTTATTGGTTATTAAAAATCACTATGTTTAATAATCGCAACAGATCCTTTTCATAATTTAGGGCCTATTTTAATATTTTTTTTTATTTTCATTTTTTTTATTTCTTTTAAACGTATTATCTCGCCTAATAAACTTATTTTAAAAAAAATTACGCTAGTGAGCCCTTCAGTGAACCTTAAAAAAAGTTTAAACAATTATAAATCCTATTAAATACCATTTATTGCGCGTTAATAGCTGAATTAAATTGCAAATTAGTATTGTATTTTTCTTAAACATCTAAAAACTAAAAACTTTTAAAAAACGTTACCTTAAAAACTAAATTAAATCCTATTAGATGAAAATTCAATAACTGCCTTTAAAAGTTGCTGACCATTGCGTGGGTCGTTAACATTATTCATTTTGTATTTATTCCAGACAGTAAGGAATTCTCTGTGAATAGACTCCCCAGCCTGTTCTGACCAAATTCCTAAGCCACTCTCTAAATAGGAAACACTGTCTTTAAAGTGATGCAACATGCAATTAATTTTAAGAGTTTTTGATACCCCGGAATCATTTAAAACTGCTTCCAGATGTTTGAGATCTGATTCGAGTTGTACTTCAGTTTTTGTTGTATCGAAACATTTATCGACGATTTTGTTCATCACATTGAATGACGCAACAAATGGCATAACCAGAACTTGATTCACATTTCCCAGTACTTCTTTTGATGTTAATTCATTGGCATGCTTTAGGAGCTTTCTACAAGCATTGCCATCGAAAATTTCTCCTTGATATTTCTTGGCAATTATATTTAAATTCTTGGGCCATTTAAGAGCGTTCTCTCTTCCCAGCAATGGGACCAGGCCTTTCCAAAAGAGGTGATTCACAAATCCTTGCAGCAAAGGTAATTCAGGTATGATGCACTTCTGAAAAACTCGCACATTTTCGTTCTCTTCAAAGGTTTATTGACAATACTAAAAGACTCTTTGGCTCTTTTAATGTTCTTATCTAATGATAAACTAAATTTATTAAAATGAATTTCCAAATCACCATAGGTTCTTAGCTCCTTGGCAGCAGATTTATACGCTCTCATTTCTTACAGAAAAATATGATAATAGGGGCAAGGATAGGTTGACGTTGCAATGCTTGTAGAAAGCTCCTAAAGCATGCCAATGAATTAAAATCAAAAGAAGTACTGGGAAATGTGAATCAAGTTCTGGTTATGCCATTTGTTGCGTCATTCAATGTGATGAACAAAATCGTCGATAAATGTTTCGGTACAACAAAAACTGAAGTACAACTCGAATCAGATCTCAAACATCTGGAAGCAGTTTTAAATGATTCCGGGGTATCAAAAACTCCTAAAATTAATTGCATATTGCATCACCATAAAGACAGTGTTTCCTATTTAGAGAGTGGCTTAGGAATTTGGTCAGAACAGGCTGGGGAGTCTATTCACAGAGAATTCCTTACTGTCTGGAATAAACACAAAATGAATAATTTTAACGACCCACGCTATGGTCAGCAACTTTTAAAGGCAGAATTTTCATCTAATAGGATTTAATTTAGTTTTTAAGGTAACGTTTTTTAAAAGTTTTTAGTTTTTAGATGTTTAAGAAAAATACAATACTAATTTGCAATTTAATTCAGCTTTTAACGCGCAATAAATGGTATTTAATAGGATTTATAATTGTTTAAACTTTTTTTAAGGTTCACTGAAGCGTAATTTTTTTTAAATAAGTTTATTAGGCGAGATGATACGTTTAAAAGAGTTTAAAAAAAAATGAAAATAAAAAAAAATATTAAAATAGGCTTTAAATTATCAAAAGGATCTGTTGCGATTTTTAAACATAGTGATTTTTAATAACCAATAAACCTATTTTATTAATCTAAAAAAAACTTTTGGTGCACATCTCTTAAAACTTATAAAATGCAGGGTCGCACTGTGTAGTAAGTATGAACTAAACTTTGAATATTTTTGGCACTTGTACCCTATAGGGTAAAAGGTAAAATATATTTTATTTAACTTTACTTTTCTTTTCAACTGAGTAAACATTGGATCACTGGGAATATACTGTGTTAAAACAGTATTGTTGTTATATATTGTCCGACATGAATTATATAATAATTAAAAAAGAGTATACGAAATAAAACCTCTTGATAAAAATAAAACAAAAAAAAAATTAATGAGAAAAAAGGAATCGAACGACAAAAAAATTTATAAAACGACCAAATAGTTATTTGCGCTCCTAGTAGAGGAGATTTTTTCTGTGTTAGGTCGTATTTTGTGGATCGAAGCGGAGCTGAGGTCCATAAACACGAACGAAGATAGAAAAAAAACTTACCTACGAGTAGCGCATTACATTTTTCTCACTACACGGAATTAAATTAATGGGCTCTGCGCTATACATTATAAGATATTTGGTAACAGTGGCAAATTATAGTGATTTAAGGTATATATTATAAGGGAAACGATAACTAATAAATTGGAAACTATTATATTTATTACATATAGAATTATATTAATTACATGCACTAATGGCCTATTCCACGTGGATTCAGGCAAAGGTGACTGCACTATGGTGACGGATTTGGGTGAATTAGGTTTTATGGGTACCTTACGATATCAGAAATAGATCCCCAATTGGATTTTTTCGAAATGCGCATATTTTTTAAGACATGGATTTTTTTAGTTTTTTCCTAAAAAAAAAGATTATTATAAAAATTGACTTTGCCGTATAATAACTTTTAAACTATTAGCGATATCCAAAAACGGTTTTCAACATTAGAAACAACGTCAAATTATTGACAAAATTAAATTTTTTCTATATCGATAGTGTTTTTTTTTAGGTATTAGCTAAAAGCTTTAAACTTAGATATCTCAAAAAACCCACCCTTAATATTTTTTAAAATTTTAGGATATATTTTTAACTACGTCTATTTTTAATAGACTTATTTACTAAAATGCACATTTTGGTTATGTTTTTTTATTTTTAATAGAATGTCAAAAACTCCAAAATTCTTGTCTTTTTTCCCAATTTCTTGAAGTTGTAATCAAAGTAGGCCGGATAAAAGTCATTATTTTTTTTTTGATAATAAAAAAATTATATATCGTCATCTAACGGTCTAACTCCAAAACGTCATATTTTTCAGGAGACGTAAAAAACGATTTAAAACTTAATTATAGCAATTTAGAACTTTAAAACTAGGTTGTTCACAGGTAAAAATGTTTGAAATGTGTTAATGTATTTAAAACTTTTCATTGTTATCTATTTTATATAAATTATTTGAAAATTAAATTTTAACCACAGAATCTAAATTCACTAATGGTCTAACTCCAAGGGAAGATAAAAGAGGATACCTATCGTATTATATCGCGTAATATTATTACAAAAAATTTATATTTTTATATTTAATATATAATATTACTACTAGGTAGGCATAATATATATACATTATTAATGGCAATAATTATAATTATCATAAAACAGTAAATTAACAAATATTTGAAACGGGATCCCCTGTTGTCGAGAAATAGTTTGACATTAGTGACAGTTCTCATTTAATTGTTTTCTCACAATCATATGATGGAGTTAGACACTTAGCGACTTAAAATATTTACATTTTTGCATTTTTTGAGGCTGATATTGGTTTAATGCAACTTTTTTTTTTGAAGTATGTTGGTAATCAGATAATGAAGCATATTTGATAAAAATCTCATTTTTGAAAAATTTGGAGTTAGACAACTAGAGCCTTTAGTGGACGTTATGTTACTTAAAAATATAAAATTACTTACAATAAACATGTTCACGTCAAACAACATAAAACAAAAGTAAAGCACATATTTGTGATTTGTAAAAATCAAGATATCAATCACAATTTGAAAACATTAAAAGTAAAATAAATTAAAATTTTGATTATACAAAAATGTCAGCTTCTATTTGTTTCTAATGTTTTTGTTTATATACTAAGGATTAATTGGGCCCTGTTATGCAAATAGCAACCAACCCACAATTAAAAAAAAACGAGATAATGACGTTTACTGATCTAGAAATGTCCATACTATATTCGTACATCCAAACCCACAATATGTAAAATATTGTGGGTTGGTTGCTTTTTGCATAAAAGGATCCAGTTATGAGGTTTTAAAACTCATACCAATGTATTGTATAATATTGTATTAAATTTAAAAACCAAGAACGAAAAAAAAATTTGATTTTTTTTTTATTTTTTTTTATTTTTATTTTTTTTTTTTTCATGAGTCTAGGCCTATAGGGAAGGAAAGTATTATTTTGTTAGAAGCAGTATTTTACTTCTTTTCATATTCACCACAAATAATTTTTCCTGAATTTCACAAGAAAAGCACAATAATATAAAACTGAAGTTTCACATACGCGTAGCTCAAAAAAAGAACCACAAAAAACATTTGTTGATAGCTCACAAGGAACCGTTTATAACATTTATTATCCTTTTCAGTCTCAAAAGTAAAAAACATTGACTAAAACTATACATTTAGGTTTTTTAAACATATATGTATTAGATTATATTCGTGTTTATCATGACAACAGCAGTTCAGCCATTTTGATATTTTGATCGGTGGCGCCATCTAGAGGAAATTAATGATTTATAATGCAGACCAGTAATTATTAGGTTACTGGTCTCTATTTTTTATTACAGGTCAGGTCCAGGCGTGAAAACAGTGGGACAAGAAATAACGTATTTCCCAAACTTTATTAATACAATGTATTAATATTATTAACTAAATAAAATAAATTAACTAAATAAAATAAAATAATAAAAATTAATACTATGCTATGTATAGAATATTTGATTTAACTATAGAAAAATAAATCATTATGAATAATAAATTGTAAATTAATGGATATGTTTTTAAAAAATATAATTAATTTTCCGTTATTTATTAATAAATAATAATATTGAAATAAAGCCTAATAAAATAATAAACTATTAATAACAGCGCATTATTCAACAACAAGTTCATTAAAATTTTAAATCCAAATAATGAATATTTTATTTTGTGCAAACAGTGCTAATTTTCATTTGTAATTCAAAATACAAAACAATTTTGTAAATTTAATTTTTTAAACTTCATTGCTATAATTTATATAGTATAAATATGAAAATTTTGTTACTATATGCATCAAAACCTTTTTTTAAATCTATAAAACCAAATTTGCTGTTTGACTGGGAACTACTCAGAAGCTTGATTGAAGAAGATTTTAATTTAATTAAGGATTGGTTCGACATTAAATATAGATAAAACATTTGGTTCTTACACAATTAGTTTATCAAACAACAATACGTTCTACTAATTCAGTCAAGTATTTGGGAGTTACCATGGATCCTATGGATCCATGGATCTTAGACTGGACTTTCAGGTACAACAAATTACTTAAAAAATTAGAAGCCTGATACCATATTTTAAAATACTACAACCAATTATGTATCCCTCAACTAAAAATGGTTTACAATGAACTTGTTGAGTCTCATCTAAGATATGGCATACTAGGCTGGGGAGGGGTCTATAAAAATCAACTGGACGATCTCGATGTCACACAAAAAAAGAATTTTAAAAATTATTTACAATGTTAACTTTACTTACCCTACAGAAGAATTGTTCCAACTTGGCAGAAAACTGGACTGCAGGCAGCACTACTACTGGAGTCTTCTGGTATACACGCACTCTGAAAAAAAAAAACAATTTATATTAACAACTACCAGATAAAATAAATGCTTACCTTTACCTAAAGTTCATAAAACAATATGACAGAGATGTGCTACTTACCTAGGTCTAAAAGTGTACAATTTATTGCCGGAAAATATAAAAATGTAGTGAAACGTAATTTAATTACTTATTTTTAATTGTTGTGTTAGATGAAGTGTTTCTCTTATTTAGTTCATATTTTAATGATAAAAATGCGCATTACTTTTTTTTCCTTTTTTGATAGAAAAAAAAAATAAATAAACAAAAAAAAATAATAATAACAAATAAAAAGAATAATAAAAAAATGTAAATATTTTAGTTTAAAATATATTTTTATTTAAATGTGAACATATGTGTATGTGTATATATGTGTATATACAGTGCGATTATAAAGTGCCGAACAGTTTGAAAAGAAAATACTCTTCGTTTGAAGCCACGTGGCCAGTAAAACGCACACAGCTTTCTTGCATTTTACTCATCGCTAATGCCAGTTTTGCATTAAAAAGTACAATCCTGAACCTCACTAAAATCTTATAGATACGAAGAATGTGAAGAATGTGATTGCTTATAAAAGCAGTAAATGATATTTTAAGATGTAAAATGACATAAATACACGAAAAACAGTGATAAAATTTTGTATATCGTCGTATTTTGCACATAAAAGATACAATTCTGAACTAATACTTGTTTCATGCCATCCTGAACCAAAATATACAGTTATACAGTGGGGTCCAAAAGTCCCTTTTAACTTTTGAACGAGTTGAGATATTGACTTCAAATTTAGAACTTAAATAAGACAGCTTAAACTATCTTTATTTGATATTTTCAGCTCTTAAAATGTGGGCAGGGGGGCATGGGGGGACATTTTTTTTAAATGGAAAGGGGGGTCGTGTGTTACATCATTTTAAAGCTTATAAAATTCTCTATTTAAACTAATATTTTTAAATTTTTAAAAAATGTTTTTTAAGGTTTTGATTTTTCAATTTTTTGTGCTAAAACATTAGATTTTTTAAGTTTTTTTTTTATTAATTTTTATTTATGTCAACTAAAATTAGTTTAAAAGTATAATTAACATTTTTTTATGATGAAATTAGGCATTTTTAAAAAATTATTTGTTTTTTTTTAGAGGAATTTTTACATTAATACCCATTTTCAACCCCATTTTAAACCCATTTTTTTTTAATTTAAAAATATGGAGTTAAATGGAGAATTTTATAAGCTTTAAAATGATTTATTACACGACCCCCCTTTCCATTTAAAAAAATGTGCCCCCATGCCCCCATGCCCCCTGCCCACATTTTAAGAACTGAAAGTATTAAATATATGCTAAAAGATAGTTTAAGTTGTCTTATTTAAAAGATCCAAATTTGAAGTCGATATCTCAACTGGTTCAAAAGTTAAGAGGGGAGGGGTGACTTTTGGACCGCCCTGTATATATTTTTGTTAACAAACCTGAACCACTGCAACGTTGCCAATCTTTATTTGTTTAATGCGTGTTCTGTAATAATTAGTAATTTTTTCATATTTTAGTTGGTTCAGGATTGTACAGTTATATGTATATATGTGTATGTGTTTATGTGTATATTAACAACTGATTTTTCATATTATTCACAATTCAAAATGTGTATAACATTTTTTTGATCTAGGCCAGTTTTTGGCGATTTTGTAATTTTGAAAACCGTCGAGATCTGTGAAGAGAATAATAAGCGAAAGGCTTAAAGTCCAGTCAAATAATAAATGTAAATTGCAATAAATGTACACGGACTGATATTTTAAAGGGGAGTAGTGGAGGGTAACAGAACACTCCTGTTAGTTTTTCACCGGGTGATTTTCGTAAGGGGTGTCCGCTATCTGGAATTTTAGGGGTGAGTTGCTTAATATGCATCTTAAACAATTTTTGTTTGGATAATTTTTTTAATATCGTCCACTAAAGGCTCTGGTTGTCTAACTCCAAATTTTTCAAAAATGAGATTTTTATCAAATTTGCTTCATTATCTGATTACCAACATACTCCTCTATCTTCCCTTGGAGTTAGACCATTAGTGAATTTAGATTCTGTGGTTAAAATTTAATTTTCAAATAATTTATATAAAATAGATAACAATGAAAAGTTTTAAATACATTAACACATTTCAAACATTTTTACCTGTGAACAAGCTAGTTTTAAAGTTCTAAATTGCTATAATTAAGTTTTAAATCGTTTTTTACGTCTCCTGACTATGAACAAACTTGTAGCTCTTGAAGTTCTCTATAAGTTTCATATATTATAAATTTTCATAGGTACTTTGGTAAGGTTACAGAGGACGAAACTTGACTTTCAGCGCCCACTGTAACCGTTACAAATTTTTCATGAAAATGCATAATATATAAAACTTATAGAGAATTTCAAGAGCTACAAGTTTGTTCATAATCACTTTATCCTCCGATGAACAAATTGGCTGAAAAATGGAATAAACCAATTTTACCCCCAACATGGCCATTTTTGAATATTTATTTATTTATTTATTTATTTATTTATTTATTTATTTAGGCCTTTAGGATACAGACGGGTGCATGACCCAAAAATAGCATCCCGGTATTACATATGTTTAATATAATAAAATATAATATATAACTAATAATATCAATTATTAATACCCAAAATTATAATACAAAAAAAAAATACATATGTATCTATTATAGATACTACTTATATAATAATTCCGATTATATATATATATACAAATATGTTATATCACAGTTGAATAAACCTAATCTAAAAATAATGTCTTGAGATTTTTCTTAAATGTTGTTAGACTAATAGAAAACATATCAAGACTTTCATTGGAACAGTATAAGTTTGCAAAATTAACCATTCTAACCAAAGGTGAGTTTTGCGAATAGTTTGTACGACGATAGGGAACGACAAATAGATTGTGATTCCTAAGCGTTCGAACCGGTACGTTAAAGTTAATTTGAGAGAGAATTGTTATTGATTGTTATTATTATATTAAAAAAATGATTCAAAGAAAAAATTGTTGGAATTTTTTTGCTTAACAAAATTGGTTATACGCATTTTTACCGTAAGATGCATGTTTAGAGAGATAACAGCACTCACCCCTAAAATTCAAGATAGCGGACACCCCTTACGCAAATCACCCGGTGAAAAACTAACAGGAGTGTCCTGTTAATATCCACCACTGCCCTTTAAAATATCAGCCCGTGTACATTTATTGCAATTTAACATTGGAATTTCTCGTTATTTGACTGGACTATTCCTCAAAAGGCAGTAAATTGGCAACGATGTTGGTTACTTAATATTCAAAAGCAAAGCACCCTTCAAAGTGGTAATTTAATTAAAAAAATAAATATTTATGTCTCATTAGAAAAACTTTTTTTATTAATAATATTTGATTTTTTTACACACAAAGAATAGTAATTATATACCAAGGTAGAGAAGACATTTTTTATAGCCGAGCGTATTAAAGATTTAAGAGTGCAAGGCTATAATAGTCTTCTCTACCGTGGTTTATATATTATTTATTTCACTATTAGCGCATTTATTCTATTCTATTATTATATTTATTTAACATTTTTATATCAGTAATAAACTAAAATGTTTGCTGGGTCTAATTTAATAATAATATGTTGCCATAGACCGGAATGGTAAAAATTACATAGTCCGTAATGGTAATGTTTTGCATAGACTGGAACAGTAAAAATTACATATTCCATAATGGTAATATTTTGCATAGACCGGAACGGTAAAAATTACATAGTCCAGAATGGTTTGGAATTTGAAAAAAAATATTTACTACTTAGAAAATGTTTGTTCCAAATTACAAGTCTCTGTGTCAAAGCTTTTTTGAAATATCGTAGCGTGAAGTTCATTTGGTTTAAAAAACCAAACGATTTGCACCCTTATTACGAGTATAAACTGCTTACATCTTTCTATTGGTTGATAAAGATCGTAATTTATAATGAACGTAAATTTTAGACCACAAATAAAGCATTTAAATATCGTACATAAATAATATTTACCTTTTTTTACACTTTTAACACTTTAACCTGGCAGCATGCGTCGCTATCTCTCTAACAACAACAATATTAAACGGTCCGTCTCATGATGCGACGCCTCTTGGTTATTGTCCAAAGCGCACGCGCATCTTAAAATAACATAGCCCGACATTGTAAAATCATGTAAAAATATGTAAATCAATGTAAATATATATTCTTTTACATTCTTTTACATTCTTTTACATTATTTTATATTCTTTTACGTAAATTCATGAAATATGCATAGTCCAGAATAGTAAATTTACTATTCCGTAAAATATAAATTCATGTATTTTTACATTATTTTACATGCAGTTTTTACAGTGTACACTCGTTGCGGCTTTCACACCGCAATTACACTGAAAGATTGACACTTGTCTAAACAAACCTCAATATCAAGTAAATAAAGAAAATACGTGCGGCCTAAGACGCAGTAAGTGGGGATGCGGTTTCCAATAAACAAATACACCAGTGAAGGTGGTGATAACCTTTGAACCATTCTTAGAATAAAGCTTGAAGTAAAAAATGCCGCGTTCGCGAGTACCGAAGGGTTAATATGCCGCGTAACCCCTGTACAAGATCTGCGTTTTCTTTGCCTAATCTTTTGTACGTAATCTCTCGTAATCCTTAATTTTTAGATTACGTTATATTCTTTATACAGAGCGGTCCAAAAGTCCCCTCTTAACTTTTGAACCAGTTGAGATATCGACTTCAAATTTTGAACTTTTAAATAAGACAATTTAAACTATCTTTTAGCATATATTTAATACTTTTAGCTCTTAAAATGTGGGCAGGGGCGCATGGGGGCACATTTTTTTAAATGGAAAGGGGGGTCGTGTAATACATCATTTTAAAGCTTATAAAATTCTCCCTTTAACTCCATATTTTTAAATTAAAAAAACAAAAATTTTGGGTTTAAAATGGGGTTGAAAATGGGCATTAATGTCAAAATTCCTCTAAAAAAAAACAAATAATTTTTAAAAAATGCCTAATTTCATTATAAAAAAATGTTAATTATACTTTTAAACTAATTTTAGTTGACATAAATAAAAATTTATAAAAAAAACTTAAAAAATCAAATGTTTTAGCACAAAAAATTGAAAAATCAAAACCTTTCAAATCAAACATTTTTAAAAAATTTAAAAATTTTAGTTTAAATAGAGAATTTTATAAGCTTTAAAATGATGTATCACACGACCCCCCTTTCCATTTAAAAAAATGTCCCCCCATGCCCCCTGCCCACATTTTAAGAGCTGAAAATATCAAATATATGCTAAAAGATAGTTTGTTGTCTTATTCAAGAGTTCTAAGTTTTAAAGTCGATATCTCAACTCGTTCAACAGTTAAAAGGGGGGGGGTGACTTTTGGACCGCACTGTATGAATTTTTCGGGAAATTGAACCCTCGGGACCAGCAAAGCAGTTCTCTTGGGCACAAAAATAAATATTAAAATAAGGATATTTAACTTTAGGTATGAACATGTTTAACTAGTATACTAATACACTGTATACCTATATTTTATTTTCCAAGCATTTTCTAGCTAGGCTATGCATGCAAACAATAAAATACTTCCTACACACACAATAATTAATTTATAAATGCTTTTTACTCGTAATTTAAAATTAAAAACTTTTTAGAGTTTATGCTTTTAAATTAATTTAAATTAGCTTATGCCATTATTTTCTATTAAAAGCTTTAGTTTTGAACTATAATTTGTTAAATTGAAAGATAAATGGTTTGTTTTATAGACTGTTTTCAAATGGTTGCACATTACAACCTTTACTAAGAAAGAGTAAAATTATTTAAGAAGAGCCACACTAGGGTGGACCATTTTTGTAGAGCAGTTAATTTCCTACAAAACTATGAATTGCGCAATTCATAACAATTTTTTGTAAGCGAGTTATAAAATTCAAAATCAAAACAGAAATGTCTCCTAAAATAATCAAACTTTAACCTTTGATATCTTTTAAACGGTAAGGTTTACGAAAAAATTGTAAGGGACCTTTTTTGTAGAGCGTTCGATTTCCTACAAGAATATGAGGAGACATACTTTTTAACGAACAGTTGTCATATAGATATGTATAAAAAATGGAAAATTGTAAAGCGGAGAACCTTTTTATCAAAATGAAGAGCTCATATTTGGTGAGAATTTTCTAGAGGTGTCTAGCAACCGATTTTTCAGAGTATAAAGTAAAAAAAAATAGTCGTTTTTTTTGACCCACCCTAAGCCACACCTGACATCGACCCCCTCCGATTTGGCTGATTTGTGGGCATGTTACAAACCTAGAGAGTAGTCAAAACCCAAAATATTGGGTCCCGAAAAAATTTATTGGCTAAACTGTAGCCATTTTTCTTTTTTTTTTTCACACTTTTGACTTGAATTTGGGTATTTTTGATTAACCAGAGGTTTTTTGTACTAAGTGGCTGAAAATTGGTTTCCTAGTGTAAAATTGACCAAGGAACAACAATATGGCCACAGATTTGACCTGCGACAAATATATCAAAAAATATGGGCGAAAAACACTTAAAATTGACCAAAAAAGTCCCAAATCTTGGGGAAATGGTAAAAAAAGCAAAAAGTTAATGGTGAAAACTAAAAAAAAGCTATTTTGAGACATAAAACGCTTTTGCGCGACCTCGTGGGCATTTTCGATTTACCTGAAATTTTTCACGTAATTTCCTTGGATATATATATATATATATATATATACAATTTTTTTCTGAGCACCCTAACATTTGCATCTCTGAACCAAAGTAAATTAGAAATTTTTACTAAATTTTCGAGAAAAATAGTATTTTACTAAATGTAATCCGTTCGAACTAAAAGTTGGTGTGCATAAAACACACATTTGTGGTTAAAATTTAAGGTAAAGACATAAAAAAGTTTTCCACCCTGAAAATTTCTATACATGATAATATAGTTTGGCTTATTTTTAAACATTTGAGCACACTGTGCGATATGTTCCATGATCTAATCGACTTCAAATTTTGTGTGCATCATAATGTCTGGTAGTACTACAATTCTGCGTAATAGTGTCGTAGTAGCATATACTTTTTTTCACGACCACCCTATTGCCCCCACGAGGTCAAAAATTGAGATTATTGAAAAAAAAAAACAAAAACCTCCAACTTTGAAGCCGCGCAGTTTCTAAACGGTTCTTCCTAAAAATATGTGCGAATGCTCATTGAATTCGTTGATTCTTTCTCTAAAAGATGGCTGCCTTGGATACTTTTTTGGTCAATTTTGAGTGTTTTGGGACCATATTTTTGGATATATTTGTCGCAGGTCAACTCTGTGTTATTGTTTCTTGATATATAAAACGTAATTTTATTTACATGTAAAGTTTTACACATCTAAATGTACGTTTTTTCAGTGTACGTGTAAAATTTTACAGGTCGAAATGTATGTTTTTTTAGTGTGTATACTAGTCTTTATCATGTCGCTTTATATAAAATATAGCACTACAATTCAACTGTATGAATATAATTTTATATTTCTAGATCTTCCGATTCACTGAGATATCTCTATTCAAAGTAAATCTCCGTTTCTTGAAAAATACAATTCAAAGTTTTTTATTGATGTTATCAATTTTATCACTTTTATAACTTTTATAGAAAAAGTGCATAACTAAATCACACTGGTCTGAAAACAATATTTGGCTCAACTTTTATAAAGGTAACCCAAGTGTTTTTCATAATTTAATTATTTTGAGCATTAGCATCTTTAAAGACCAAATTTGAAAAAGTATATCGTTGCGTTTTTGGGCAATAATATTTTCATTTGTATTAGCAAAAAAAAATACATATTTAAAAATTATTTTAGATATATAGGCTTTTCGCGCCTAGCGTGCCAAGATTCTGCACTCATCTCACGGATTTGGACCAAACTTGGAATAGTTGTAGCATTAGTAAGTATATATACCATGACATCATATTTTTCAAATCCATCTATGCGTTTAACATATACAGGGAGTTCCATTTGGTCGAGTACCGTCTACAGACATACATTTATAATCCCATATCTCCTAGAAATATTGATCGATTTAAAAAAATAAAATATGCTTTAAAATCTCCTTACTACGCTCTATCCCATGATATACTTTAATTTTTGACCAAAAAACACAACCTAACATCTTAAGCAAAATATAAAAATCGTTTTTTCTCAAAATATACCCCCTTCGATTTTTGTCAAAATTGACTTAATTTAAGTTTATAGTATTCTTATTGTATCGATCAATAGTCTAGAGTGGGCCAGCTTTTTAGTTTTCTCTTAAAGGCGCAAGTATGGGGAAAATCTAATTTACTGACCAGTTTTAAATGCCCCGATATACGTTTCCGCTACTCCGACTGGATTCGTATTACATATCTAAGAAACTATTACAATTAAATATTTTTTATAAAAATTTTAGCCTTCCCGCCTCTAAATTAGGGGTAGTTTACTCATGTAATTTTTCAATAAAATGCTCAGACTAGCTGTCCAGGTAACCCGAACGGAAAATTATTATATATCTAACATACAAAAACCATTATCTATCTTTTTTCAAAAAATATTTTTCCTAACCCTTAAATTAGGGGTAGTTTAATCGTGTATTTTACTAAAATGCATCCGGCCGACCGTCCTATTACACCAAAGGGGGTATTATCATATATTTAATATGAAAATATCATTATACATCTTTCTTAAAAAACTCATCCCCCTTACCCCAGAATTAGGGGTAGTTTACTCTTGTAATTTTTTACTACTGCCCCGACCAGTTGTCCTAATATTCTGACTGGAGTATTATTCCATATACAAAAAGTCTTCCGTAAAAAGTTCATCTTCCTAAGCCCTAAATAAGGGGTAGTTTGCTGGTACATTTTTCACTTAAAAATTTAATAATAATACTTTAATCAGAGTAATAGGAGGGCCGGTCATATATTTTGATAAAAAATTACACGAGTAAACTACCCCTAATTTTAGGGGCAGGGGGGTGATTTTTTATGGAAGACGGATAATAGTATTCAGATACTAAATATTTAATAATACTTCTGTCGGATTTATAGGACGGTCGTTCAAAGTATTTTAGTAAAAAAATACAAGAGGAAACCGATTTAGGGGTTAAGAAAAATATTTTTTGACAAAAGATAGATAATGGTTTGTGCATGTTAGATATGTAATAATTTTCTGTTTGGAATACTAGGACAGCTAGTCTGAGCATTTTAGAGAAAAATGACACGAGTAAACTACCCCTAAATTAGGCGCGGGGAGGCTAAAATTTTTATAAAAAATATATAATCGTAATAATTTCTTAGATATGTAATACGAATCCGGTCGGAGTAGCGGAAACGTATATCGGGGCATTTAAAACTGGTCAGTAAATTAGATTTCCCCCATACTTGCGTCTTTAAGTGATAAAGGAAAAGCCGGCCCACTCTAGACTATTGATCGATACAATAGGAATACTATGAACTTAAATTAAGCCAATTTAAAAAAAAAATCGAAGGGGGCATATTTTTAAATGGTTTTTATATTTAGCTATAAATGTTAAGTTATGTTTTTTGGTTATGCTAAAAATCAAAGTACGTCGTGATATAGAGCGTAGAAAGGAGATTTTAAAGCATATTTGATTTTTTTAAATAGTTCAAAATTTCTAGGAGATATGGGCTGTTAAATGTATGTCTGTAGACGGTACTCGGCGAAATTGAGCACCCTGTATATGTTAAATGGATAGATGGATTTGAAAAATATGATTCTATGGTATATATACCTACTAGTGCTACAACTATTCCAAGTTTGGTCCAAATCCGTGAGATGAGTGCAGAATCTTGGCATGCTAGCCGTGAAATGCCTCATATTCAGATTTCACGTCAAAAAGTGAGAAAAAAAGTTTTTATCAACGTTTGTGTTAAACGACTTCTTAGAGGAGCTAGAGCACGTTTAAAGGGTATTTTTAGAATATTATTCACTTATGAAGTTATGAACTCAGAAACGGTTTAACTTATTGACTTGAAATTTTTACTGTAGTATGCAACCAATAAACATTATTATTTTATGACATAAACAAATTAAATTTTTAACAAGGGGCGGACTTACAGTTTTACATATGAATTAAGAGATACCAATTATCTACACCCCTGGTCTAAAAGTTAATTTTAATAAACGTTAAATGTTTACATTTATTGCTTCTATAGTACAGTAAAAATTTCATGTTTGCAACATTGCATTTGCAAACTTATAATGCAAAGAGCTTAGCAGGGTAAGCAGGTAAAAAGTGCCCCAGCCCGATTTGAGCTGAGTATTTGTGCAAAAGTTAGCTCCCATAGAGGTGTTGATTCCCAGATTTTCAGCCCCCAACGACCCCCAGGGGGGTCAGAATTAATTTTTTTAGTTCGACATGAATCATTTTTTCTCCGGTCCTACTGATCCGATTGACTTCAAATTTGGAACACATAATAAGGACTATAGGGATAGTCTACAAAAAAAATATTGTCGATTTGCGACTATTCTAACCTATAAAAAAAATCACTTGTATTTTTTGAAGGGCGGAAAAGGCCCATTTTTGGCCGAACACACCTGCCATTTTTTTATGTTATGTATTCGTATTCGATCTAAAACATATCAAAAATTTAATTTTTTTCATGTGGTAGAACAGTGTCAAAAAAAATAAAAACTGCGTCAGGTACGCATTTGTAGTAGTATAGAATTAAGAATATAATTTGGAATAATCGAATTTTTATTTAATATAAATAGGTCCAAAAATAAATATTGAAAATAAATAACAAAAAATGTTTATTCTAAGAAACCAAGCAAAATTAAAATCATAGTCAATTGAGGATAATAAAAATTAAAGTGTAAAGTATATACAGGGTGTATTTGAAATAGCGTAGGAAATTTTAACAGGTAATTCTACATGATAAAATATGACAAAAAGTTCCTATAAATATATGTCTAAGAATGCGTCATAAGGGAGCTACGCCCCTTTGAAATTGGCTAAAAAAATCGGTTTTTATTTAATAACTCAGGAACCCTTTGAGATATATTAACGAGGTTTTGCACGTCAACTAATCCTACCAAGGCCCGTTTTTATGTGTTATTTTCATGTACTTATTTCAACCAGGGGTGTGCGA